>VZTY01017576.1:13872-86372 GCA_013400935.1 Turnix velox
AAAGCAAAAATAAAAAAAAAAAAAAAAAAAAAAAACACAAAAAACCCCCATGAGCCTGGAGTAATGTACTATTGATAGAGACAAAAATTAGTGTCACAGAAGAGGCACCTGAGTAATGCACCAAGAGCATTATCACTATGGGAAACATAGCATGAGAGAAATTACTAGAATGGAGTCTTAAAGCAACTGGAAATAGAATTTTTTTAGAAGCTAGAAAGAGCATTTTTCTGTAATAGAGGTAGTGTGGGTATTCTGAGTGTACAGACATAAACACCTTTTAGGAAGGAGAAATCAGCATCAAAACATGATTTTAAGTGACTTTAATAAAACCCACTCCTTCCCACATATACTTGTGCATTCACACCTGGCTGCTTTTAATTAAATTAATAAATATTATATATTAAGAATAGAATAGAAATATAATAATATAGAATATATATATGTAATAGAAATATATACATATAATAGAAAATATAATAATATAATATGGATACAGAAGGTAAAGCATGGCAATCCTCTTTGAAAAGAGCAGCAAAGGAAGAAGGTCCCTGTGCTTCCCCAGTGCCTTGTGACTCTTCCCAGATTTCATCTTCTCTTTTCCAAAGAGAAATAAGTCTGGGAGGCTGATGGCCACCAACGAATAAACTGAGTTGCCCACTCCTGTCAGGCTCTGCTCCTCTCACACTGACCCTATTAGATTTGACTATTAAAAAGCAGTGTTGGGCCATGTCAGCTCTTGGGTGGGAGACTGCCAAGGCACACTTCCACACTGCTGGAGTGTTTGAAAGATTGAAAATGATCCTGTGTAATCCTTGTGGGTTTGTTTTTTCCTCCTCCCTCTCTTTTTCCCCCCTTTAACACAGGCTTTTCTGCACATAGGTGGCTGAAAATCCCAATTGCCTGTGGCCACTAAATTCCCATGGCACTATTTACAAGTATGCAAGCAATTACTGCAGACTGGAAGTGGCCAAACTGGAAATTCTATTCTGCCAGCATAAATCCTCCCACCGGAAGGGAACGTGGAATTTTTCTTTTTTTCATCTCACAGCATAAACTTTAAAGTCTCTCCGTAAAATGCTCATTAGCCATCAAATATCTTTATGGAGTAGCACTTGCTTTACAATGCAAGGTGAAAGGAATTTCATTCCACTGGCTGTGAGACACTGAGGCTACTTGAGGAGGAAAACTCCAACACATCAGTTTGCCACAGCCCAAAATTCATAGAGAGACTGGTTTTTAGTTGCTTTTGAAACTGGCTGCCTCTACATCTACCAGAAGTTCTTCACACACTGCCTGTACTTCCTTCTCTCTACAAGAAGTCACTCTGGATTTTTTAAGTTTTTTCCTGCTTTAATTAAAAGACTTGCTCCTCCCAAAAGGCTGGGAAGAAGCTGACATTTCTAGCTTAAAATCTGACTCATGTTGGCACAGCTTGCAGGTGCAGAGGTTCCTCCTCTGCTTTACTTTGAGCCCAGAGGAGGTAGTTTGGACTCAAGGAGAATTCCAAGCAGTAGGAACAGAATGGTCTAGATCCCATCACAAAATCACTCCTAAAATAATCCACAAAAGGCTACAATGCAACAATTCATGGCCTACTGCTGCCTAACCTGCTTTACAATTTAAAGGGAATATATATATTTACATATCCCTTGGCACACCACAGTTGGATAAAAAAAAGCAGCATCCCTCTGACCATCACCATCCCAGCAGCCTCCCTTTTACTTCCTCCAGGAGCAAAGAAAAAGCAGCCAAGTCAGAATTTCATCCCAGAAGCATGAAATATGACCCCTCAAATCCCTGGAGGTGTTTAAGGCCAGGCTGGACAATTCACTGAGCAACCTTGTCTAGTGGGAGGTGTCCCAGCCCATGGCAGGGGGTTGGAACTCGATGATCTTTAAGGTTCCTTCCAACTAAAACCACTCTTCACTCAGCTTGACTCCTCAAATTGAAGTCCATAGTTGGACACTGGTTGGTGCTGGTCCCCTTCACAGTCAGACAATGGATGCTGGGCAGGAAACTAAAGAGAAAAATGCAGAGGACTCTGCACTGAGCTGGGTGTCTGATCTTCTAAGTAAAGATGGAATTAAGGAGACACTTGTCTGAGAAACTCCAGCTTTGGAGAAACCTCGGAAAGTGAAGGTCTTGCAGTTTATCACTCCATTGTGGAAAGTTGTTTTATAAGGATTTCATGCATATGCTTGTTCACACAATTGCACACTAATAAATTTTTCATCACCTTGAGGAAGAGAGATGAGAGAAACATCAAATTGCTCCTGCAATCAAAGAGCATGTTATTGTCATCTATTTCGGTACTTTCAACTTATTTTTTAATATTTCACAGTTTTCCTGCAGATGCCAAAGGACTTTATCAAGCCAGGGCTCTGATCTACAGCCACAACTTCATTTTGCTTTGACTGAAATGTGGATTTCTATCGTTAGGCTCCAGAGAAGAGTTTTTGTTTAGTTTAGTTTATTTCATGGAAATAATTACATCTCTTTCAGAAAGACTCAAAGAGCATCCAGCAAAAGATACTTTGAAACTGCATTGCCCATGTTTGAGTTACTGTTCTGAGAGCCTTGATGCAGAAGCAACCAAATTTCACAGCTTTTTAGCTTCAGCACTCTTTGGATCAGGTTCTAAAGGGTTGTTTTTTACACTCCTTCAAGTGCTATGTCATGCCCCAGAGCCAAAAAGAAGAAAGTTTATGCATTTGGCTTCAAATACAGAGTAGATTCTTAACTAGCATTCATGTTCAGCTTAATTCCCGGCAAAGAAAAGATTTTATCAGTACTAGAGGAGCTAAAGGCAAGCTGGTGGGCATCACTTCTCTAATTCTTCTTATCCATAGATCTCCCTGATGGAAGAACCAGTGCATGCACTACCGTCAGTACATGTAATTAGTGGCAGTTTGCACCAAGAGGTGTATCCTAACCAGCTGCTTGAAAAAATACATCAACCAATTGGCTGTATCTAGAAGTGCAGGAAAAAAATACTAGAGAGGGAGGCATGATGATATCTGGGTGCCCCTGCTATAAAAAGCATTTGTATTACCCTTACTTCTCTGAATAAATCCAAATGACAGCCCCATTTCATTTCTTCATTCAGTCTGGAGGCCAGATGGCATTAGAATCATTTACTTCACCTTGTTGTGCTTAATTACTACAATCAACACACTATTTTCCAAATTAATCATAACAAAGTAATTTCATTAGTAACACAGCAGGCCGTTGAATTATTAGCATCATAACAGTTTGCAAACAATTAAACTTTATTTGAACCTTAAAAATTTGCAGAGTAGAACATTATTGTAAGAGCTAATGGCAGTATAGTACAAATCCAGAAGAGAGCAAATAATCAAGTGAAATGCTGTACAAAATATGACTTACAGCCACCTTTTTTTTTAAATTCCCTGGTTTTTCTCTTCATGGGAAGGGAAGTGAAGTCGAGGCAAAGGGTGAGAAGGAAGCAATTAGCATTTTCTGCCACTGGATTTTGTTTAAGCAGCAGTAACAGAGATTTTCTTTTCCACAAAAGGTTATGGCATTTGCACAGATTTAAATTGAACTCATCCATGGCCAGTTGCTGCTTTATTGATTAAGATGCTTGCAAGGGAGTTTTGGGACAATCTTTCATGTTTTGAATTTAAAAAAAAAAAAAAAAAAAAGGGAAAAAGTTGAAAGAGAAACAGTATCAACTGTGACTTACGTTTGTTTTTTGGAAACTAAGATACTTGCGATAGCAAATATAATAATTGAATTGTTTGCAAATAGATTAAATTATCTTATTGCCAAGAACAAGGAAAATCTCTGCGCTATCAGAACTCAGTACAGCTAATTACTAGAAGGAAAAATGAAGATTGTTATCAAACACAGTGTGTGTTCTTCAGCAATTATATCTATCAATATTTTTGTGACTTACAGCCCTTTCTGGGTGGTTGCCGCATACATATTTTGTGCGGTCAAGAAGCCTCCTGACTGCAAACGTGCTTTTAAGAAGCAAAGCTGGCCTGAACCCTGCATTTCCAATTCAAGCAGTGGATTCCAAAGCCAGTTAACTCCCTGGAGCAGCTGATGGTTAAAGACTTGTTTCCGCTTTTCTAACAATTTCCTGGTTTGCATAACAATCCTAANTGGGAAAGGACACCCTCTCCTGGAAAAAAGGCAGAAGTAGCAAGAAAAGGGAAAGTGGGGGGGGTGGCACTGGATACGTCCCATCCTGTGAAAATTTGCTGCCACCTACCGCCGCGGGCGCGCAGTGCAGCGCAAGGGCCGCGCAAAGGTCGCGCAGGGGTTCCTCCATGGCGTAAGGCTCTTCTCTTCAATCAGCTTCCCCGGGGGGGGTCTCATGGAGAAGGAAGGGAGAAGGGGGGAAGAATAACTCCTCAAAAAGTAGGGGGGTGGTGGTGGACTAATTGGGAATGACACAATTAATAAGGCAGGGTTGGGGTGGGCAGATTTATGAGGCTGCCAGGTTAAACAAGGGGGGAGAAGGGGGAAGAAACTCTCTTCCAGCCGCGATATTAACGCTTGATGTTCTGAACCACAATCCACGGGCGGGCTTGATAAATTAAAGTAGTAAAAGATGTGAAGAGGACAATCTATCATTTTAATGCCTTGCTGATAACGTAACAGAATCCATTTCAATGAGGATCTCTTTTAAAAAAAAATAATAAATTTTTTTAAAATTACAACAAAACCCTGTACACCCTGTTCGACTCCTATTAGGACCCAATGGACCATCAAAGACCATGAGTTGGGGCAATATAAAGCACAACATCTTTGTTTACTGGAAAGGATCTAAATCCCAAATCCAGACTGATGTTACCTTTTAACCCAGGGTGCTCCCAGGGCCAGCCTGAAGCATAAACAGCACCAGCAAACTACAAGGAGACCCTGCAGAGGCTCAGAGGCTTGACCTGCCTCTTTGGCAGATTAAGTGTCTCACAAATCAAGTGTGTGGGAGGATGGAAAGGGAAAAAAAAACATAAAAAGTTGATTTTGCATGCTAATTGCAAAGCACATCTCCAAAACAAGGCGATTTTAAGTATTAACTCTGTCCAAACCCTTTGCCCACAAGTCAGTATTTTGATGTGCTTTTTTTCTTTTATTTTAATGCTTTTAATCACTAAGGTCTTTTAATCACTGAGTTTTTTAATCACTAAAAGACCACTTTTAATCACTAAGTTCTGGATTTGCTACTAAGACTGCAAGGAGCCCTTATTAACCCACATAAAGCTGAAGACCTCAGCTGCACAACTTGTATCACAAACTCCACACACCAACACAGAATCCAGATGTGACTCCATGAAAGCATCTGTACGGCACAGATAAAATAATTCACATGACAAAAATCATTCTTACCCAGCATTTAGCTGATGCTGACTGCACAAAAAAAATTGTGAGTTTAAATATATTATCTATTCAGAATTTTTCACTTAATTCACATCTCAAAATCAGACTGGTATCCAGGGCAGTTTTGCCACACAGGTGGATTTCTTACCTCAGCAAAAGAGCCCAAGCCTTAATTTTTGTGGTAACTAAATATTAATTTAAAAGGACAGTATTAAATATACAAGAAAAAAATAAATCATTGGCTAAAGCAGCACACAGAAACATTCGGAAACAAAACACCCTGAAGATTTGCAATATTGCACATAATTTTCCCTTGATTTTCCTAGGAAGCTGCACAATGTGTGCAGTGAGCATTAAAAAGTTAATGAGGGCTTGAACTGAGCAACAGTTTTCTACATCTGAAGTTGAGGGAACAGGAAAAAAGTAGCCAAAAAATTCCAGAAAGCAAAGAAAGGAGTTAGCTACAGAGAGTGCTGTGGAAAAGAGCAACAGGCACTATTTAGCTGCTTGTGCCCCTCATGTTAATCACCATTTCATTTCCTTGCATTTATAATTCCATAAAAAGGGGCTAAGAAGAACGTTTCCGTGGAATTATGATCAATTAGAGATTTTAATCTTTAATATACTGAAAGCACGAAATGCAGAGAGTCCTCTTCTCTCAGAGGCCAGGGCTGGAAACTGCAGCTGCACAGCACTCCATTTCAAGCACAGATTTCTCCTGATTAGGGAGAAGGAAGTTGAAAGTTCATCATTAACCAAAAAAAAACCCAAAAAAACCCTATTTCATATCAAACCCAGCCCAAATATCTCATCCCCTTCCAGTTTTCTGCACAGATATATACTAAAGTAACAAGGCTAACTATGAAGCTTGCCAATTTCATTTTAAAAAGAAAATGGAATGCAGCTATAAGATACAGAATCTCCTGTACAGTGTGGTTTAATATTTCATACAGAATCCCAGAAAAAAAAAAAAGTGCTTTAATTGAACCTTCAATATATTTTTTCCCATAATCTTTATGTTAACAGGACTTCTACAAAGATTCCAGGAAAGAAATACTTATGAAACAGAGAACAAGGGAACATATAAGCCATTACAGAAGATTGGATTAAAATGTACTTACCCAGGCCTCTCAAATATCATACATCTCCATTATGTAGGCTTTAGGCACCAAGCCAATGGTTCCCTTCATTTCTCCTACCCACCAGCCAAATCTATTGTACTCCTAATTGAAAACAATATGCAATATTAACCTTTAGTCGGATATAAATGCAATAGAGTTTTGTATGCAACTCCTCCAGGATGCTTTCTCTTATGCACAGTTATAATCATTTCAACTGAAAATTAAAACATTGTTGGTTTTTTTTGTTAGAGGCAGAGACTTGGGCAAAGTGAAAAATTGAAATTTGAAAAAGGCCAGGCAGGCTCAGGAAAATTTCTTAATTATGGCCACACTCCTCAATAGGACCTACTAAATATAGCTGATTTGTCCATCCTCAATCCCAGAATTTCAGGGATTGGGAGGCACCTCAAAGATCATCTAGTCCAATCTAAAAATCTAATCTTTGCAAGTAAAAAAAACTAATAGCATAATGCTGACCTAGAAGAATTAGCAGCGATTCTTGCAGTGTCACAAGGATAAACTCTTGAGAAACTTGCAAACAACTTACTTTTAATACAACTTGGCTAAAAAAATGTGAAAGGAACTCTATACATCTCACACACAATTTCTTCCTACAAAGTCTACTATTGCTTTAGTCTTGCAGAAAATTCTACAGCAGATCTCATATATCTGACAGATGACTAATGTACTTTTCTTTGAAATTTATTTAGGCTTAGTGAGATAAATATGAAACAAAATTAATTACAATAGTTTAAAGAAATAAAATCCTCCAAAAAGCAATACCAAGTCAGAGTATTGTGGGATCCAAATTTGATTTTTTTTTTTTTTTTTTGCCTACGAGATAAATATTTTAAGATCAATCCTAACAGGGGTTCAATAAATTGGAACAGCTGAAATTGCACACACATGTATATTGAGTTACAAATGAAGCATTATTAAAACAGAGGCCCCATTCAAAATGGAATGATTAGGAAGACAGAAATTACTTGGGAACAAACAGGGAAAAATACAAAATACACTGCTAGCTGGGATAAGCAACATCTGCTTCCTTCTGCACCGAGGAGGAAAGCAAAAGGCTGTAGGATTTGGAATTACTGGTCCTACTGAGAGGAAGCTATTATTTAGACTGAAGATAAAGTTTTCCCAGTTCTAGTCAAGTGGAGCTTAAGGGTTAATGGAGTTTCATTAGAGCCTGAGCCATAATGATTTGCTGCTGGCATATTTGGCCTGGTGGAGAGTCCTCTAGGGTCCTATGAGATGCTCAGTGTACTCAGCTCTCCCTTTGCTTAACTACCACGAGCCCTCTTGATGGCCCCACTTTCACGTGCCTTTATTTTTGCTTTTTTGCCTTTTTTTTTTTCTTTCTTTCTCTTCTCACACACTTGCATGCAGACACAGACACAGTTTTATACTTGCTGCAGTCAAGTTTTTTCTCTCTTCTTTCCACAGTGGAAAAGAATCCTTCCTGCTCCCCATAAAATAAAGCACAAAGTGGGATTTAAAGAAAATCCACATAAAAAGTAGCAGGAAAACCCTCACTTATGACGTGAGAGCACAGAAGAGAAGGCTGCAAAATAAATCCACCTTCTTTTCCACACCTCTGAGGATGGGTCTGGTCTGAAAGCCTAGAGGTACCTGAGCCTGATCTTCAGTGTAAACTGAAGTTAAGAAACACTCACAACCTTTCCCGTGGGTGTACACATCACCCCCCAAATCCTTAAAGGCTAAATAATAGCTTGACACTGAGGTTTATAATGTTCCAGATAAGTCTGTTTAAAAAAAAATAATCTGTTTTATCTCGTGGTACACTGATTAAATATACAAACTGGATTTCTCAACTGAAGTGGGAAATTGCTGAAAGGAGCAGTACTCACGTATGCTACTGGAATCTCAGCCATAAATCTCTCCAGGAGAAAGCAACAAAAGATTTTTAAGCTGTTACATGGAACTGGTGAACTGACTGACACGAGTGATTAAGCAAGTTTTGCTACACATCAGCCAAAAAAACAAACAATACATGAAATGAGGGAAGTGGCTTAGCTAAGCAGTCATTAAACAGCCTATGACAAATGGCACAGAAAAAGCCTGTGGACTACATTATCCACTGAAAGAAGTTCCACTTAGCAACACTACATGAACTTAGAAACAATTGTTTTTAAAGGAACAATTCAGACACCTCAAACTGAAATTAAAAGCATGTTGCTGTTTTGAAAACTTTCTGGGTTTTGCTGCTAATACACCACTTACTGCTCTGGCATGAAGCTAAATGAGAAGATGAAATGAATGTTGATGCAACAGACTAGGAAACTAATTTAAGGATTCACTGCAAGCATTATACCATACAGACAATATTGCAACACAGAAGCTTTTTCTCCACATTTCTATTCTTTGCATGGGTCTCAAGAGCAACATGAATCCCAATTAAACTCTCTGCAGTTTACACAAGCCTGAACAAAAATAGCAAGTAGATATTTGGCTAGCAAGAGCATAAAAGTTTCATCTGGGGTTTTATTAGAATAATTAGATAGCACCCCATTTTAAACTGATTGCAGACATTTCTCTTTAAAGCCCTAACCCTTGAAGGAGTGTTTAGTTGTCAGGCAGTGCCCCCAGTCCTTTCTTGAAGTCATGTGTGAAATGCAAACTGTTCTGGTGTTTCTATCAACATTACTAGATATAAGGAAGAAATTCTTAATGGCGAGGGTAGAGAAACACTGGAACAAGTTGCCCAGAGAGGATGTGGATGACCCCTCTCTGGAGGTTTTTAAGGCCAGGCTGGACAAGGCACTGAGCAGCCAGATCTAGTGGGAAATGTCCCTGCCTATGGCAGGGGGGTTGGAATTAGATGATCTTTAAGGTCCCTTCCAACCTGAACTATTCTCTGATTCTCTGATTACCATATCAACTCCTTCATAGCAATATCATCTAATTAATGCACTGCTAATGGAAGCTCCACATGTCTGTTGCTGCTGCTGAAGATGCAAGGAATAAACATCTAAACCCCATATTTGTGGGAAATCATTCTGAATGCACAAAAGGATACAGATACAGTCAGGAGTTTTATATTATTATTTTCTAAAAGAAATTCGGGTTTTGAAACAACCAGCTTCAGATCTCAGGTACTCTCTGGCTTTACCATCTGCTATATCCCTCCCCACATCCAGCTCTTAACATCCCTGCTAACACAGGCGAGCCACTCTACTTCAGAAGGACTGATAAAATAATGAAGAGTCCTTTAATCTGCAGGAAACCATTGTAGTCAATTTATAAGAAATATTGCATCCCTTTGTAGGATGTGTAATTATTTTCTATTAATCATGTGCTATAAAGCTACATTATGTGGTTATTCTGTTATCACTAGAAAGGGGCCTGCAGTCAGCTCCTGACAATGTTAGGTAATTACTAACACAAAGCTGCTTTCTCCTTATGTAGAAACCCTATCAAGATCCAGAGGTGCCGTGATGCTCGCTCTATGAAAATAACTCTCCAAAGAAATTCAATAACAACTGCAAAATGAATTGCTCCCAGGCAAAGAGAGGGATCAGAGGAAGGGGGGAGTGGTGGATGAGGGGGAAGTAAGGCAGGGCCAGATATAGCAATGAGGGGCATGAACAAGTGTGGGGCCAGGGCTCTGCCATGTGACTGCAAACACATTTGCCACACTGGGACATGCTGGGTAGGGAATGGAGGGGGGGGAAGGAAGAAAAGCACCAGGGCAAGGAAATATATTATTCCAGATAACATGAAACAACCACCTTAAGAAACAAGCAAATGCTTTCTGAGCTGCTTCTGTGTTTTTACTGCCTGTCATGCACCGGTTTAATTTATTTTGATTTTTTTTTTTTCCCTAGCAGAAATTTATTAACCCTAGTGAAGTAATTTCACAGGAACAGGTTATGACTTAACATTTAACATGTTGGCAAAGCATGCTCTGTACAGCAGGCTATGACAGTGTGGGAGGGGTGGGAAGGGGGGTGGAAATCCCATTAGGGTTTACAGGCTCCTTAAATTCACTCAAGTGAACACTATGAGCAGATGCTTCTCCTTGTCCCTGTCCCACTCATGTCCATGTACCCACGAGACAACAATCAAAAGTTTCTGCACTTGGGGAAAATCCAGCAGGCAGAAATAAACTCCCTGAACACCTGTATTTTTGCTGCTAACTTTTAAATACAAGATTACTGTGCAATACAGAAGATAATCTTGGTATGCAAGAAGAAAAAAAAAACCCAAACATCAAGTGGGAGGCGATTTCTGAGACAGTCTCTACCTTTAGAGGAGATTCTCTGCATAAATGAGGATATCAAGACGCTTTGCTCCATATTAACTTCTACTGACATCAGCAAAAGTTGAAAACATCTGGTCCTTGGGTAATTAGTCCCTGTTGTTCAGCTCAAGGGGTATGTTTTTTGTTTTTGTGGGGGGGACTTTTTAAAATCTGGATTGTTTTTTTAAAAGACTTGCTGAAAATCAGCACTGTGTGCCAAGACCTTGAAGAAAACAATAAAATTGTTTTCTTTTAAAATAAAAAATAACAAAATTGAAGCGTGTGAACTTGAGATTTGTCTCCTCCCCACTGCCAGTGGCACTCTAAGTAATATTAACTTACAGGCTGGAGATCTGTAAACTTAAAAACTCTAAAACAAAACATATCTAGAGGATTGTTTGGTGTTAAAATAAGCAGCCTCTACTATCAAGCTAAAGATGTGAAGGAAGCTGGGAGAATTTTCTATTTTTTTTTTTTCCTAAAGAATATCCTGGGGAGCAATTCTGGCAAGATAATATTTTAAAACACCTCTAATTCATCCAGGAGATTCAGGCTAGCTAAAAAAAATTTTAGAACTTCCTTTGGTGTAATTGCTGAATGATACACTATCAACCAGGGAGCATTTTTGGCACAGAACAGCATTTTCTCTAAAAAGCAGAAAATGACAAATGGTTTAGATAACTGAACAAGACTTCTTCGCAGGTAGTAGAGTTGTTTTAAGACAGCAATAAAATGGTCATCTTTAAGAATATAAGCCTCAGATTTATTGGATGGTTGCATTATTAGGTTTTATTTCCTGCAATGACATGAGACAAAATAGACAGCAATTAAAGAGTTCCCAATATAAATCAGGGGAAGCACAGTGAATTCTGGCCCCTGCAAACACCCTGCAATGATAGAAGTGCCATTTTATTTTCCATTAGATGACACAATGCCAATTTTTTTTTTTTTCCTGATCAGGTAGGTAAATGCTTACATATTATCAGCATACAAGCCAAGAGAGTAGAGTCACTTTGAAATACTATTCCTTAACTAACTTTCCAGTTAAAGACCCTCACACTTGTGGTTAGACATGTATCCATGCTTTTTCTTTAGGGAATACATCTAAACTAGGCAGAAGAAGGAGATGAGCAACTTAGTGCTGCATTTTAGATTTCCTCATGATGAAGGGAATCCTTCCCCACCTTTTCTGAGCCATCACAGAATGACAGGGATTAGAAGAGACCTCAAGAGATCATCAAGTCCAATCCCCCTGCCAGAGCAGGAACACCCAGATCAGGTCACACAGGAAGGCATCCAGGTGGGGTTTGAATGTCTCCAGAGAAGGAGACCCCACACTCTCTCTGGGCAGCCTGTGCCACTCTTCTGTCACCTTCACTCTGACAAAGTTTTTTCTCATATTTCTGTGGAACCTCCTGAGTTCCAGCTTGCACCTATTGCCCTTGTCCTATCAGTGTGAGAGCAGAAGTGTTATGGCTCTTTCAGGTCAAAGTAAAATGGAAGATGCACTTCAGTGTGCTCCATCCACTGAGGTCATTAAAGCCTTCTGAAAACACACAGCGTGGATGCTTGGTCCTTGCACCAAGTGTTTCACACTGTAAATATCCTCCTGTTGGTGCTCCCTATTTGCAAAGGTAGTAGAGTCACGGAAAAAGGAATTACTATGAAATACAGTTCTCAGGATGATCAGGCAGGAAACAACCTGACAAAAAGAATCTACAACACTCAGGATCTGAGCGTGCCTTTCACTGAATAAATATATTTTATAACAGTTAGAATCATAGAATGTTTTGGGTTGGAAGGGACCTTAAAGATCATCGAGTTCCAACCCCCCTACCATAGGCAGGGACACCTCCCACTAGATCAGGTTGCTCAGGGACTAGTTCAGCCTGGTCTTAAACACCATCATAGAGGGGGCATCCACAACCTCTCTGGGTAACCTGTTGTAGAGATAATGTACAGAATCTGCACTGTTAAGTTGTACTTTGTTGTAGACCAAGTACAGGTTGAGATGGGAGCATTTGGACAGGTATTTCTTCTCCTGAACAAAAGCTGCTACAATGCAAATGCACAGCCACTGAATAAAGGTTAAACAAGGTATGTCCAGGTTAACACTTTAAGGGATAAGTTATAGATGAGATTTCCATGAGTCATAAAGACCACAGTGAGCAGCCTCAGCACAAGAAGGACATGAGACTGCTGGAACTACAGGCTGAAAATTCAACTTTCAAAGGAAACTCTGAAACAGGAGAAAAAAATAGAAAAAAATTTGGGAATTTTCTATTAGAGTCCATTGGAGTGCTGCCACACAAAGACCACAACAAGCTGAAAAAAAGAAGGAAAAGGTGCTTTTCCACAGCAACTACAGTAGTTTGGCATAGGTATTTTTACTATCAGAGTGTAAGCATGGAAATCACACTCATTGCTCTAACACTGTATTTTGATTCTCAGTTTAAACCAAATCCTGTGGGGGAATTTGGGTATTTCAAGAATGAAACCTTGCCAAACTGAAACCTTGCTCATTCTTCTGAAAGGCATTCACCTAAAAAAAAAAAATCTGTGTGCCACGTTGCTTCTCTTGCTTTATTTTAGTTGTGTCAATGGCCAAAGTTTGGATGATCATTTCTGTTGCACTAATGAGCTCATTTCTTGGCAGCTAAATAGTCCCCTCATTTCTATAAAGGTATGTGAAAAGGAGGTAAAAACACATTGCTTTGGCAAACTACTGCTGGGAGAGACAAATATCTGCCCTATCACGTTCATCAGAGGAAGCAATACCATTTATATTTCACTGTAAAACAAAGAACTATTACATGTTGCACAAATATGCTGGATATTTTCTTAATGCTTCACCCTTTCTACTGTAATACTGCTAGAGCCAGACTTACTTCCCTATCAGCAAAATGGGATTTTCAAAGAGTAATGTCCCTACCTGGCTGACATATGATAGAAAGGCAATAAAGCCATAGCTGGGTTCAAGCTTAAGCTGAATTTATGACACCATTTTGGATCCCAACACATCGCCTCCTGTCACTACCTGCATCTCTCATTTTCAACCACTAGATGGTGTGAAAAAATTACAGAAAAAAAAAAAAAAAAAAAAGCCAAAGGTTCCTGCCGACTGACACGAAATCCAAGTATTAATGTAGTGGATAAGGAAATATTTTTTGAAGGAAAGTCTTGACCCACTTTAGGTTCACTTTTCCTTTGGTTATATTTTCACTTTCCAGACAAAAGAGCTTGTAAATGATCAGACCTTGAAACTGATTCAAGTGGAGGGTTAAGATGGATAATTCCCTGGCACTTTCCAGTCCAGGGGCCCTAAATTCAGAGCTGACAATAAGCGGCCAGCACTCATTTTTTTCTGAAAAAGCTGTAACAATCTTTAAGTGAAGCAGGGCTGAATTTTCTGGGTTATATTTTGGAACAGAAATCATTCTCGAAGAGAGAGGCTCTATATATCTGGAGAAGCAGCAAGGCACTTTCAAGGACCGATTGTGGATTAATCACAGCATGACCACAAGACAGCTGATATACAGAGGACAGCTTAAGCTTCTGTTTTTCTATTCTGCTCCATTTTTTTAAATTACATTTCTCACTCTTTTGGGGAGTGAGGAGCAAATTATTTTTTTTCACTTACTAGCTGAAGATTAAGATTTTATAGCACCCATACCATAGCAGAAGATCACAACCCACAAAGAGACCAAAGTGATAGGCTGGAATATGGGGTTTTTTTCATGGGTTTTTTTTTTTTTGAGAGAGAGGAAGAGGGAGAAGAAGTGGTTATTTTAAATTAGTATCATTCTTCAGTATAACTGTGTGAAAGTCTGCCCAATCCAGGAGTGTTATTTTGCCTTTAGTAATGCCATTCAGTTATTAGTTTAAGTGACACTGAAATACCTCAAAAGACATACGTGGCCACATTACCATTAGTAATATATCTTCTGGGTTTTTCTAGAAGACTTTCTTTCTATCCATAAATCTTCAATTTATTTAAACAGAAGCTGTTACATTTGTTATCCAGAAACATCACAGTTAAAGTTATCTCAGAAGATTTAAAGCATCTGTGACAAAACTGAAGAGTTTGAAACTAAGACAAACAGATGCTTCTGCTTTCAAGCACCAACTTGTATATTTTAATCACCTATGATATCTTTGGAACTGATTATACCAGATGGCAACTACATATGAAATATATATTCTGTGTAGGTTTATATATTCTTCTACAAGGTTTTTTGGTGAGAAATTAGAAAGTAGTTTTGCTTCTCAACATGCCAGAAAAAAAAAAGAAAGAAATTTCCTTTGATGAATTATATAGAAGCAGAGTTTAACAGACTTCAATGAGATAAATATTTTAGGGGAACTTTTGTTTTTGTTTGGGGGACAGGTTTGTTATGAAAAAAAGAAGAAAATTAACCCATAGAATAGTTCAGGTTGGAAGGGACCTTAAAGATCATCGAGTTCCAACCCATGGTTAAGTAGAAAAAAAAAATAAATAAAATCATGCTTTCACTGCTTAGCATCACTTTAGATGAGAGGAATTATAATTATCAATTTGCTTTGCAAATAGGAAAGGACTAAATTTTAAATCTGACAAAGCAATTTGGAATCTGAGATGCCACAGCAATTACAATATACATAGAAAGATGAAAGAGCCTAGTTCAAAAAAACAAACCATCTTCTGCAGCAAGATGCCCAAAAAAGTCAGAATCAGCAGAGTAAGGATTATAAAACAGGAAACAAAAACATAACATACAAGATAATTTCAAATTCTACAAAGTTGAACTTTTACAAGCAAAAAGGCACGTTGTCTTCCCTTAAATCAGTTAACAAATGGTAGCCAGGATTTCCCAAGTAAATAAACAGGCTTTTAAGTTAATTCCTGTTATACAGCAATGTTTGGGATGTGATTATAGTTCATTTGACAAAATAATTAATTGTAGGGTATATCTGATTGCAAACAAAGGGTCTGAAAGGGAGTGCCAGTTTCCCTCCCCATAGAACTGTGGGAATGTTCCCTTCTGCCACAGCTCTCTTCCAACAACTGCTTAGCCCCAGTAGCATCCCATACCTTGCTGAGGATGTAGATAATGTCACCACGTTTAAATGTCAACTCATCAGGTGAGTCTCCTGTGCAGTCCCACAAACCTTGATAGAAATTGGCATAATCGGTTTCTTTAGCATCTGGAAAGAAAAAGGCACCTCATTACTAAAGGAGAATATTGAGGGACTCTTTAAATCCCTGGATCCTCCAAAAGCAATTTGTTAGCACACACTTCTTTTACTCTCCTCTGATAAAACTGCTCTTTCATACCACAAAAGCAAGTGGAAAACAAGTTGGATATATGGGAGCCCCTCACTGGCAAGTTTTATCTCTTAAAAGCACGTAGCTACAGGTTTTTCAAAGCATTTTCCAGCTCCAAGTGCAAGCAGCTAGTTTTCCTCTACTGCCAACCTCCCAGCAAGCCATTTTAAGTATCTCAACTTGAAACTGATAAAATTGCTGGAACATAATTAGCAATCATCCACCAGAGGAAGCCAAAGTCAGTATTTTTTGTGATATGCTTCCCCCCCTCCCTCCTTGTTCCAGCAAAAACTAACTAAGTTCTCTGAGAACCTTTGAGATAATCCTTGATTGTTTTCCCATTCTGAAAAAAAAAAAAAAAATTGCAGAACTTGTAAAGCCTTGCTGAAGCTGCATTTTAAAAATATTTGTGTCAGCTCCAGTTCAGGACGACGTTGAGCTCTGGCTGAACGTGCAACTCCACCAGAGTCATAAACTCATCCCTCTAAGAGCATAAGCACAATGGATGTGCTGTGTTGGAGCTGCCAT
The DNA here is from genome assembly GCA_013400935.1 of Turnix velox. Lineage (NCBI taxonomy): Eukaryota > Metazoa > Chordata > Aves > Charadriiformes > Turnicidae > Turnix > Turnix velox. The sequence continues at coordinate 30,446 of VZTY01017576.1, forward strand.
CCAGGCCATTAACTGATTGATTATTTAGCACTCTTTGCCTCTGTAATACGGCAATAACACAGTAATAAATGCTTTGTCATGGGCTCCCAAGCCAGAGCTGAGCTATTGAAACAGTTAAATACACTGCCTGCTTCTGTTGCACCACCAACTATTTCCTGTTTTTAATTCCAGGAGAAGGGAGCAGGATGAGTTAATGCCCAAAGAATGTAAGCAATACCACTAAGATGACCGCTTACATTATGTATACACTAACCAGACAGAATGTATACGTGCTAATAATTTACATCACTGGAAAGCTATCTTCTGATTCTGATAACATAAATATCCCTGAACTGGCTGGATCCAGGCTGTCATCTTAGTTTTGTTATATGATCCTGGCACAGCAGGCTTGCTGCTTATTCCAACATACCCCAGTTACATTTGCATGTCGTTAGCACTCCACGCCATTATTTATAGTTTACAATTTAATCATGATTGGTTCCCTTTATTACTGGGGGAAAAAAAAATTCCTACAAAGATATCGAGTATTGAGCGACAGAACATGTTACAGTATAAAGAAATGCAGCAGGAGTCAAGTCGTGGTTTTCCCTATTTTGACAAATACTTAAGATTTTCATTTTAATACTCCCTGTAAGAGCAAGAAGAGATTGTTTGCTATTTATCCTTTCCAGCAGCCAGTGTTCTGCTCTATCTCCTCTTGATGGCTATCTTGTCATAAGGCTAAATACTCACAACCATGAATTTAAGGCTGCTCTGCAAGTTTGACACCATTTAATTTCCCATAAACTGGTGATTAGGAGCAACCACTTGCCTTATAGCACTAGAGGGCGTTCTGAAAACCAGTGCACAAATCCTTCTGCCAGCACATCCCATGATAGGGTTTGTACCACGGTCAGAGAGAAGGGGTTTAATCCTTGTAAAGTGCATAGACAGGATGACATCAAGAGGGAGGTGAAAAGCTGCACCTCCAAACTTCGGTTCTTCTCATCTGTCCTATCTCATTATTCACCAATTTAGCACCAGGCAATTGTAAACACTAACAAAGGGCAGTGCCAAAATTAATTTCTGATAAATCAGAATCTCTGTATCTGACACAGTTCCCAGCTCTATTTCATAAAAATATAATGCACATCCCACCTTTCAAATCTTTCAGCAGTTGGTCTTACTGGTTTGGCTTAAAATACATTAGTCAGGATTTACAGGACTTTTCACACTGACTTTTATCCCTTTGAGGTTTGATCTTACCTTTAAGTGCCTCAAGTAACTCCTTGTAACAGCAATGGGAGTTGCAAGAAGAACAGAAGAGATCCTACACACAGATTCTACACTCCTCCCTCTCTCCACATTAATCATGAGAGTTAAAATGGGAAAGCAACTCAACTGAAAACATGGCAATTGGGGAAAAGATGCATTTTTAAATAAACTTATTGCAACGGTGAAGATGTTGCCCAAAGACTAATTCAGCATCAGGCAGAGGTAGCTGAATCAGAAAGTCACATTCCTTGGGAAACCACACACTGGTACTGGTACAGGAATGAAAAATGAGGACAGAAAGCACCAGTGTAATTCTGTAAACTTCTATGCTGGTCCTTCAACATGTTTTAATCTCAAAATCCAAGCCCCTTCTCATACCCACTTGCTCGAGTTTCTGCAAATTCTGCAAGCCTAAATACACATGCATGAAAGCTGCTCATAAAATTAAATTCAGAATCATCTAAAGGGCAAAATGCTTCATAAAATAATTCATGGTGCTTCACAAACACAGAGGCAGAACCAAAGAAAAGCTCCAAAAACCTTTACAGAACACAAGCCTACTCTTTCTTACTTCAGGACCCTGCCAGATTTTATTTGATTGCCTCTGAAGAACTTGAATAAAACAAAACCAAGAGACCTGGGTAAAGGAATTTGATATTTATATAGTAATGAAATCCTGTGGACATTCTGAAAGGCCTTGAAAATACCTGGTGGTTTTAGCATCAAGAATTTATGTGCCCATTAGAGCTCAAATTGATTTGCTGGCACTGGTCTGTCACAATTACACTCTATTCTTACATGTTAAGAAATGTTTTGTGTCTTAAAAATACTATGATGACATAATTGCTGGGTTATATTTCATCATAATTTGAAGGCCACAAATAAGACATGTTTTCTTTTAAAAAAATCATCATTAAAATGTGTAACAGATGGTATGAAGCTGTTTTGTTTTGCCTACCCACTGCTTTTAATATTACTGATTACAAGAAGTGATCAGTGAGCAGGATTTTTTCTCCAGGAAATACTTCTTTGATGCCATGACAGCTATCTGGATGTACAACTATACAGCAGCTTCCAAAAGCCTTCCACAAAGAATTCCTCATGGTTTTCTTCTTCCATCTCTCTTTGTCCAGAAACAACAATAGGAACAACAGGTATTTTTTTTGTCCAATATACTGATGAAAACATTTCAGAGGTTATCTGACAGATCAAACACCAAGGGCTGCCAACTTTCCTGACAGTAGACTCAGATCTCACTGAAAAATACTGGCACCTGACAATACGTTCTTCAAAAAAGAAAGGTGAACAGTTCAGCTTAAAAAAAATTAAATAAAAAAAACCAAAAACACAAGTACATCACTCAAGCATACACTTCAAATATTGTAGGCTGCTTGAAATTTAAGAGTGCCCATGGACTACTCAAGGGGAAAAAGAATTATAACCACATCCAACGATAGGACAAGGGGCAATGGGTGCAAGACGGAAAATAGAGAAGGTTCCAGAGAAATAGGAGAAAAAACTTTGTCAGGATGAGGGTGAGAGAACAGTGGCACAGGCTGCCCAGAGAGACTGTGGGGTCTCATTCTCTGGAGATATTCAAATCCCTAATGGACATCTTCCTGTGTGACCTGAATCTGGGTGCTCCTGCTCCAGCAGGGGGATGGGACTAGATGATCTCTTGAGGTCCCTTCCCACCTGTGATATTCTGTGAATATTCTCACAGCCTCAATAGACAGAAAAAAATACCCCTCAAAATCTAGAAAAGCAGATTAAGAGTAAATATTTTGGAGGTATTTGAGCATACATTGCAGCCTAAGACACCTTTAACTGCAGGCTGTCCCAACCCTGTCACCTTTCTTGTGCCAATTTGGGTACTTGCCATTTCCTCGCAGAAAACTAAACTGACCAAAACAAAATCAGGAATTACAGTCCAAGTATGGGAACAGGCTGCTTAAAAACACAAGATTTAATGTGGCTGTGCTTGATTTCTATCCATCTTCCATTTTAACACTGACCTAGGTTTTCCTTTCACCACTGAGGTCCACTGTCCAGTGTATTAAACATAGAATCATAGAATAATTTGGGTTGGAAAGGATTTTAAAGATCATCTAGTTCCATCCCCCTGCCTTGCCGTTCTGATTCATATTCCTTGCCCCTTGATCAGATTCTTTGAAAGTTTATAGCATATAGTAGTCTAGGCTACTCAACACTGAAATGTCTGGAAAATTACTTTATATCCTCTCAGTGTCAAAGTGCTCAGTATTTACCAGACTGAAGGTTAAAGAAAGAAAGACAAGTAAAGTTCAAAATTCATGCTGCCATAATAATTTTCCCTAAACAAGTGATTTAAACCCTCACTGTTGAGTCTCCTTGCCCAGAAAAGACACTTTACACACTTCTTTATTTGTTCTAATGAAGTCCTAAGCAGCAAAGAATGCCTGTTACTTACTTTGTCCTTTTTCCCACACGCCAGGAAAATTATGAAAGAAAGACAAAATAATTGTAGTGTATTTCTTTGGCCTCAGCCTCTAATCTAATTCACTATGATCTTTCTCATTCCCCTTCTCCTACTGTCCTATAGTTCCTTGGTCTAAAATCAAGGTATTTACACTGAGACAGCACAGAACATGCAAGAGTGATTGTGAAAATTATAATGGGTAGACACTGGTAGCAGAAAAGACTTAGCAAGCTATATTATATAGGTTAAGCTCTTCATTGCTTTGGTATTTTATTTTAAAATAGGTCACTAGGAATTAACATAAAGCTATCCAACAGCAACAATCAGTATCAAGGAATAAGAACAACTCAATTCTGCACGTAATCAAACTAAGTTGGGGCAAGAAGAGAGTAGGGGAAAAAGAAAGGTTGAGGTCAGAGGCAATTTGCAGAGTATTTTCTGTGAAATTCAGGTTTAGTAAAGCTAGGCAATAAATTAAATCTAAGAATGTATGTGCTGTTAGTGTGGAAAATCATTAAATACTGTTGAGTCAGATTATGTATTTATGATGTGATGCCTATCAGAAATACTCACGTCAACTCAGCCCTAAAAGTCAAAAAAAATTGGAGTGTTAAATAGTTAACTAAATAAGATGGACTCAGAAAATTATTGCTTGAAATTAATCTGGCACCTGGGGAGATCTGCTGTGGTATTTTCAATTAAATAAATACTAGCTTAGACTGATAAGGCTGTTCTCATAGAAGTTGAAACTCTTCAGAAATGAAGGTGCTACAGTTTTGATTCCTTAAAAGTAAGGTCATTCAGAACTTGAAGAAAGTTCACTTTGCTGAAACAGAACGCTCTTGGCAACTTTATAATTGGATTGACCCCATGCTCCATTATGAAAACACACTGTTATAATTATGGTAATGTCTAAATGAGTACTAAGTATTAAGACTGTAATGAGTCATGTTGTTTTACACGTGTTTTCAGCAGAGCACAATGCTAACAGCATCTGATGACTTGCCTTTTGTTTCCTTTCCAAGAAAAGCAACCCCAAAAGTCCTCCCAGCAACCTGTTCCTGCTTTCCTGTACGGGTCAGGAAATCTGGCCTCTGTTTCCTCTCCACATGTTGCAACAGGAAGAGCATTGCAGAGCTACTTCCTAAAGGAACTACTCTTGCCCACCCTTTCCTTGACAGCCCTGAAAGAATTATGTGCATTATGTAGGATGGGGGAAGGAGAGCCAGACTGCATGTCAGTGCAGGTCACAGTTACAATGCAGCACATCCCCAAAAGGTGCAAGGTCTGATAAGGTGTGAGTCTTCCCTACTTGCTGTGTCAAATCACCACTGGTTTATCTAAAGGTCCGTGCCCTTGAAGAACACATATAACTTGTTTTTAAGCAGAACTGGAAATACATTTCTGTCAAGAAAAGTTGTCTGGCCGTGTGACTTTTTTACATGGTGTTTGCAGCTATTTTTCCAGTCCCAGAGATAATTAGCACAAGGGCAGGTTGCCAAGCTAAAGCTGAGAGAATATCCTTCACAGCCTTGCTGGGCATTCGTGTCCTTTTCCAATTTTTATGCTGCTGTCACCGGACTCTGGCATTTCTTACCCAATTCATTTGCTTTCTGTGGTAATCATATGCAATGAAGATATGCATGGCCAACATTTAAACAGGCTGCAGATCAATTAGTGGTCTTAAGTTTATCTGATTTTTATCAAAGAAGACAGAGCTTTGGGTCGATTGTCAGAGCCTGTGTCAAGTTGACCTTTTCAGAGACGTCTACATTGCCAGTCCCTTGGGCAACTTGTTGTCCCCTGTTAGTCTCTGAATGGCAGAAGTCTGTTCTGCTCAAGCACAAAGTATACACAGATGTCTATATTACATTCTTATAGGTTTGACAGCAACTGCATGTCGTATCTATAAACTGTCCTTTAGCAGTGACACTTCCTCAATGATGATAAGCTAATTTATGCAACCAAATCTCCTTTGTGCAGAAATGAAAGCTAATTGAGTCATTACAAAGTAATTCAGGAAGGAATACCTTGTATAAATTGGCTTACTTTATAAATCCTTCTCAAGTGGTTTTCATGCATCCTAAGTGGTGCTAAGCAGTTCTGCTGCCATCAAATACCCAGGTGAAAAAGACAGCTTTGCAGAGCTATAAAAACATTATTTTAAAGCAGCAAAAGGGGGGAGGAGGGGCAAGAAAATGAAGGTAAAAAAGAAAGAGGAAAGATTTTTAATTACCTGAAACAGGGGTAACTTCCTTCTGGCTCAGTTTTCTTGGCACTTCAGCCTTTGGAGGAACATGTTCTTCTGCAAAACACATAACTGCAAATGAAACTCTGAAGGGACACCTCAGCTGACAGGAATTACAGCCCACATCGTTCTGCAAAGCACGCTCTACATTCCCAGATCATAAGCCCTGTTTACTATTTTGCATTTGTACAGAAGTTGGAACATTGTTATTCCTGTGGTTTCCCTCCACCCATCCAAACACTCCCAGAGTTTTCTTTCAAAATCTCAATTGTGAACATCTGTTTCCCTTTTTGACTCTGCTCTGAAAGCTCAGTAATACAGAGCTGCAGTTCTGCTGTTTTTCAGTCATTCCCAGACAACCAGAATGATGGTCCCATTCTGTAACATACATTTCTTGCCAAGACAAAGAAAAAGAAACCAAGGCAAAGGTATCCCCAGCCCACTTAGAATCATAGAATCATAGAGACATAGAATAGTTTGGGTTGGAAGGGACCTTAAAGACCATCAATTTCCAACCCCCCTGCCATAGTCAGGGACACCTCCCACTAGAGCAGGTTGCTCAGTGCCTCATCCAGCCTGGTCTTGAACACCTCCAGGGAGGGGGCATCCACAACCTCTCTGGGCAACCTCTTCCAGTGCTTCACCACCCTCACTGTAAAGAATTTCTTTCTTATGTCAAGTCTAAATCTACCCCCTTCCAATTTACATCCATTGTTTCTAGTCCTCCCATCTAACTTGTAAGTTCTTAGAAGTGCATAGACAAGGCAGAAGATATCATACCTTCAGCACTGCCATGATGGAAACACGGGGATTATAGATGCCATGCATTCAATGCTCCTGCCTGCTGTGCCTGACCAGCCAGACCCTATTGAATAACTTAGTGCAAGTTCAGGAAACAAAACAAACCAACCAAACAAAAAAAACCTGGCAGTGATCAAATCTGAGGTTTGTTTTCTGGCTAAGAGGCTTGGATCACTCTGAAATCCCCACAGGCAACTTCCAAAGATGTGCTCCATGCTACTTGTCTGGCACCAGTGGGGAAATCTCTCATGCCCACACCCTCAGTGCAGGGACATGAGATCTGCTCCTCACACTTCACAGCAAACAACTCTGTTAAACCAGGCATAGCAGAAACTAATTTTTTAGCTATTTTCTTTCTTTAGGCTCCTTAGAAAATAGAAACAGATTTATCTTGGCCTTTACAGTGTATCAGAACAGACAAAGCTGCTGTACTGAATGAAGAAACGGTGTATTGATGCACCGAACTCCTAAAACAAGAAGTGGACTTTTAATATATTGAAGCTATTTGGTTTTGGTACTCATCACATCTTGCACAGATATTCATGCTTCTTTTCAAGGTACACATTTCAGCAACTAATTTTGATATTTTGCTAGTGACAGACAGCAGATAGAGAAGTCAAGCTTTTAAAACGCTGCTTATCATGCAACATTTATGTAATTGCAGATCTCCTTTGACAAAGTGAGCTTTATATCAAACAGTTCAAAGGATTTTTTGCCTTGTTAAAATTTTATCTCTCCACAAGACTGTTCCTGCAAACATTAAAGCAGATGTTTAAAGCACAAGAGTAGACCTGTTGAAATGAGTACCCATAATTGCTGCTAACATCTATACGCGGCCCTACAAATATGACAATTACATCATGAGATTCATTCTGCAAAAAAGCTTTGATACTCTTTTCTGTTCCACTAAGCCAACGAGAGTTTTTGCTCTCTGACTCTTTACTAGCTAAAAATGTGGCCAAGTTGAATAAAAGCTATTATTTAAGCCAAGAAGGGAAAAAAACCCAAACATCTAAATAATAGAACTGGGGAAATCTGAAGCTGCAGTACAACACAAAAGACTCTGAACTATTTACTGCACTCAAATGTGTTCCCCAACTTGGCATAATGCTTGTTGCACATTTCCAAGTACACTAATTTATTTTAAGCACTCGGATTTGGAGCACAAAGGGCAAAAATACATCCTTATGTGCTGTCTGCCCAGGGCACTAGGAGGCACTGTCATTCTGTGGCTTCGCTGTCACTACTACACCACTTGTGAGTATTGTTATCCCAATCTTTTAGGATTGCTTCTTTATGTCAGGACAATTCAGTTTATTTCCTAATCACCTAGGTTGGAAGGAACCTTTCAGATAATTGAGTCTAATCATCAGCCAAACACTGTTAAGACTTGTACCTGGACAAGGAATTGAATCCCTGATCCTCAGATTAGGAGTGTGATGCTCTCACACACAGCAAATCAGAGTATCATAGAATGGTTTGGGTTGGAAGGGACCTTAAAGATCAAGTTCCAACCTTCCTGCCATGGGCAGGGACACCTCTCACTCAATCAGATTGCTCAGTGCCATCTCCAACCTGGCCTTAAACACCTCCAGGGATTGATGGGGCATCCACAACCTCTCTGGACAACCTGTTCCAGTGTCTCACCACCCTCACAGGAAAGAATTTCTTTCTTATATCTGCCTGAATCGCCCCTCTTCCAATTTACAGCCATTATTCCTAGTCCTTCCATCACATACCCTATTAAAAAGTTCTACCCCTGCCTTTCTGTGGGCCCCCTTCAGGTATTGAGAAGTTAATTACACATTGATTAAATAAATGTTGATATATTACATGCTGCTGAATGCTTGGACATACATCAACTGATGCACTGAATGCATTCTGCATTTTCACTCTTACCACTGCCATGGTCATCAGACAAGATTCAACTAAAGACTGAACCCAGAACAAGTCATTCGAACTGAAGTACAACAGCAGTGGAGGTTTGAAAAGACTTTTTCATAAGGTACAGTTGAATATATGTGACTGCATTGTTCTTTTTTGGAAAAATTAAAGAACATAATACATTCCTCTTCCTAAGAAATGTACTTCCCATGCACAAGAATTCACCAAAGCCATATAAGATGAGAAAACACATGAACCAAGGTTCTTCTGATATTGGAAAGCTCCTGCATTCAAGCAAAGGCTGTGTGTTCTGTTTTGGATCCCATTTATCCCACTTTGCTTTACACTACAAAGTTGTTATAGAGAGGAAAAACTTGCAGGTAGACTGGAAAATTGCAATTAGACTGGAAAAAAAAAAAAGCATTCCAGGAGCACATTGAACATGGTTCAGCTGAAAATTCAGTCATGAAAGAAGACTGAAGTGACTCCACAGGGAATCCCTTCTGAAACAAGCTCAGTGCAAACACCAGGTTCTTGGCACAAACTTGTGCTTTATGAATCTGTTGCAAATGATCCATGCTACTTGTTAACATAATCATGCTCATAGATGAGCAGATGTAACAAGCCTGGGCTCAGGGTGGTAAAAAGGAATCTATGGTTCTTGCTAGAGTTTTATGGTATTATGTCCTGAGGTGATAACTATGTGCTGGAGATGCCCTATAAACACAACAACCTCAATTAAGGCAGGAATTACAGCTATAGTCAAATGCAACACACTAAAGTTTGTGCTGCAACATCAAATAGAGTCCAAAAATACAGCAGAAGTCCTTCAGTATTACTTAAGAGTGTAAGAGTTGCCACGTAGATCTTTAAAATAATCTGGCACAATGTTTCCCCTGGATCTCTTCTTCATATCACCACTAACCCTGCAGAGAAAAAATCATCCTTCTTCCCCTTCTCACTGTATCAAAATGAGACTCATCAAACCACTGAAGTCTTCCAGAGCTGTAGATGCAAAGAACCCTTGAGATATAGGTTAATTTCCATACCCTTCTGGTCCTCTGAGACTCTAATGTTAAACAAGCTGCAAAATTCTTGTGGTAACCATGGAAGAAGGCACAAACTACATTTGTTAAGGATATTTTCTGTTAGCCCATAAAAGCTGTTGAAAATAATCATTTAATTTGGAGTCTAAAGAAAAAAACAAAGAAGAATCACCCAACCACATGTGATTATACCATCCAGAGGACTTTAAAAGCAAACAGTTAAATTTTACACAGGCTGAGTTTTCACATAGACCCACTGATTTCATTTTTTCAAATTTCATTTTTTTAAAGGGAGAAGGGAAAATAAAAAATCAGATTACTTGAGTATAAAATGCATGAGTTTGGCTTGAAAAGTGCAATCCTTCAATGGAATATGGTATCTATGTAATAAATAGGCATAAACTTAGCAATTTCCTCTACTAACACATTACTCAACCATTTTTTTTACATTAGATTCTAATGTAATGCCATTATTATTTGGTATTCTAGTGCATTCTAGTCTTTGACAGGTTGTGATTACACTATACTAGTTTATACCTTGGATAATCCCAGTTTGTAAATCCATATATTCTATTCAGGACTTTATTAACAAATCAAAATAATAAACAAAACCAGCTCAGCTAGGCAGGAAAATCTCCCAAACCACACAGATGGTTATAAGGTGTCCATTGTGTGGTTTCCATAGCAATCATATTGCAAATCTGGAAGCTTCTTGCAAATAAGCAGCTTGTATTTGCATGCCTCTCAGCTGCAGCATGGAACTCTACAACATGTCAAGTTGTTATTCTAATCACATATTGTTAAAAAAAAAGAAAAACAAAATCATTTGATCAATTCAGCTAAAAACTATTCCCAGTCTTTATTTCATAAAGATGGAAGTAATCCCACAATTGTAATCTTCAATTTGAAATCCAATTGTGGTGTCAGAAAGCATACAAACAGGTCCTGTAAAGCAGACCCAACATAAAAATATTTATATTATTAAATAATAATTTTTTAAAAAAAAAAAAAAAACACAAGGGGTTTGCACAAGGGAAAATTAGAAGATGGCATGGTAACACCATGAGTAATATTTCTCCCCAGTGCTTATCTGATACCAAATAATGACTCTGCACCAAAGCAAGTAAGAACTTTCAAACACTAATAAATGTTTACTGGGGAAAAGAGTTAAGATTTTTTTTCTCTCCCAGATTTATAATTTTATGAAACAATCTAACCCTCCAACAGATGGGTTATTACTCTAATAAGGAATAAATCAACTCAGCAATGCAATTTGTAAAAAAAAAGAAAAAAATATATATATAAGCTGGAACTTTTTCCCAAACAAGATAATTTGATTAGAGAAACATTTGAGAATTATGAAGAAGGAGCAGCAAACATGCAAAACTTGAGAATAAAATAATTTCAATAATTTGGGCAAACTAATACCTTCTGCTGCCTACAGACCATCTGGGGATAAATGAAGAAGAATTATGCAGAGCCTGCTAGCTGCTTTGCCCAAGGACAGCACTCCTCAGCCTTGAGGAGGGATTTCCCTACAAGTATTCTCACTATATACATGTCTTTATGTTTNTGTTAAAAAAAAAGAAAAACAAAATCATTTGATCAATTCAGCTAAAAACTATTCCCAGTCTTTATTTCATAAAGATGGAAGTAATCCCACAATTGTAATCTTCAATTTGAAATCCAATTGTGGTGTCAGAAAGCATACAAACAGGTCCTGTAAGACAGACCCAACATAAAAATATTTATATTATTAAATAATAATTTTTTAAAAAAAAAAAAANNNGGAAAAGAGTTAAGATTTTTTTTCTCTCCCAGATTTATAATTTTATGAAACAATCTAACCCTCCAACAGATGGGTTATTACTCTAATAAGGAATAAATCAACTCAGCAATGCAATTTGTAAAAAAAAAGAAAAAAATATATATATAAGCTGGAACTTTTTCCCAAACAAGATAATTTGATTAGAGAAACATTTGAGAATTATGAAGAAGGAGCAGCAAACATGCAAAACTTGAGAATAAAATAATTTCAATAATTTGGGCAAACTAATACCTTCTGCTGCCTACAGACCATCTGGGGATAAATGAAGAAGAATTATGCAGAGCCTGCTAGCTGCTTTGCCCAAGGACAGCACTCCTCAGCCTTGAGGAGGGATTTCCCTACAAGTATTCTCACTATATACATGTCTTTATGTTTCACCCCAATTCTTGAGGGGTTTTTGCTTAAGCAGCTTGATATCCCACCTGTTGGTTCAGTCCTAGGCTCATTTCACTTGGTGTTTGTACTGATAATGTCAGGGAATTTTTTTCCTTTCTGGATTCTTCTCTAGACTCTCCCCATTCTGTAGGGAGAAATGTCCAAATCCATGAAGAAAAACTGTAGTTTTTATAAACCACTAATACTCCCACAGATTTCCCTTAGTTCCTCCAAACATGACATAGGACTGGAAAAATTTTACACAACTTCTTAGCATTTCATCCTGCTTTCCTCATAGCATTCTGGTGCACTCTGCAAACAAATGAAAAAGCTTGGAAAAGGCTGCTGAAGATGTTGATTCTCTAGTATGAAACCTGGGAAAAGAGGGAGAGACAGACCATTGTTTCACTACAGCTCCATCTGACTGTACCAGGGATGAAAACATAACCAGGACAGTGATAGAAGTGGGAAACAAGCTGGCTACTGTTTACAGAATTCATTCTAAACACAAGAATTTCTTCCCATGATAGAAACTTGGTTTTTTCCTGCTTCTGTGAGTCAACTAGTTAACACTCTATGGCTCAAAGAGGAAAGATATATCCCTACATTACAAGCTGAAGTTAAAAAAAAGAACTATTTTAACAAGATAGACAGAGGAAACAGAAACAGGTCACCCAGGCACAGGCTGAACACAGGGACTGGAGAGGATGTGGCAACAAAGTACAATCAGAAACTGCCTCTGGATAAAAGGTTTCCATCAGGCTCAGAAACAGAACATAATACAGACAGCATAGTGCTGTTGTCTAACTGTATACAGAATGAGATCTACATTTATCTATGACATTCATAAAAATATATTTTCATGAAAAATATTATGCACACTTAGATTCTTTTTTAGAGGGGCACAGAACCTGAGCCAATTTCTAGACCCATCTCCTTAAAACACAGGTGACCAAGCATCTGATTCCAAGATGATTCTGCATCAGCACAGGAAAGACCTGTTGGAGTGAGTCTAGAAGAAGGTCACAAAAATTATTCAGAAGATTGTAGCATTTTTCCTTTGAGGGGAGACTGAGAGAGTTGAAGTTGTTCAGCCTGGAGAAAGCTCCAGGAGAATACTAATGCAGAAGAAGGGGGAAAACTTTCTAACAGGACCTGCTGTAATAGGACAAGATGGAAGACTAGAGAAAAGCAAGACATTTTTTACCTTGAGGGTGGTAAAACTCTGGAACAGGTTGCCCACAGATGTGGAAACATTCAAGTTCAGGCTGGTGGGGCTCTAAGCAACCTGATCTAGTTGAAGATGAGGTTGGACTAGATGGGGAGGTTGGATTAGAATGGTCCTTTCCAACCCAAACTATTCTATGATTCTACAGTTTTCAGTCAAATAAAACACCAGCTAAACAGGATGTGACCTCCAACTAACACTTCTTTCCCACGAGTTTTAATCAGCTCCTTGAAAACAACCATTCTGTAAATTTCAGAGTGAGCAAGGCAGAGTACAGACACTGCTTTGCCCTAACAGTGGACAAGAATAAAAGTCTGTCCTTTATTAGTATTGACAACGTACTGATCCCCCAGCAGCCTCAAACAAATAGCATTGGCTGCACAAAGTGAAAAGGCTAGAATCATCAAATAGTTGGGAAGAGAAGGAATAATCTGTGGGAATTTCTGCAGTTCTAACTCTGAAAGTTTGATCAAGTTTCTAGGAAACAGAATTTGGCTGCTTTTGGTACTCCACACTAAACTATTCAGCAGCAGTTTATAGGGCTCTGTGTATTTTAATAGTTAGTGTGTGTGACAGCTGAACTTAATGACTTTATAGAACAGGATTAGCTCGAATGACTCAGTTTTGTCCAGATCTTGCCAAGTCTCCAGATGTGAGCTTTCTTGAATTCCTTGAGAAATCTTGCATGTTTCTATAACCCACTTCAGCTCCAGTTCTTGTATCCTGAGAAGATGCTACTGTAAACCATCATTACTTCTAACTGGGTAAGCACTTTGAACAACAAACCAGACACCTCAGCAAAAAAAGTGACTGACTCCTATTGAGACCTTGGAAGAGCAAAAAAGTGAAGCACTGCCTCCTTGGAGAAGTTAATTCACTGTCTTCACAGAAAAGATTAGTGGACTTTGCTATAAATTAACTCAGGATCAGTGCTGCAAGAGGTGAGAAGGAAAGGAAGTGATATGGGAATTCTGGAATGTCATTTAGTCATTTTCTGGAGAGAAAAAAAAAATCTTAAAACAACCTTCCTGTGACACCAACCAGTGCATCTAACCATATGTTATGGCTTGGCTTAATGAAAACCAAAGATGTAACATTCCCTTCTTAACAACAGCATGTTGGGAGTTACAGCATTTCCTAAATGGAAGAGTGAAGTACATAAAGAAAATCCCAGTCCCACTGGGGATAAATATAAAACACTCTTAAAGGCTCAATTCTGTAGTCTTTACAGAAGAATGTTGTTTGGATCATGTAACTATTGCTATGAAGAATAACAACAGACTGAAGCTGTAGAGAGAAATAAGTTTAGGGAAGTGTTGGAGGAAAAAAAAATCCCTTTCTAAACACATCTGTGAAAAAGACACTGCATTTCTCTTACATTATTGCACACATACCCATTCACATGAACCACACCAGGGTGATGGATTGAAAAAAGAAGCTTTTAAAAGCAGACATATAGAATAGGACTTCTCACTGGTTTACTGGGAAAAGCAAGGAACAAAAGATTGCTCTGGCAGAAAGTATTTTTTTATAGCATTTTAGGGTAAAATACACAAAGCCTAAGTGATCAAAGGACATATCTCTGTCCTTGGAGGAACACAGTTGCGCTTACAGAAGACAAAGTTGAGCATTGTTGGCAAGGTCAACCACAGCTGTTGAAAAGTGGACTTTCTCACTCTACTCTGCATAATTTTACCAAGTTTGGAGCAAATCCTAGAATGGTTTGGGTTGGAAATGACCTTAAAGATCATCTAGGTCCCAGCCCTCTGCCATGGGCAGGGACAGATGAGGTTGCTCAGAGCCTCAGCAAGCCTGGCCTTGGATATCTTCAGGGATGGGGCCTCCACCACCTCTCTGGGCAACCTGCTGCAGTGTCTCACCACCTTCACCCCCAAAAGTAGAAGCACATTTTACTTTACCCTATTTGTTGTGTCCCAAATATATGTTAGCACCTTTCATCTTCCTTTTTCTTTCTCTTTCCCAGTGTCCCAGTATCCTTGCTTCCCTACCCACCTCCCCTTCAGAAGTCACAGCTATTTTCTATAAAGACTACATTGTCTTCAGAACCCTAAAATTTTGTTCATTTCTCTGACAAAGAAGAGGTTAGAACACAGAAGTTGCTGTTTCTAGAACTTCATAAAGCCCTTCAAGGCTTTAAGAGCATAATGGGAGAAAAAACACATTAAATCTCCTGAACAGCAGAACAGAACATATTCATTCATATTCATTCACAGAGGTAGAGGCAATTTCTGGTCCTAGTTATGTATATATTAAGCTTTCATGAATTCAGCTTCCTGCTTGAAGCTCTCCCCTTGCAAATAAGCAACTTCCAGTTAAGTTTTGAGTGACAGCTGGACCAATTTAATTGTGCAGTTCCTAGCACTAGTTCTTCCAAACAGCACAGAATTTAAACATTCCAACAAATAAATAAATAAATACAAGCAACAGCTTCACATTCTCTGCATTCTTTTTTTTAGTTTGCAGACAAAAATGGATGCAAAAGAATTGACAGCTTGTTAATTTAAAGGAGGAAAAAAAATAGTTAGTCTGATAGGATTAGAAGGAATTGTGTAAAGTGTTAGTTACACCAACAGCAAGCTTCAGAGAAGGTGAGGTAGAAAAAAAAAGGCAAGAAAAGTAAGAGTATATACCACAAAGGAACATTTAGAATGTCTAATTTTAGAATATTAAAATTTCTGTGACAAAATGATCCAATTATTATTAATAAAATTCCATACAAATCCACCAAAGTGCAATGTGCACTGCATAGAAATAAGGGATGGGCTTTGCACTGACCTTTTTATTTCCTCATGAAGAAAGACCTGATGATAGTAATTCTTCTCAGGAGAAAAGATAAAGGTCATCATAAGCAAGTTCAAGCATGGATATGCACACAATAATTATCATGAAGAATAAAAGAAATTACAGAGTTACCCTCTTCCAGAAACTCAGTCATTCTTCTTTTATTTTTATATTCACAATTAAAGTCACTGTTTCAAAGATTTGTCTTCAGAAATCAAGTTTGAGCTGTCTGAGTTGAACTGGTCAGAATATATTAAACTCAGAAAACAAAGAATTATTTGATGGGCCAACAAGCAAGATGACAATTTCCTAAGTGAATTCAGAATCCAGCTCCTTACAAATTCCTCTTCAGTTTGATTTGGCACTTCTTCAAATCTTGCCTAGATTTTTTTGATGAAGACATGAGGCAACAACCTCCACACCTGATCAGAAGCATCTCTGAAGGTGAAGTTCTTACAAAAGCACAAATTTGGCTCTGCTTCTAGAAACATTGCAAAAGTCTCAAATTTGGCATTAAAAAAAATAAAATTTTGAGGTAATAAGCACCTTATCTAAATTCATACTCAAAGAAGGAATTAAATATTTTAAGATACTGCTCTTAACAGGCTTCAAGAACATAAAGGAAAGCTTCTGGGCTTTAATGTTTCCACACACTCATCTAATTATTTAGCTTATTAAGTAATAATGCCCCTCCTTTTGTCACCCTTTCACATCATCCCAAAAACCACACTTGCAATTATTGGACAGGATGCAAATTAGTCACTCCAAGGGACAAAAGTAAAAATTATTTTGAAGGTGATTCTGTGGCTATATTGTAAGTTCAAAGGAATCTGAGCTAGAGATAGCTTGCCTAAATATGTTTGGCATGCACATAAGTACATTCTTTTATATAAACATGATAAAGATTTATGTGAATTCACTGTAACCAAAATAAATTTGTTTGTTCTTTCAAGCCGTAATAGCTCTTAGTTATGTAAATAGTCTAAGTGTTCAACATGACATTTTATAAACCTTATTATTAAAATGTTTTATTAAAATAAATGTGGTGGCTATTAAAATCTACATAGAAAATATAAATAGTGCTCCGTGCACATACATTTAGCAATCAAATATTCAATTAACTAATCTATATGGCATAACTCTACAGTGCAGTGTTAGTTGACAACCATGTGCAGGGATTATATTTCTCAGGCTTAAATTTATACCATACACAGAAAAGAAGTCTGTAAATGTCAAGTAAAGTTTCCCATAGTCATTGTTCAGCAGCAAGATTTAAACTTAAGAGCCATTTCTGAGAACTGAATATCCCTAATTGTGACAAATGTGACTTGCCATAATATTTACATTTGTAGAATTCATAAAGAAAGCATCTTGCTTAAACCACATCATATCCCTTAATAACCTGCAGGGGAAAAGTATCCAAATTTATAGTTTGATTCCAGAAATGAACTTACTCAAAAAAAAAAAAAAAAAAAAAAGGCCAGAAAACAAGGCATTTCAGCCAAAGTTCACTTTTAGTGAAAGGAAACACAATACAGTTGTTGGCATGTTTCCACAAGTAAAGTCTGGTTCCCAGATGCTTCTCTTATAACTTCTTTAAAATTGTTCTACCAAGAACATTTTTGCATTCTCTGTGTTGGTCCTTAACTGCACAATGACAAAAAAAAATAAATAAAGCAGCTTTCACCCTTTGGGTACTTTTATGAAAAGTAGCAAACCCACATTACTGCATCTTTTCAGTGTTTATGGCCCATGCCATCACATTAGGTAATTTCAGCTATGCCAAATCCTTTTTTTTTTCCAGCTTAAATAATTAAAGAAAATGTTAAGAGTCTTGTTATGATTCAGTAGTAAAGAAAATTTTGATTAAATTAGAAATAGGTAGAAATTTAAAGCTGGAATGCAGGTTGCTTAAACACACCATGCTTTGGGGAGAATTTGTGCAACAATTTCTACAATTTGTAGAAATTTCCACCTTTGTCATACATTAGATCCACAGTGGGGACTAGCAGCTCTGGAACTTGGTAGCCCTGCATGCCGCAGACCCCAGCTCAGCTCAGAGAGATGAGACAGGACAGCAGGGATCTGGAAAAAGTTCATAAGCCAGAGATGACAACTCCTCCACGGGCAGCTCACCATGTTTCTGTGGGATTGACATACAGCAACATCTCAGAAAACTCCAGAACCTCCAAAGTACTTGAATTCCTTCACACCAGGTGGTCTGGATTGCCAAGCTCTCATGCCAGGGATGCCCCAGAACCTCAAGAACCACCATTTGCTCAGACTGAGCTGGGTAATTTAACTAGATCTCATTACCCTTATGGAAACTATAACCACTTCTGTATATCCCTAATTGTGATAAATGTGCCCTGACATAATATTTACATGTGTAGAATTCATAAAGAATCATAAAGATCTGCCAAGAAATTTTATTTGTTAACCAATGTTCAATATTCAGCAATGGAGAAGCATCCATCACTTCTTAAGAAAATAAATTTGAGACAGGGATGGATGCAAGTACAGATGCAGTGAGCATATTTTGGACCAGTGGAAGGACAATACTCATGCTAGGATCCAGAATAATTTCTGTGGATAGTTCCTTAGTTTTGAAAAGGTTCTTTTAATTCCAAGTTTTACTCAAGTTGCCTTCAAGATTCAAGGACAGAATAGAATCACAGGGTTAGAAGGGACTTTCAAAGGCCAACTAGTCCAACCCCCTGAAGTGAGAGGGACATCTTCAACTAGATCAGATTGCTCAGAGTCTCAGCAAGCCTGGCCTTGAATGTCTCCAGGGATGGGGCCACCACCACCTCTATGGGCAACCTCTTCCAGTGCCTCACCACAGCCTGCTAAGAGTAAAAAAACCTTCTACAAACCAAAGAAGGGAAGTGCTGAAACGTCTTCCTTAAGGACACTGAAAGTTCTAAAGATTTAAATTAGCTTTCATTAGAACAAAAACTCAAGTGTTTTTAGGTGGAAGACATCAAGATCTTATATCAAAAAGTACACTAGGAGAAGGGGAAAAAAATAAAAAAATTTAAAAAAAAAAAAAAACAAAAACAAAAACAAAAAGGAGACAGAGACAGCCTGCCAGTAATCAACCATCCCTTTCTGCATAAGTAAAAAAATTTCTCTCCTACTTGGCTGTCTAATTCAAATTTCACTGCCTTGCCAAAAAACTTTCTCAATCTTTGCTGGCTTCTTAAGAAAACATTCTTTTCCTTTGCTGCAGTTTATTTGTGTACCTGCAGCCTGCAAGGCTCTCTCTCTCTCTATTTTAGGCCTGCCTCTTGCCCTCTCTGCCTACTCCACTGCAGGATGCAGTGGAGCACACAAATAAATTTGGTGCACATACACAAATACACACAATCAGCATCAACTCATGAAATTCTGGTTAATTAGCAGCCTTTTGTTTGGCTAATTTCTCCATTTTGGTGCAAGTGGGAAGGGAAGGGAAGGGAAAGGAAGGGGAGTAGCAGTTAAAAAGCAAGCTGAGAAGAAGACACACAGAAAAAGGATTTATTCTGATGCCTTTCTTGAGGCTGAAAAATTCAAATAAGAGATTTGTATCAGCAGTAACAGAGTGATTAATTCAGCCTTTAAAGCCCACCTTGCTGGGTCTGATTTGAGAATCCAGTTGTATAAATTATGGTTCTTTAATAGCTACCTTGTGGAAAGCAGAAAAGTTGAGAAGTGAGAGCCTGAGGCACTGTATAACCTCTCCTTGCTCTTGTTTCTCAAAAAAACTCTACCTAATGGTTTTAATAGCCTGATGTGAAGCCATTCCTCACAAATTTAAAAAGTAAAGGTTCCTTGATCTGTCTATATAGTATTCATCACAGTTATACCCAAGCAGGAGAGCAAACTCAACGTTTCTCTTTTCATAATTATCCATAATGCTATTGACATTTTGCTTTGAACTTGCTAAACTGCAGCAATTCCTCAAATTTATGGTTAATAAACTATTTCACATAGCAGGGCATTTGTCCTGAGTGCTCAGAATAAGAATTATGACACCACTGCTTAATTAGATAAAGACAATGCTACCAAAGACAAATATTTTGGCTTTCAAAAGAATGAATTTTGGCTTCCATAATCCATGGAAGACATGGCTGTGTAAACAAGGCTTTGTTCATATTTAATGTGAAGCTGAGTGTCAGAAACAGAGTCAGCCTTGAAAAACCTATCAGAAGAGAACTTCATGTGATTTTTTTTTGTTTTCTCAAGCTTTTCAGAGACAGGATTCTATCTCTTCATAACAAATAACTTCTGTCACATCCTGTTGGCATCAGGTTGGTTTTACAAATCAATAGTGCCAAACCTTGTTTAGGGCTGGTGCTTAGAAAATGACACAAAACATGATTGATCAGTCCTTGCAATAAAATGCCTTATTTCAATAAGTAAAATTCCTGTCAATGATTTATGTAGTAATTAGTGTTTTAAGTGTGTGATTTCAAGAACTTCCTTTCTCAGATATTATTAAGTTATGCCTTCTATTTTTAAGCTTCCAAATGCCAATGGACAATGTAGATTTCACAGCCTATTCCTGGTTTATTAGTAGGGTGGTTAGTTTAATTTGGCTTTAGGGTTCTTTTTTTTAACTCCAAAATCCACAAAAAAAAAAAAGTCAGTCTTTGATAACCCAAGATTTGGATAAACACAGGTAACATGAATTCACTTAATTTATGATTACAGTTGACCTCAACTTCAGAAAGGTCATTTCTATTTTCTCCTCTTGCAAGCTCTGAAACTTAAGAAAGGAAATGCCTGAAAACTATGAATTCTTGCATGGAGTTCAACAACAAAAGAACAAATGCCTAAACTTAACAGCACACATTTTCCATTTTCTGTAGATATTGCATTTATCACTTTTGAATTTCAGGGCTAAACAAATTTGCTGCAGCAGAATCATAGAGTGGTTTGGGTTGGAAGGGACCTTAAAGATCATCTAGTTGACTCCTTTTTAAGAGTATTTCTCAGTATAAAAATCAACCCAAGTTCAACCAGTGAATAAACCCCTCACAGCAAGTCAGATTAGATACTAATACTCAAAATACTGTCCTCCTCACTTGCATATTTGTGAATGGAGGGGAAAGGGTTGAATTGCATCATTGAGAGGAGGTTTCCTGACAGGCCACCACTTTATACTCACACAGAAGAGCCTGTGAACTTTGTTTTACCTCCCAAAGACTTCTTGCTCAATGAACATCTCATTCTTTTCAACTACACCACACTGTATTACCTCCTCCTTCACCTCAAACACCTAACATCAGTAGAAAGATAATGTTCCCTATTTAGGTGTAGGATTGCATCAGTTGAAGGTAAAGCCCAAGCTCCTGTGGCAAATAAAAGTTGAGGTCCAGGTATCAAGTTCATAACCACCTTCTGGAGGCAATGTCTTGACAAGGCTTGAGAGGTGGGCCCATGCCAAACTCACGAAGTTCAACAAGGCCAAGTGCAAGGTCCTGCAAGGCTCAGGGGGGACCTCAGAGTAGCTTCTCAATACTACAGGGGGTCTACAGAAAGGCAGGGGTAGGACTTTTTAATAGGATATGTGATAGAAGAACTAGAAAGAATGTGCTTTTGGGGGTGTCCTCCACACAGGTGGGAAACCACAGAAGGCAATGCAGAAGGCTCTTCAAAATTGTCTCCCCCAAAATTCAAGTTAGGGGGAAAAAAGTTTGGTCTCCAAGGATTGCAACAGATGACAAACCTGTTTAGAGCAAAACACCATTGTCTAAAATACCACTCAGCTAGAAATTTTAAGCATCTAGGAAGGACAACACAGAGTTTCAGAAGTATTTGATGTTACTGCTTATGATGTTTAGCTCTGAACTGCAAAATTTGTTGAGGTAGAAAATAAATAAGTAAGCAAAAATGAGCTTTTATTCATCTAAGCATGTTTCCCTGCATTTTCCTTCTTTTTTAATTGAAAAAATTTGAAAAAATATTGTTGAAAACATTATAAAACTTTCTTTTCTGAAGAATCTTGCAAGGAACTTTTTAGAAGGTGGGAAATTCTTTGGCAGTTCTGATGCTTTTTACTCTCCCTGAATAACCACAGTAATGCCCTGAACTGAGAAGCAGGAAAAGGATGCTTCTATGGTAAATAAGAATTTGTTGGTAAAAAGAAAGAGACTTAACAGATCAAAAGATAAATTTTCCCACCTCTCTTTGTACCCCCTTCCAACTATTAACCCACTCCTGCTGCCAGCAAACAGTACAAATTGAATTGCACTGAAATCCATGTTTTTAATGGGTAAATAGACTGTTACCATTCTGGATAACAATTTGAAGTTATTCAGCTGCTGCCTGGAAAATTCATCTGTCTCCTGGCACAAGCAGGAGAAATAAAAAATAACCATGCAATGTGATAGCTAGAGAACACAGCATCAGTCAGTTCTGATTACTGCAACAGTTCTCAGAAATTCTCAAAAATTTTTTGAAACTGTGCAAAAAATTCCCTATCCTTTTTTTTTTTTTAAAAAATCCTAACATCCTTTATTCAGATATCAAATTGCTAGAAATGCATTGCAGTGTGAACTGACTTAATTTGCTTCTGAAATGTTGATATGAAGAACACTGGAGAACCATAGAAATGCTAAATTTTACTTA
This sequence comes from Turnix velox, assembly GCA_013400935.1. NCBI lineage: Eukaryota > Metazoa > Chordata > Aves > Charadriiformes > Turnicidae > Turnix > Turnix velox. Next base: position 52,985 of record VZTY01017576.1, read on the forward strand.
TTCAACAAATTGCAAATTATAGTTTTTTTTTTAAATTTACTATAAAAAAATTATAGTCAATTAAAAAAAATTATAGTAAAAAAAATTATAGTAAAAAAATTTTTAAAAATAAGTAAGGAAGGTTGGAACTTGATCTATAAGGTGCCTTCCAACCCAAACTATTCTATAATTCTAAGTACATGATCTGTGCACCTGCAATTCAATAATCATAAAGCCAGTGGATCTGTAGAAAAAGAGGATGATAAACCTCTAACATCAGGATGCTTTGATGACAAATAGTGAAGATTAATTTCTTCTCCCTCTTCATATGGATCTTTTTGATTTGCCTTCTGTATTCCAGAGTTGAGCACAACTTATGGGCCCTCCAAATAGTTCTCCTAACAAGATTTCAGAATTCCTTATTTGCTGTGTATTAGAAGTCAGCTAACAGCAGGGATAATCATGGTTCACTCTTTGACCTCTGGTCAGAATAATCAACCCAACAGATAGATAAAGTTAGTCTGAATCACAGGACATGACTAATTTTTCCTCTGGAGTTATTGCTGATAATTGCACTGCCCTGAACAGCAAGGGGTGCAGAAACATGACTTCATACAAAGTGATTATTAGCTGTCATGTCACTTTAGAATATCATTTGTTAAGTAATGATAACTAAAAAATAATTTTAAAATTTCTTTTTTCATAGCTTCTTAAGATAAAATCATGAGAGAACACATTTCTCCTAATAATTGAAGGTTGATTATTAACTCCAAGGGCTTTTGATAATCATTTTTTCTTTTGTTTTTCCACTTGGGCCAATCATTTGAACACATCAGAAAGTCCAGAAGAAGAAGTTTCTGTATAATCACAGAAATAATTCCAGCTGTACTGGAAGATACAAAACAAAACAGTGTCAAGACTTCTGTTGCCTTTCTTTACAGTCCGCCTCCAGAGCCCTTGCAAACCAACACAGGATTATAATATCATATAGTAAAGTAGCAGCTAGCAAAAGGAGTGATAGCAAACTTATGCTTAATGCAAATACCAAAATGAATAAAGGAAAAAATAAAAATTAGGAGCAAGTTGGAAAAAAACCCTGCAAGGCAACCCAATTTTTAATTTAAAAAAAAAATAGCATGCCAGAGAAGAATGTTAATGAGCTGAAAATCCCCTGAGACCACTTCTTTTTTTTTTTTTTTTTCCACATTCTGCACTATTTTATTGCCCCTGCTAAAGAAAACTGAACTGTTCTTTCTCTGACCTGGTTGAAGACAATTTTTTCAACATCATAGCAAAACATGAAATCTGAAATGATCTTATTCCTCCTGTTACTTTACTCACTCACTTGCATCCATTTTGAACTATCAAATTAGAAGCAGAGAATATTAAAAAAAAATTAAAATCTCAACCATACCTTTAACTTCTTCATAAATATCATCTATTGGTTCACTGCTCACTTGTCCAACATCATCATATTGCTCTTCTTCCTCCTCAGGAATAGTACTAGATCCCGTATCTACATAACAGCAGGTCAAAAAGTTAACACTGAGGAGAAAAAGAACATCTAAGCAGAAATTTATGCAAGATGAAAACACAATTCATCCTGTGTGAGCTGGTGTTTCAAGTGTATTCTGCCTATTCTTCTGCCTATTTTCTTGCAGTGTTTATAAGCAAGAGCTCTCATGTTAAAACATTTTCTTGGGAACTCTTGCAGAAGGAGAAAAGTCATGTCAAAGTGACACCACAGTGAAGAAGGAGGACTTGCTACACAAAATTTGGACAAGTGGGAATACTAGATATAGGGCTGTGACAGATACATGACAGAACCACCATCACTAAGCAGTATTAGCAATAAAAGCTATTCCTATTATGGGTTGTCTTACCTTGAATTACAAACTTGACTTGCTGTACCCATTCCTCTGCTTCTTTGGGAGTGGCAGCTGCAAACTATTAAGCATTTATTAATAACTACTGGCAGTAATGACAAAAACACAAGAACAATTTCATTAGCAATAAAAAAAGAGGGACTGTAGCATTCTCCTCACTTCCTCAAGAAACCATTAGTAATTCTTTTCATGTCTTCTGATACTTTTCTTGCAAGGATGCTTCTTATAATGTACAGCTAATTTTGACAAATTTACGTAATTGAAGGAGAGGATGATGGATTTGAAACTCTGATCAGCAGCTGGCAGCTGTGCAGAAAAAAGCTGCTTCTCTTCATCAATGTCAAAGCCAGAACTGATGAACAAAATTTGCCCTTGACAATTAGAAGACACCCATGAATTTCTTTAGACTGCTGGGTACAGTTCTCTTAAAAATGTTCTTGTCAGACTCCAACACACTACCTGACAGCTTAATTAACTGGCTTTCAACTGCAATCTCAGATATTTAAAACTTATTAAACTTACATTCCATATTGATGTCGAGCTGATAGATCTCTGAATTGCAGAGCTGATATGTGCCTGCACACAGATTTCCCTTGCAAAGCCATGACCAATACAGTATGTATTTAACAGCGATACGTATTTTAACTTTTACTATTTAATTCATACAAGAAGTCATGCAGACACACCATACAATAGATAATAAAATGCTAACAGCAGAATGACCAATAGATAAAGATGATAGATTTCCTCACTCTTGTCCAAAAAGATAACATTTCAACGCAGACATACTTATTTTAAATCAGATTTTTTTTTTCCCCCCTCTAATATATGAATATATAAGCAAACAAGGGGGTTTTCTTTTTTTTTTTTTCATTAAGATGTCAGGGAAAGTTGTTTTACTGAAATGCTAATTCAGTAAGTGGGATTTGGAAAGGCTTTTATCAATTCAATTCCCAGTCAACAATAAGAAAAGTCCAACCTGATAAATGCGCTTATCAGGAGCAGAGATTTCAAAACAGCAATCTTTCTTTGCATCCTTCCGAAGGTTATTATTCATTCTGATGGTGTAGCCCTCTAAGGCAAATTCACCTTTCTGTTGTTTGTCTGTTGGAGATAAAAAAAAATAAATAAATAAAAAAAGTTGGGAGCTTCATTTACAGCAGTGAAGACAAGTGGCTGGTTATCATTTATTCGGGTATTTTTGGTTTTTCTTTCATGAATTTTACAAAGAATGGGGAGGTTTTTAGCAAAATGAGGAGGAGATGCAGCTTTATTTTAAAGGAAGATGTACACAAAAGTACATCTTTCTGTAGAATGCCTGAGGAACTCCATGGGGGGATGTTTACAGATGGTGGTCTTGTTTAGTAAGAAGCACAGGCTATGACACTTGTATCTAGGGAAAGCCAAGAAGTGGAACTTGCAAGACACACTTCCTATAAATCAGTGTCTCTTTCAGGTTCAGTAAACCAGAGGGAAAACCTGTCTCACTCAGAACTTGCCAAGCTACCTCCTAAACCAGACACTTCACTCAATAAATAAACTTCAAACTCCTTTTTAAGCAACTGGAGAAGCTTTTCTTCACATTCTCCCAATCCAATCCCAGATGTGGCTCCTTTCTACGTGGCAGAAACACAGAATGGATTTTGTTATAAATTCAGGTGTGTGTTCCAAAAGCCTTTCACTCAACACAGCAAAGGCTTAATTAGCTAATAAAAGTACTGAGGCCTACCACAGTTTATTATGTAGAGCCATGTGGTTGTTTTAAAGACAATTCTACTTTTCAAAAGGTTCTGGTTTATCAAAGTATCACTTAGAACAGACCTGGGTTTAAATATACCTCATGTTGGGCAAGCAGCACCTGTGCACTCTTTTTGTGCTGCTCGGACCAAACCTGATTTAATGTGCTCTGGAAAGTTTTGGTGGATATTAAAAATAAACAAAAACAAAAAAAGTAAAAGTTTTGGGTTTTGTGCAGATCCCAGTGCAGCGTTCAAGTGAAGATGGGCATCATCAGTCACATTTTGCTCAGTCAAAAGTGTTCATTTGCAAATGAAAGAGCACATCATTAAGTGTGGGGATTTTCCACAGTAGAGAAAAGCATTAATTGAGACTAACCACCAGGTACAACAGCAAAACTACTTTAAACTCAGGCTGGATGAGGTACTCAGCAGCCTGGTCTGGTGGGAGGTGCAAACTGAGCATAGAATCATAGAATAGTTTGGGTTGCAAGGGACCTTAAAGATCATCGAGCATGTGTTGCTTCTGTTTGTCAATGAAAGGAGAAAACTTCTACAGTACATCAAACCTAAGAAACTATAATTTTGGCATCTTTCAGGAAATGCTAAAGGACAGCAAATTTTGTTCCCATTCATGGAAGGGCAAAAATTGGCTCATGTGGAAGATGAACATCAGTGGACAATAGGCAGTCACCAGACAAATACTCTTCCCAGCAACTTCATGTGCTCATAGACACAAAGTCTTTGTCCTTACACCTTCCCACGAACTCTCACCCTGGGCAATTAAATACTGTACAGAATCCTAGAATGGTTTTGGGTTGGAAGGGACCTTAAAGATCATCTAGTTCAAAACCCCTACCATGGGCAGGGACACCTCCCACCAGACCAGGCTGCTCAGTGCCTCATCCAGCCTGGCCTTAAACACCTCCAGGGAGGGGGCATCCACAGCCTCTCTGGGCAATCGCTTCCAGAGTCTCACTGCCCTCACTGTAAAGAGCTTCTTTCTTCTCTCCAGCCTAAATCTCCCCTCTTCCAATTTGCATCTGTTACTCCTAGTCCTGCTATCTGTACCCTATTAAAAAGTCCTACCCCAGCCTTTCTGTAGCCCCCTTCAGGTACTGATAGGTCACTACGAGGTTCCCCCTGAGCCTTCTCTCCTCCAGGCTGAACAATCCCAACTGCTTCAGCCTGTCCTCATACGGGTGAAGCTTCAGCCTGTCCTCATACGGGTGAAGCTCCAGCCCTCTGATCATCTTTGTGGCCCTCCTCTGGACAAACTCCAACAGCTCAATGTCCTTCTTATGTTGAGGGCTCCAGAGCTGGATGCAGTAACTCCAGGTGAGGTCTCACCAGGGCTGAGTAGAGGGACAAAATCACCTCTCTTGACCTCCTGGCCACATTTTGCTTGATGCCGCCCAGGATTCAGCTGACCTTCTGGGCTGTAAACACAAAATGTTGGCTCATGTTGAGTTCTTCACCCACTGACACCCCCAAATAACAAAGCAAAACAAATTAAAAATTATATGAGGGAATCCAGGGCACTGATCAATTTTTGCTTTTAGTCCCTTCCCCTACAGCAAGTTTTATTACATCTTTAAGTATCGATGATGTAGTATTAATATTTTCTGTTTCTTCATTCCTCCATCAAACAGCACATGGATGCAAAAATACCTGGAATCACACCAAGGCAAATATTGGAAACAATATTTTGCAGAAGGTTAACTAGGTCCCCTCTTAATGAAAATCATTCCTGCCTAGAAATTTTCTTCTTCCCTGACTTGTGACCTCAGGGAGAAGATGGAGTGAAACACATTAATTTCTTACTCTCCCATGCTGGATGTTTTGTCAGAAGCCAAGAAGATAGATCGGGGCACATAGAATAAATAAACACAAGGTTCAAAAGGCAAAACTATTTTGTTTTCAGATTTAGTCAGATTATTTCTGAGACTTTAACACAATCTTACAGAGCTAATGTCAGGTGATCTCCATACTGGTAACAAGTTCTCTCAAAGAGGATTACAGTTAAAACACAAAAATGCATTACTTTGCACTGGAAGGGGAAGGCAGTGCACTCTATCCATACTGCATTGAATTATTTTATTGTTTATGGTGTCTTTGCCTTATCTCCCTGCACACACTGTTCCAATGCTAATGAAAATTACCTTCATGCATCACCAAAAATATACCTATCCTCTTGTTATTAAAGTCTTTTGCTGACCTTCATAGCAACAGAGTAGTCGTAGGGTTGTTACTTTTGCTTCTAACTGTCTGAAGCTCTGACTGAAGTCCAGTGTAGGATTACATACACACTTAAATGTTGACCATAAGGAATTTTGAAGGCCATGAGACACTTGACAGCCTTGACCCAGAACTTACTGAAGCTGAATGAAATACTCTTGTCTTGCATTCAGAATCTCTGTGGCATCAAACAAGAGATAAGACCTAGTACATCCTGAGAAGTAGCTTCATAAATCCAGAAGAGCAGGACAGAGGTCAGCTACAGCTCAGCTGCTTGCTCTGACAGTGACAAGCAATGGAGGTCTACAAATCCTAGTTGTCCTTGCACTTCTCCAGGCAGGACAGGAGCCCAGCCCCATCAACTCATCACCACGGAACAAACCACAGCCCATGGCAATGGCTTGGCCAAGCACCATAGTCAGATGCAGGCTCAAATGCAGATTCATCTTGTCATCATCAGACTGAACAACCACCTCAACTTCATTTCTTGACAAAGACTTACAGTTAAATAGCTAAATAGATTTGGGGTTTCATTTTAAACCCACTCACTGGTGTCACAATGACTTCTGACTACTTAATTTTCACACTAAGTTGTTGGTATCAGAAATAAGATTCTGGAGACTGTGATCTGGGCAATTTTTGATGCTTAAAAATTTTGAAGAGTTTACTTGAAGACTAAAAATGAGATGTACGCAGCTGGTTTTATGAAGGCAGCCTTTAAAGCAGCTTCAGGAAGCACATTTATATTAGAGAGGTATCACTTTTGTTTTGAACCCCCAAATCAGAACCTAGGCAGGAATACAAAAGGATATTTAAAGGGACCTAGAGAAAGAGATGCAGATGAAGCACATGTCTCCAAAGGAGACTTTTTTGCTGCCTCTTATTTTCTCAAGATAAGAGCTTTTCTACTCAACAGCAGGAAACTCTGAAGCTATCCCTGCACACCACAGAAGAGCATTGTAAAAGTACATTGCTATCAGTCTTAGAAACATAAAAAAGACTGAGAACATCATGAAGCCTTAAGTAAAGCACAATTAAGTCAAATCTCATTTCAGAATAAGCTGTTCCTGGCTCTCATCCCCTCCTCACAAAAAGAATTTTTATAAGGAATTTTGAATCAGGAATTTAGAATTTTACAACTACAGTGTAGTCATCCCCTCCTGTATCACAAAAATAAATCTGTGACTTTAGAAAGAATTTTGAATAAGGAAATTTAGAATTTTACAACTACAATGTAGTATAACAGAGTGGAGAAGCAGGCATGAAATTAAAAAAAAAAAACAAAAAAACCAAAATAACCCAGAAACCAGTACATGAGAGCCATTTTAATCATTTTCCTTTCCATATAAACTTAATTCATCCTAAAAATAGTGAGACGTTGTGAAGAGCAGAAACAAGGCAATATTATATTGAGGGGAAAAAGAGTCTCAGGGGAAGCAAAGAAAAAAGGTTTTGAAGTAACCTCACATCAATGAGTCCATGGGAACTTCTAAGACAAAGAAGAGTAAACCTTCAATGGGGTCTTGAAATGATTGGGTTGTAAATTTGAGGCCTAAGGCGATGTGCCCATATTATTAGCACATGTAAAAAGAATTAGTGCATTCTGAAGAACAGAGGGGACTCGGGTAGTAGAAAGGAAAGAAGTTACAGAGAAAGGCGTAAGGAACAAAGACAAACAGAAAGATTGCAGGGAGTGTTAAAGTATTTATAGATGCTATTAGAATCTATAATTTAACTCTCTTCATCTTGAAATTAGAAGCCTGTAAGATCTTACAGTTTACATGGCTTCATGCTAAATGTAGATCCACATACTTTTCCAGATGCAGGATGTCTGCTTTCTAAAAATAGCAAGTGTCAGTATCTCCAAAATGGTAATTCCTTTTCCAGTTTTTGGAGCAGGCTTTTCCAAATGCCTGCACAGGAGTTCTTCTCCTTTAGACAGCACATCTGAAATGCAATTGACTTTTTTTTTTCCTCCCCCCTTTTCCTCTTATCCAGTCATCTGAGAAATCTAAGTTACAAAAAACTAAGGAATGAAGGCAATGACTGAAACACAGTATTTAGGGCACTAGTTTGTTTAGATGCAGTTTGCTTATACTCAAAAGGTAATTTTAAAATATTTCTAGCAAGTGTGCCTCCCAAGGTCTGAATTTAACTTTTTTCAAAGCACAAGATTCAGTGTTTATTAGGTAGATGCCTTTGCCATCATCCTGCTACAAGTCCCATCACACTTGGTGCCCATATCAATTATGGATTCTGTCAAAAGCAAAGTCTAAACTAAACAAGGATTTTTACCTTTCCCCTGTGGTTGTTCAGAGAGGGGAGACTAAGAGGAGGAGGTGTGTAGCTAAGAGTAAAATGATATGTCAACAAAAGTACATGGCAGATATCCCAGCAGCCTGGGAGTCACCAGGGCAGATCTGCAAGTGCAACTCTAACTGGGCTTCCCTCTTGCATTAAGTCTTCAAAAAAAGAGAAAAAACCTTAAAAATAAAAAGCCCAAACCACATGAACCAAAAGCACAAAATAAAACAAAACCTCTCTTTTGCACTAAGAGAAGTAATCCACCCATTGGCCTGGCCATCACTATCTTATTAGAGAAATTCAAAATTTTCACATCCACAATTGAATTACTTTTAGAAATAAAAAGTAAAGGGATTCATTCAGACTTTTCTAAAGGCCTCTGAATTATGCCTCTCCTCAACATCATATTACTGGCAGACAGGCAGATGCAATTTTCAAAGTTTTAAAAATGAAAATAAATTTTTAGTGTCCATTAACTGGGGGGGAAATTACCACCTTGTTATCAGTTCCTGTCTTGCTAAATATTTAGCTGATCTCTCCAGTTTGCTGAGACAGAAGGGCATATACCATTATGGCCCAGTGAGGGAAAAGTAATGAAGCTATTAATTCATTCATTTATAAAGCAACAAATTCATTTTCCTGCTTCACATGCAGTCAGAGGTCTGAAGGGTTAGCCAGACCACCTCAGTGCCCGAGCACACAGGAACTGTCAGAAAAACTAGATACAAACCCAATTTAGGATGCAACTGCACATAAGCAAAGAGAAGAGGAGTGTAAAAAGTTTATGGAAAGAAATATTATGGAAAAGGAGGATCAGGCAAGCTTCTGGATATCCAAACCAGATCTGCCATCTGAACACTTTACTCTGCAACTTTGTGGGCCACATGCTGGCAGCAGATAGTACAGCACAAGCAGAAATCCACACACACACCTCCTGCAATACCTATTTCTGACATGGAAGGATGTCAAAGCTTTAAACCTTATTCCTCCCACCATGTATCAGTGATAAGGGGAAAAACTGCAGCTGATTTACCTGGACCTGTGTATTCTGCAGGGGTAAAAAGCATTGTCTCATTAACTGATGCTGAATTAACTCTACAAGAAAATAAGAGAAGGAATCAGGGAATCAACACATCATTAACCCCACAGGCATCACAACTGTTGAAATCCCTTAGGTGAACACACAGGCGTGCACACACACACACAAAATCTTTTACCTATTTTCACAGGCTTTAGTTTGCACTATTGTCTCCTGGATTAGGCTTCCCTTTTTTCACAATTCAGGTCTCAACAAACAGCTCTGAAAACTTTTCTTTATGTGTTATCTTTATACACTGGTCCAGATTTTCCACTCTCAATATAAAAAGTAGAAAGATGGATAATTAGAAATGTCCAGCAAACAACAAAACCTACACAACCTAATGAAGAGGCATCCCATAGCCTCACATTTAGCATTCAGTTGCATTTACTCTGATGGAAAGCATGGAAATCAAACCTTGGCCAACAAAATACACAACACAGATTATCTTGCACAGATCACTCACCCACGTGTTTGGTTTTAAAAAACACACACAGTGCAAAACAAGCCAAGAGGGACCTACAAATGCACTGCCTCTCTGCTTTGCCTCCCACAACACATGGGCTCTAGCACTCCATTACCTACTAAAAGGGATGCAGGCAGCAGCACTGAGCACATATGGAACCCCCCTCTTTTCTCTCTTCACACTGGGTCCACACTGACCAGGGGGAATTTTCCTGTTGTGTGAATCAATCCTGGAACCTGTCAGAAACCTGATGCAAAACATCTGCAGATGCTGCACCGACAAGGGCAGGAACTGCTTTGTTTATACAGACACCATCCCAGCAGTTCAAGAGGTGGCAGCAGCTTGCATGAAGCCACCCAAACACACACTTTGCCACTGCTCTACACTTCCTAAGAGCTCACCTTCAGTTTCTTCATGGACCAGTTTGTCTGGCACAGCACCAAGGGTGACAGCAAAAGGAATGCCCCAATACTATGGGAGCAAGAGCAGTTTCAAAGTTATGCCAGATGTTCTCAGGACCAACTCATCATCACACACACCTCATCCACACTGACAAACAGCAGCACTTTGATTCACAACCACTGGGATAACAACTCAGTTTGAACAGCAAACCAGTTTGCCATGGAACTGCAGCAGTCACTGGCATCTGACAGAAATACAGGGGTAGGAATTTTTAATAGGGTCCAGCATGGCAGGACTAGGAGTAATGGATGCAAATTGGATGAGGGGAAATCTAGGGTGGATATGAGAAAGAAGTTCTTTCCTATGAAGGTGGTGAGACACAGGAAGAGGTTTCCCAGAGAGGTTTTGGATGCCCCCTCAATGGAGGTGTTTAAGGCCAGGCTGGATGAGGCACTGAGCAACCTGATCTAGTGGGAGGTGTCCCTTGTTCATGGCAAGGGGGTTGGAACTAGGTCCCTTCCAACCCAAACCATTCCATGATTTGCCTCTGCCCTAGAAGAGGTGCCTTTATGTACAAAGGCATCAGAATGTTGAAGAAAGTACCTTGAGCTTTCTTCTTGAAAGGCAAATTCTGGAATGACTGTTGGTCATACCAGATCTGCAAGACAAAACAGTTCTATTCCTTGCTTAAAAAGACTGTAGATTCACAGTTTCTGACTCTGTTAAATCTTTCACTTTCCCGTGTGCATGACAAGATCATCTTTATGATCATAATTATTATAATTACCTTTGTCACTTCCATAATAATAGAAGACTGTCTTACTGACAGCACACCAACGCTTCTGCCATTCAAAGCCAAGGAAACTGTGGTCTGGAATTGATATAAATTTGTGTTAAAACACTTCATGTCAATATTGAACACAAACATGTAACTTCTTCTCAAGGGGGAAGAGACAGAGAAGGTGCTCAGGAAAGGAAACAACATCTAGATAACAAATTTCAAATCATATAAAGAGAGAAACCATGTGTAACATTAAATATAAGGAAATAATGAACAACTTCCTAAATATTTCCCAGAGTTATTGCAGCATTAAGTGGGTATTAAAGTGACAATATAAGATTTATTGAATCAAGGTAAATATTGACTGAACCAAAGCTGAGATCAATATTTGCCCTCTTGAAGGAAAATAAATCTTGATGCTCACTGAAACATGAAGTCAACATATGGTACTTTTACATACGTTCCTAATGTTTTCTTCCAAAATTTCTGAAAGTCTCAGAATTATTGCTGACAGCAACTTCCACAGCTTGATTTTTTTTTTTTTCAGTCAATAAAGAATTTTCTTTTTATACTCCAGGAGCAATTAGATGGTGTGTGCCTCTTTTGCATTAATAATCATTCAACATTTCAACTCCTGTTCCATTTCTTTCTCACTCCTGTAGAAAGTTACTGGAGTGTAGAACATCAAATAGATTCCCCAGATATAAAATACACACTAATTTTCACAAAGATGGTTAAACTTACCCTTTCTACGTTTTTCCAAGTATCCAGCCTTCAGAACAAACTGGAGATCTTGAGCAGCAATAGGAGGAAACTGATTCCCTGAAAAGAAAGATTTTTTTTTTTTAAATGTCACTTTTGAAGAAAAAAATTATATCATCACAAATATAAACTCACAGATTTTACACCCTCAATCTGCAGGAGCTATGGGGAAAAGTCATTCTAGAAGCTACTAAGATTGATTTTTTTAAGGATAAAAACACTTCTAACTAGAAATGCTGTTGCTGCTGTCCTCACCACTTTAATGAGGAAAAAATATGGCTGTGTAGCAGATCCTGCAAGTCTCCCAAGGTAATGCAATTAAATGAGATACAGTGACTTAGAAAACGTTAGTTTGTGATTTGAACAAAGTCTGTAAAGCAAGTTGGATAATGAAAACAGGAAATTTTCACACATGTGAACAAAACTAAGTATTCTACACAATTAGGTCAGAAAGGCTGGGGTAGGACTTTTTAATGGGGTCCAGGATGGCAGGACTAGGAGCCATGGATGCAAATTGGAAGAGGGGAAATCTAGGCTGGAGAGAAGAAAGAAGTTCTTGACTGTGAGGATGGTGAGACACTGGAACAGGTTGACCAGAGAGGTTGTGGATGTCACCTCAATCTCAGGATGTGTTTCAGGCCAGGCTGGATGAGGCACTGAGCAACCCGATCTAGTGGGAGGTGTCCCTGCCCATGGCAGGGGTGTTGGAACTAGATGATCTTTAAGGTCCCTTCCAATTCAATATGAATTCAGATGAGAGAGAAAAACTACAAGCAGGAGGAACTTGCAGATAAAGTAATTTCTTTCAAGTATGAAAATATTTATAATAAAATTTAGTGATACAACACTTTCTAGACAAGAAGAGATTTCATTGGATACTGTAAGGTAGATAAAACTTTATATACATCATCATTTCTACTAATTTTTTAACTGATACTATTTTTAAATATTAGGAGCTCATTAGCCATTTTTTCCCAGCTTTTATGGAGTTCTTATTACTGTATTAAAAATTAAAATGCTGCAGCTGCCCCCCCAGACTTGATAATATACACACACTGCACAAGATTACAAGGGAATTTAACACAAAGACACTTGCTGGTTGGTGCATGGTAAGCTTAATAGTTATTTTAAAAGATGATCTAATGATGATATTATGAGTTTTCCAAATATACATAGTGTGCTGCTTTATGTTGGTCATTGGGAGGCATCAGTGTGCAACACTTACAGCTTTACCTCATCCAGTAGGGCTTGTTTTAGGGCTGTGCATCCCCACAGATGAGAAAGACACAAAACAAACAGAAGTAGTTCACTTCTAATTTGGTTTGGATTTCAAAAGTTTAACCACAACTTGGATATAGCTTCATTGTTTATATAATTTTGTTTATGTGTACATATATATCAGTTTGTGTTCTCATGAGGAAGCTGCAACATTTAGTGAACTCAAACCAAATGAGACATAGAGTCCCAGAAAAGCCCACTCTTTAGAGACTCTCTAAGATTATTCTGCCTGTTGGTAGAAGTTCATCAGAACTAGCTACTTCAAGGAGTCACAATTCCATTCTCAGCTTTTACACTTCTGCTGAGACAAGCCAGATTAAATTTGATGATGGCATCTTCTGAAGCTACATGTATCTTTCAAGCTCATAAGGAAAAGAACCTTCATCTTAAAAAAGGCAGTCTTCCACTTTTCTGGTGATGTTACAGAAAGAAGCTGCTTTCCAACCCTCAACCTGTAGAGAAATCACTTTCTTTCACTGATCCTCAAAGCAACTGAGGCAATAACACAACAAACCAAGCAGCCAAGCAGCAACAGGTCAGTCCAAGCACTATTCACAGTCTTTAAAGTAGCTGAAGCAGAAACAGATCATGTGCATGTTATCATCCTTCTGTCAGAGAAGCCTGGGAAGCAAAAAATATGATGGAACTTCAGTGGAAGGGCAGAAGAAATGGACCCAATTGTAATATCCCCAGACACATACAGCTGTACATGAAAGAAAAAGCATAAATCTTTCTAAATTCCTTCTTTCATTGCACTGCACCTCCAGAGGGAAGGGGGAGCAAGGGGGGTGAGAATAAGTAGTATGAATTGTATAAAAGAAAGGGAAAGAACCACCTCCTCTCAGATTCTCATTGACCACAGGTGTTGTGCATATGGAGCAGGAAGAAGGCACAAGCACAGATAGACTCTTCCAGGAATGAAAACAAGGAGAAGAAAGAAGAGAGAGAATAACATCTTTCTTCCAGCTACTGCCTCCAGCCTGCATGGACGACTTCTAAACTGCATCACCTTTCGACCTTCCTTCCACTTTTTGATTGCTTTCCTCTCTTGTCCATATCTCAAATAGGATTTTAGTGAATTGTGATCTCTAGATGTGGGACCTCCCAATTGAAAGCTTGGGATTTACACAACAGGTTGGGTTTCGCAGTTGCTTTCAATCAAAAAGTTGCTTCCCCATTCATTTGAAATAGGTCAGACTTGGCAGGAAACTCCTTCTATTTAAAAAAAAAAAGTATCACTAAAGCAACACTTTGTTACAGTAAAGCAGGATTTGTTTACATCACACTTCCAGCTGAGATCACAGACTTATTAGCTGACTACTTGGAAAAAGACAAGCTCTTTTTACAAAGAATCTATTTAACACAGAGAAAGCCTGCCAAGAAAGACAGCATTACTTTTCTTTTTTTTTAATAAAAGAATTCCTATTCTGTTAATGAATAACTGTGAAGCCAATGAAGAAACTTGCTTCAATTCACATACTCTTTTAAAGTTTGGAGCTCTAAATTCTCATATATTATTGAGTTGTATGCACAATTCAACCCAAGATGTCTTCTGGACAAGGAATGTTTTTCCCTTTCCCTACAGATGCAGGTGGAAGCCTGGATTTCAGTTTCTTCTAATTTCGCTGGAGATCATCCAGTGTAAGAAATAAATTGTAGAGATGCAAGGAGACAGCACTCTAGGGATGGAAGGCATCTACTGAAGTTAACTTTCTGAGGTGCCTGAGTGGTTGTTGCTTAGATGCTTATGGTTAAGCTGATTACCTGATCAGAGCAAAATTTCTTTCACAGAAATCAGACCAGCAGACCTGTTTTCCTATCCACTTCCTACCTCTGTGTGGTCTGTTTCAAGATACATCCCAAATATTTAGAAATAAAAATGCTCAAAAAGGCCCATAGTCTCCCCTGGATTCTCCTATGCCATGCTGTAGTATCTAAAAATCAGTTTTAAATACCACAAGTGTGACTGTGAGTGAAGAATTGCACTGTGGTCTACAGCTGGGTGAATTTATAGGTGGCAAAAGGTGGAAGGATTGCTCCTCTCTACCCTTCCAACCATAACATCTTCTGTGTCAATTGCCCTGACAGTGGTGTGCAAGCTGAGGATGTGAAAAAGGTCTCCTTTCCACTCACAAGTTTCAACCTCATAATTAACACCTTGAACCTTCTTCTTTTGATGTGAAAAAAACAGATCTGGACTATCCAATATTTGAGGGGTTTTTTTTTTTTCTTCTAATTAAGGGGAGATAAAGAAACCGCAGTTACTGTTTTCTCCATATACTCAAGTTAATGTATTTCATCCTGGCAGTTTTCTTTTACAAGGGCTGAAAAATAGTCAAGTATTCTTATTTGATTGGGAAGTCTTTGACATCATAATAGTTAAACCTATGATCCTATACTAGAGAAACAAGCTGTAATCAAGCAATCAATAACCTCTACAGCTTGAGGGTTGGAAAGCAGCTTCTTTCTGTAACATCACCAGAAAAGTGGAAGACTGCCTTTTTTAAGATGCAGGTTCTTTTCCTCATGAGCTTGAAAATATTTATCTTGCATCTCCAACATACAGTATAAAATGAGGGAGGTCCACCTGCTTTAAAGTTGAAGGTTCTCTTTCTTTCTTGACCACCCACTCGCAGATGAATCTCCCAGAGTGATTTCTCTTCTTCATCTGGTGAGAGTTACTTCAACACACTCCAGACTAAAATCCACAAGCTATGCTCCACGTGCATATTCCCAGACTGATGCATCAAAGGCCATGAAAGACCAGATCAAAATATTTATGAGGCCCTAATCTTCAAGTTTTAGTGAGAAGTAAATTACACATACCATGCACCAGGCTCTTCCTTTTGGTTCTAGGCATCCTGGTGCCAAGTGAGCAGCTGGCAGTTATTATAATGCTATTGCTACCAGGCTAAAAATTCCTCCAGTGAAAAGAAATGCTCTCACTCAAGCATAAACCCAGCTTTTCTACCTGATCTGTTTTGACTTCAGAAAAATATGAGTGCTATTAATGTAGGTGTATTAAAGTGCAGGTTCCACTGCACAAGTCCCACAAATCCCACTGCATCTTGTGACTTCAGAAAGACCTCAGGCTGCAGCTTATGGCAGAAGCCTGCAGTTCTTGCCAGCTGGGATTCAGAAGCCTGAATGATGCAATTTTGTACTCTACCACAACAGTGTTTTCAGGGCATTACTTAAAAAACCAGTTTCATTAGTGTCAGTTCACTTGATAAAGGGTAAAATTCAATCATTCTGCATGACAGTTTGAATTTTGGAGGAGTCAAAGCTGTTAAGATTTCATTCTGTGGACAAAACAAACCCAAAATAGGTGGTATTATTCTGCACTGGATACCAATAGGAATATTTTTTATTTCTTCAATGTGGGCTAAGGGATACATAAACCAAGAAGTAATTAGAGGTCAATGCATTTTAAAGAGGTGCTTAGCATGCTTATGGGAAGTTAAACAGGCAAAGTGGAGATAAGTGTAATTCAGTACCAGTTAAGAGCTTGATTACAGCTTGCTTTCCTAGTATAGGATCATAGGTTTAACTATTATGATGTCAAAGACTTCCTAATCAAATAAGAATACTTGACTGTTTTTTAGCCCTTGTAAAAGAAAACTGCCAGGATGAAATACATTAACTTGAGTATATGGAGAAAACAGTAACTGCGGTTTCTTTATCTCCCCTTAATTACAAGAAAAAAAAAATAAATTACCACTGCTATTGAAAAGTATTTTTCCAGCTTCTTTTTTACTGCAGTGAAGACTCATTTATACAAAAAGAGAAAATTAAATCCATTCTCCTTTGAATTATTGTTAGTGAAAACTTTGACATCAACTAGGAAACAGAGAAGAAAAATGCTGGCAACATGAAAGTGTATCTTGTAATCTAGGGTGAAACTCAATGTTTCTCTGAAAACAAAGAGTTGCTACCCTAAGGATTGAAATAAGACCCTCTAAAATGCAAAAAATGGGGAGTTGTCCTCAAGCTCAGGACTTTCTACTACAAACTCAGGGCTTCCTCCTACATCTCTCAGGCTGCAATCCTAAATTGGCAAAGATATTCTGAAAACATTTGTGTTAAAGTTGAGCAAAGGAAGAGTAATGTTTCTAGGCAACACAAAAAGGGTTTTCGTCTTTTTTCCCCTCCCATTCCCCCATTCTCACACAGTGCTTTCCAAATTCAACATATCTTTCCATTTCATTTTGGAAATACAGCATTTACCCATTTTTAATAGCTACTACAGAGGGACTCAATTATCTTTGAATCTCTACACAGCAATACACTGGGGCCACATCTGCTGCACAAGCACTGTGAATCTAGGCTAAAGAGGAGGTGCTTTATTTTACTTTCTCCCTACTGTTGGCTTTTGTTGTTTTCTTCTTATTAAAGAGAAGATGAATATATACTGATTTTTTTTAAATCCCATTTCTAGAGCCATTTGATTAAGGAAAATCAGGTAAAATCTCATTAGTTCCATCAACACTCTTGAACCTTTTCACAAATAGTTATTCAGAGGTATTGGGCCACTGCAACATGCAAGAAACTAAAGCTAAATGTCAAAAGACATTTTGTTCAGGGGAATAGATATAATGAAAATGTTAAAATGAAAATTACAATTATTTTTGCAGAATAACTTGCCTTGATAGTCCTTTAAGATGAGCTGGCAGTGCATTTCATTGAAGAATGCTTAAAGCATCATCATCTGTTTCTAGTTTTAATTCTTTCTTATGAAGTTTGGGTTCTAAACATTAATACCACACCCTCAGAGGCTTAAATGCTGAGTATTTCTTCTTGACTCCTCCCTTGGAAGGAGAATGATCTGAGCATTTCTCCTCCCTTCCTTCCTGTAAGCTCAGGAGAAAGGCAGAAGGCCAGGCAGCTTAAAAACCACTCCAACTTACTCTCTACAGAAACATTTAGGGTTTTTTTTAAGCAGTTAACATGCTTAGAATTTCTTCCTTTTTGTCATTTTCATTTAGCCTCAAATTAAATATCTATTTAGATATTTAAATTTTTTTTTTTTAAAAAGCACTTCCATCTATGGCTTCTCAATCCTCATCTGTTTTGTGAGCAAAGTTTCTTGTGTAGTTGTAATATTTAATTTGACTTTTTTTAATAAATTACTGGAGTCAGCCAGTCAGACTCCATTCACCAGGATCCACAGTCTAATAGAATTACCCTGTATCACACTCTTCACATCCAAACTTAGCTTTGAATTTATAAACCAATGCTGTGCTGAACTTAAGCACCCCTTGCTGGTTTTTAAATTGGGTTCCAAAATACCCACTGTTACATTTTTTGCACAGCACATTCATGTACAGAAGAATTCATGCCTTTCACTCCATGATCCAAATTTTACTTTCATACAGGTAGATTATCAAAATTGCACAAATTGTGTCCAGGACACACAACAAAATAAAATAAAAATTAAAATAATTGAAGGTAATGTTTTCTGCTGCATGCAGACATTATCCCTCCAGGGTTATAAAAAGGGGTCACCTCATGAGAAGCAGCCTTTCCATTTCTGTTATTTCTCAAAGATTTGGAGACAAGAAGAGCAAGATAAAGCAGTAAAGGTCTCTTCTACAAGGTTTACCCCTCGCATCACAAGGCATAGAAATGTGAAAGTTTTGCTTAAACCCTTCCAAGGATCATTAAATTTCAATCAATCCTTACGATGCAAGAACAAAAAGTTCTCCATCACCCAGAGGCCCAGCAAACAGAAAAGTAGAGATCAACAACACAAGAGGCTCAGCTTCCTGCTTGGTTATGAGGAATAAATTCTGCGGGAAAATACAGAGATAAAAAACAATGCCTCTGCATTGCAGGGAGGAAAGGAAGGCAAAACAGACCATCATGGATCAATTAGATCTGGGAATTCTCCTGAAATGATGTAGGCGAGCTGAAATTTCCCAGCACACACAAGCACACCTATCCAATTTTGATTAGAAAACTCTAAGTAAGGATTCTGAATACCTACACAATGGCAGAAGCCCAGAAGGTGCTGTTAGCTAATCAGAGATAATTAAAAAGGCCAAGAATAAAAACTCTACAGCTGGTGTAGAACTAGCCTGATGTCAAATTGCACATGGATAGCATCTTTGACCACATCATGATACCTGTATTCCCAGGTGGCTACTAGGAAAGTCCTATCAGTCTATCCAACAGCACATTAAAAGTTAAAATTTAATATGTCCAGGTGAAAAACAACATCTAAAACATCTGGAAAAGGGAGTACTACGATACAGTTCACTTCTATTTTTAAATGGCCACCTGGTAAGCATAAGAATCCCTTGGAAACAATCACATATCACAGCTCCTTCAGAAAAACTTAGGGCAATCAGAACTATAAGTTTTCTGATTTTGTCATAATGTTTCTAATTAGTACTTATGAAGGGTCTAAAATTTCATCTTTGGGAAACTGGCACATTTAGGTCAGCAAATAAGGCTAAACTGAACCTAAGCAATGGCAAATATTTAACAGAAGATGAGAAGGGTTTAGTATGTTTTTGGCAGAAAAATTGCCAAGTGTCATATCTTGAAAAGCTAAACAATAAATTTTTCAAATCATATTTAAATACTAGGGCATGTTTTGTTAGATTCAGCATCCTAGTAATCCAAGTAATTATTAGTCAGTAACATTTTGACAGATTTATGAGAGCTTAAGTCACTCAAACTCTGTGACTCCTACAGATTTTGGTAATGTCATGCAAACTAGGTTCTTTACAAATCACACATCCTGTAAACAAGAAGCACATAAACTTTCATCCCCTTAATCTTATAATTTCTCACATTTTTGGCCCTGCATCATCTCCTAAGTAAGCTCCATCATGTGTGTCCCTTTTCCCAAATTGTTGTTTCTAGTTCAGAAGCTTATTTAGAATCATAGAATAGTTTGGGTTGGAAGGGACTTTAAAGATCATGGAGTTCCAACCCCCCTGCCAAAGGCAGGGACACCTCCCACTAGATCAGGCTGCTCAGTGCCTTGTCCAGCCTGGTCTTGAACACCTCCAGAGAGGGGGCATCCACAACCTCTCTGGGCAACCTGTTCCAGTGTTTCACCACCCTCACTGTAAAGAATTTCTTCCTTATGTCAAGTCTAAATCTACCCCCTTCCAATTTACATCCATTACCTCTGGTCCTCCCATCAGATATCATATTAAAAAGTCCTTCCCCTGCCTTTCTGTAGGACCCCCTCAGGTACTGATAAGTTACTATAAGGTCCCCCCTGAGCCTTCTCCAGGTTGAACAACCACAACTCCTTCAGCCTGTCTTCATAGGGCAGTTGCTCCAGCCCTTTGACCATCTTCGTGGCCTCCTCTGGACCTGCTCCATCAGCTCAATGTCCTTCTTGTGTTGAGGGCTCCAGAACTGGACACAGTAACTCCAGGTCTCATCAGTGCCCTTTAAATTATATTCTCTTTTATTAAAAAAAAAAAAAAAAAAGCTGATAACAGTTTGAGAAGGTCCAAATTTAGCTGGACAGGAAAATCATCCAGTGTGAATTTCAATATCTGGGATAGGAATGTTTGAGCAGGGGAATGTTTTAACTACACACGCTGGAAATAAGATGAGGGGATTCCAAAGAAATCCAGGGAAACTAGGAAATTCTCAGACTGCCACAAAACACCCAACAGAAATTGTATGAAGGAAGTCACTTTTGCCAAGTGGCAGCCCTCTTGGACTAGCTGTGTTGCCTGCAAAGTTCCAACTGTTCTGACTCCTGGCCAAAGCCTTGGCCTGCTAAGCTTCTGAAAGGAAACATACATCTGAAATGCTCCAACATGCTCCTTGATCAAAAAAACCTTTTAACATTACTGGTTGGAGCTGAAAAAAAAATCTTTCATCTGTAGAGAGGAAGAGTTTTGAATTCCTACACTCAGCTAAAATAAGACCTGTATCTTTAAAAGGGAGGGGGGGGCATATGCAGATTTCAATGAAAAGGATCCCAAAAGCTGCAATTTTCATTTTCCACGTTTTCTATACTTCCTGCAAACATAAAATGGCTTGAATGTCCTGCCTCCTTGGCTCATTTTTGCTACATTTCTTCCACCACTGATAATTTAAAGAAAACTCTAATCTCAGAGATCAGTGAACTATCACACTCAAGGCTCCTCTGCGTTCAAAAGCTAATTGGGATTAAAATGGAGGTGTGACTTTCCACCCAAGACTGTACGTAAAGGCAAGATTTTTTTAAAGCAAAAGGAGGAAAAAAGAAAAAAGAAACAAAAATCTCACACAAGACTTTCTGGTAGTGTTAGAGACTCCTGTGATGATGACATCACATTTAAAATATCTACAGAGAAGGACCATAAGAAAACTTAAAAGAAAATTCCAAACTATCTATTTTCTGAAAGATACAATAATGAGATAATAAAACACCTTGCTGTTTTCAAACCTCTTCTCACAAAGACAAAATATACCCCAGTTTTGCTGCAATTGTGTGGGACAAAACTTAAAAGAACATGGAAAACAGCCTAATACACTGCAGGAAACAAGGAGAATACTCTAGTGTTTCCTCTAGTATAAAGGCAAGACTTTTTAAAACAAAAAGAGAAAACATCCAA
Source organism: Turnix velox (assembly GCA_013400935.1). Classification (NCBI taxonomy): domain Eukaryota; kingdom Metazoa; phylum Chordata; class Aves; order Charadriiformes; family Turnicidae; genus Turnix; species Turnix velox. The sequence continues at coordinate 74,468 of VZTY01017576.1, forward strand.
AAATCTCACACAAGCCCTTCTGGTTGTCCCAAGTCCTGGTAGTATTAGAGGCTCCTGTAATGATAACATCACATTTAAAATATCTACAGAGAAGAACCGTAAGAAAACTTAAAAGAAAACTCCAAACTATCTATTTTCCAGGGACTCTGGAAGATGCAATAAAGAGATAATAAAACACCTTGCTGTTTTCAAATCTCTTCTCATAAGGAGGATGCCAAAATACCCCAGTTTTGCTGCAATTGCATGGGACTAAATTGAAAAGATCAAGGGAAACACTCTAGTGTTTCCTGAAAGGTTTCCAGATGTAAATTTGGGTGATCATTCACCTTGGAATACTGACAACAGACAGGAAGAACCACCTTCCAGTATCAACTTCAAGTTTTCTGAATGGACACACTCATATTTTCCACTCTGTTTGAAGTCTCCAGAATAAATTCTGCACTTGGAGGTGCAAGTAATGAGCTAAACTCTGGGAGAGGCTTTTTGATCTGAATGAGATCAGACCGACTGATCTCTCATAAGTCCCATTTGCTTCCATCTGGTGACTTGAAATTTTCACTTCAATTTTTTAATGGCATTAACCTTCTATGTGATACCAAGCTACAGAATTTCCTTTTTCACACATGACTATTATCTTTTTCAGATGAATCTATGTAGTTCCTACTGGGTTTAGGATCAAGAAGGAATCCTTGAAATAATTTTTTTTAATTGCAGTTAGCAAAACTTTTTTTTCTTAAACACAATCTATTGGATAGAAATCCAAAAGTGAAAAAGGATCACTTAAATCCTTTTTTCTTTTCCTATGTTAAACACATTCAGGTTTCCATATGTTCAGCATCTACCATAGGAAATCCCAAACTGAAAAGGGATGGGAAGGTCACAAACCAGATTTACTGTATTCTGAAATGGGAGTCACAGCTTTGGAAAAGGGAATCAAGAGAAGATCAGGGACTGAGTTTTGGGGCATATCTGTATCAGAGGACAAAGATAACACATGGAGACAAATGACAAATTTTTAAAACTTAAGATTTTTACAATGGGGAAGTAGCTGAATAAACATCAGTGGTATTTTTACCAAGATAGAACTCTCATCTTGTGTCCCCTGATTCTCACACAACACCTGAACTTCCCCACAAGCCCACCAGTACACAGAAATCAAAATTAAGGATTGGAAAAAACATACTACCTGGTGCTGCTGTTGAAACTTGACCTAGTTTTAACATTAAAGGGATATAGAATCATAGAACACTTTGGGTTGGAAGGGGCCTTGAAGATCATCAAGTTCCAACCCCTCTGCCATAGGCAAGGACACCTCCCACTAGATCAGGTTGCTCAGTGCCTTGTCCAGCCTGGCCTTAAACACCTCCAGAGAGGGGACATCCACAACCTCTCTGGGCAACCTGTTTTAGTGTTTCACTACCCTCACCATAAGAAAGATATAAGATATAGATATAAGAAAGAATTTCTTTCTTTCTTATATCTAGCCTGAATCTCCCCTCTTCCAATTTACATCCATTATTCCTAGTCATTCCATCAAATATCCTATTAAAAAGTCTTACCCCAGCCTTTCTGTAGCCCCCCTTNCCTTAAAACAATTTTATTGCCTTAGTTTTCAGCACATCCTCTCTGGGCAACCTGTTTTAGTGTTTCACTACCCTCACCATAAGAAAGATATAAGATATAGATATAAGAAAGAATTTCTTTCTTTCTTATATCTAGCCTGAATCTCCCCTCTTCCAATTTACATCCATTATTCCTAGTCATTCCATCAAATATCCTATTAAAAAGTCTTACCCCAGCCTTTCTGTAGCCCCCCTTCAGGTATTGATAAGTTACTATCAGGTTCCCCCTTGGCCTTCTGTTCTCCAGGTATCACTCCAAAGCTGCACTAAAAGTCAAGAATTAAAACATGGAAATAATTTAAAAAAAAAAAAAATTTATACACAGCGTTTCCTTCCGATTCGATTTTCTTTAAAAGGGCACAAAAATAATTACTGTGTCAAAGCTGTAAACTGGCATTGCCAAATTTCAACAGGCTGAATTCTCCTGTTGAGCTATAAGCACCAAAAAATTTTAAAAAAGGAAGAAAATAGGACTTTTTTAATGGAAATGCTGACACAACCTTCTTACCTATGACAATGCTACCGGCGCTGCTGTAATAAATCTGCCAGTTTCCATAATGCCTATGACAAGCCCATTAATATGAATGATGTAGACTTCACATGGCACACCACCTAGCAACTGCACCAGTTCTATCATCCTCATTCCCAGTAACAAATCAGTAATCAATATTTGTAAAAGCGGGCTAATCCTTTGTAAAATCACTGCTGTAGTGATGGAAGAGTTTGCTCAATTTACACAGTTAATCCCTCTTCATCTGCTTGAGCCCTCTATTTATTCCAACCACTTAGATGGGAGCTAGAGCAGATTAATACATCCCCTTATGCTAAACATGCCTTGACAATTGACCCAGCATATTGCTGTCAGGATAATCTTTGCAAACATTGGGTTCTTCTCACCAAGCCTGAAGGCAGCATTTAGAAACCAGAAGTTTACAAATAGTCTCAGAATGATCCTCTCACACTTATCACTTTCCCATTTCATTGTCTCTTGGAGGCAGCACCTACAGTCATATTTTATGGCCCAAAAAATGTACCCTCCAGACTGGTTTTTTGATGAATAAAGTTGGAAAATTACTACACTGATGAGTTCACCAAAAGATTTTTTTTTGAGCAAGAAGGTTTTGTGGAAAGAGGAGAAATAGCAAAGAATGCATCATGGAATACAGTTAAGTGGAAAAAATGAGAAAGCCCTTTTTGTAAATACAAGTAAATTAGCATCCTTTACTTAAAGAAATCATCTGGAGAAGTAAAACCAAATTAAAATTACACAAAAAAAGGTCACCACCCAATCTCTAGTGAGAAAGGAATAAACAATAATGCTTAGTTACAACAGTGACAAAAATATATAGTTATATTCACATACATCTCTGTAGCTCCAAATTGAATTTTCCAATGAAGATTGGTGTGGCTTCTCAAGATTTTTCTCCATTTTAAGAGTTCTGTTCCTCTAAGTTATGAATATTAATCAAAGCATAATTCTCTAAACAAGTGAGAAGAGTGAATGGAGATAGTACTGTCAGTTATACATTACTATTAATCTTTCATACCTATCAAGATTTTTATGCTTAACTTGCTAGTGCATGAAATAGCCAAAGTTACATTCTTTAACCAAACTGACAACTTAAAGGAGCAAATCTGAGAGTATCTTTAAACACAGAAATGAAAGAGCTAATGTTTAAGGACAAATAAAGGTAGAAACCTTTAAAAAGTTAATTTGCATCATTAATCATGGCATAGCTCTTACAGTTCTTCAATCACATCACAGAAGCATGATGCCATATTATCTGCTGATGTCAACTGACCAAAGGGACATGATACCATATGATGGCTGAGGGAAGAAGAAATTAGGAGAGAACATTGTAAGACCTACAGCATTTGTCCTCCCAAGTCATCATTATACACAATGTAACCCTGTTTTCCTGGAGGTGGCTGAACATCTGCCTGGCAATGAGAAGTAGTGAAGGAATTCCTTGCTCTGCTTTGCTTGCAGCATGGCTTTTCCTTTACTTGGATCTGTATCTCAAGCCACAAGTTTTCTCATTTTTACTCTTCTGATTCTCTTCTTCCTCATCTTCTTTTGTGGGGGTGCAAAGCGGAGTGACCAAGTGACTCCTTGGTCCTAGTTCCTAGCAGGGTTTAAACCATGACAGCTTCAGAGCCTAAATTATCCATCTGGCTCAAGAGGTGCAAGCTAGATCTAGGAATGCACTTAAAAAACAGCTGCCAGCACATAACATTAACTTAGTCATCAGGTACAGTCATAGCACACATCACAAACTTGATGTGCTTGATTTAGAATTTGGAATAGATTCAAAGAGGGAAAAAAAAACAAAAAACCCCAAAGAAGAAAAAAAAAAACACACCTACCATAGGATCACTTTATTGAAGGACCTACAATGAAATAATTTGAGCAGGGAGGGCCATTCAAGTAAAGACCAACAGAGGGTTCTAGATAAACTAAACTGAATCCTGTTAAGGAGGTGGAGGGCTCAAAAGCCAACACAGATTTGTTCTGTTTTATTCACTGTTGAGATCTTGACAGTCTTTAAAAAAAAATTAACAAATTAATTACTGAAAATATGTATTTCAACAAGGAATAATCTCAACTTTATCATTTGGTTATAAAACACAGAAAGGTGTCACTACTGAACAGCACCCTATGGGGTGTGAAAGAGGTGAGGCAGGGCAGAGTTACCCCACAGGACATTACAGGGTGGTACTTTAAAATATTCCCTTTGCAAGCTCTGGAAGAGCTTAAGCCCATCAGAAAGTCAAATTCAGAGTAGAAATAGTTTTCTAGAACTCAAATTTAATATCTGGTGTTTCAGCCCAGGCTGGACAAGGCACTGAGCAGCCTGATCTAGCAGGAGATGTCCCTGCTTATACAGGGGGGTTGGAACTTTATGACCTTTAAGGTCCCTTCCAGCCCAAACTGTTCTATGATTCTATCTTCCCTTAAAGCAAGTCATTAAAAAAGTATGAAAACTGAATGTTACTGGTTAAAAAGCACACTAGAATTGAAGTCTATTAGGAAAAAAGCATTTTGTAGGTATGGGAAGGGTTATGAATTGCATAGTGGCTCAGATTTATTAATCTTTCTTCTGTTATTCAGATGTTCATAAATCGAAGATCAGCGAGCTGGAAGCTGCTGCATAAAACATTTTCAGAGAGGATTTCTGTAATACAGAATATGATCTGATTTAGGAATTTAAAACATCTGGCACAGGGGGACTTGAGCAAAAACAATGAAGTTGCAGCTCAAACACAGCTTCACTATTCAGATGAACCATGGAAAAAGCATCTGATCATCTCTAATTTGTGATAATCCAAGCAATCAGTGAAAAGCACAAGCATGATCAAGACACCACTTGCAACCCTTGTGAACATGATGATTACCCCACAAACTATCAAGTTAGAGGGTTGCACTTAACCCTACTGACAGTTTTACTAGTGGACAGGTTGAAAAAGCCCAACTGTTTAGTCTTGACTGATTAGTGGATGAAGGTTGAAGCCATTAATCAGAGGGTTTTCCTGAAAGCTTCCAACAACACAGCTGAAACCCACTGAGTTTATTTTGCCATCCTCTGACTTTATGAAAAGATGTTGCATGGTACTTCAGAATGCTCAGTCTCCTGAGATTTAACCTGATATCCCTCTCTACTCTTACTCAGTCTTCTATGAGCCATTTGGATTTAGGAACTAGAGGTAGAGGCCACTAACTCAGCCCCTAAATGACAAACAGGTAAACAAATGCCACCAAGAAAGTCCGCAGCTGCAGTAAAATCTTAAAATAGATTAGACATCCATGAACTCTGTCCCATTCAGCAAAACTCAGTCACAAAAACACCTGGTGAGCAAGACAGTTGGCAGCAGAAGAGAATGACAAAGTAAGGCCAGATTTCTCATCGGCAGCATCTCAAGGTGTCAACAGGATAGAACATCGCTTTTGCCAAATCCATGGTGAATACTCCTCCAGTGTTCCATAGCTGCTGTGCTGGCCACTGAAGAGTAAAGACTAATGTGTATAACACATTATAATTGTTTTAACACGATCTTTTCAGCAGCTGACAGGCAATTAAGTCTTCAATGTAGTTCCAAAATATTTACTCTGACTCTCTAACTGGTTTCATATAAGGATGTACCTCTGAGTACACCACAATTCCAGTTGTAACTAGTCCTTCTTCAGAGACCATGCAGAAGACTGGAACTAGATGATCTTTAAGGTTCCTTCCAACCCAAACTATTTTATGCACAAACTATTTTAGGTTTTTCCTATGAATAAAGACATCAGAAATATTTGGAAGAACATGTATTTTCCCCAGTAATGCTGCAACACAGTGTACTTCTACACATATTTTGAAGTACAGCTTTTGATCTATTTTAACTGGCAACATATTTGATATGTTTTAACTAATTGACACAATCCAACTCCCCTTGTACAGTTTGGTATTTCATCAGCAGAAAAGATGCAGAAGCTACTTTGCTTTTAGAAACCCCAGCAGAAATAAACGTGCACATATGACCACTAATCCATTAGATGTTCTCTACACGGGTTCCTATCATGTAGGATAAGGAGTGTAAAGATGTACTTCAAGGAAAATTTTCTGCTATGAACAATCAGTTGATTAGGTAGAGGGCAAAAAAACCCCCTAAAATACATAGGGGTTGTCAACGCTACTGTCATGTACAGAAAGGAAAATTAAGAGTCATTTGTTATTCTCAGTTGGAGAGGTCACTAATGTTATCTTGCACATGATGATTTGATGAACTACACATGATTAATGCTTGTTTAAAGGACACTGCCAAGGTCTCTAGGTCAGACCATGACCTTCCTCTTATTTTTTTAATTTTTTTTTCTTTTTACAAATATCCATAAGCAGAATATTAATAATTCTTTCAGTGCTTTCCTCCCTCTGTTACTTCTAACGTTACCTGCTACTATTAAAACATGAAGACAAACAGTAAAAGGTGGCAAAACAGCAAGACAAAAATTCCAGCAAGGACGCAAATGCTTCAGAATCATATTTGTATCATATTATTTTAAATGGTTGACCCAGTAGGGACTGCCCCATTCTAACTACACAGGCTTTTGCAAATTAATTTATACATTTTCCTTAATGCTTTGGGATAAAATGTTATGTTCTTGGACTCAACATTCTTCCTCAAAGTCACTTCAAGATCCTTCAAAATTTCAAAGACAAAGTGAGTATATTTGCTTTTTTTCTAAAGAACTGGAAAGCAAAGTTCCAAAAACTCACCAAGACATTGCATTTTTACACAATGTATACAAATTATATTACTTCATGTGTTCTTACATCTCTGGATAGAACTTCAGTTCTCTGTTTCCAACACAGGTTATGGATTTTCAGGGCCTTCACCTTGTGGAGATAATTAAACCCTTTTTGCCATTCAATTTTTTAAGTATTTTTAAATGAGTTCAAAATCCCAGGTGAGGAGTTAAAAAATTAACCTGATCTTTGGGAACTGATCTGTTATCTAGATAATACTTAGAAATCTTATGTATGAATGTAGAGGCATAACATTTTCTATCCATAGACATGGAAATAGCTGTTAATTATCTAGGCTAATATCACCAACAAATGAGTGATAAGCAACCCCAAAGTTTTAATCTTTTTTTCCTTTTATTTTTTCCCAAAACCAACACACAAAACGGTCTCAGTAGTAACAGTGGATCCTCAAAACACTTGAGGATGCACAATTTCTTCTGAAATTTTCCCCCATAACGTTCCATCAGCTTCAAGAGGAAGGACTTCTATACCTCATCACTATATGGCATTTGCTTCAAATTCAACAATGTACTTCTGTGATCATGTTTGTCCCTCCATTGGCTGCACTTCCAAATGTTTAATAGAGTGATATCTACATTGCCCATGTATTTTTCTGCTTTTCCACAGGGTAGCAGTGTGCTTCAGAACAAGGCCACCACTGTGGGAATATGAATGAGTACACAAAAACCCTGCAGAAAGCAGCTGTTCCCTCTTGTACATATGCAAATGTAAGAATGCTAAATAATGAGGGCAGCTTCATTTCACAAAGGCAGAGAACAACAGAGCCAAGTGGACTACAACAAAGTTTTTGTAGTGAGCAGTGGAGTCCATAAAAGAAAAAAAAAAGAAAAGGATATGAATTCATCTTCACAGTCTCAGTGGTGAGAATCATGCTTCTGAGGAAAATACTGATTGATTTTTGCAAAAAATTAATCCCCCAAGTAATTTTTAAAACCCTAAAGACGAAGACGGAGACGCATCTTTTCTAAGACACTGAGTTTATTGGGAAAAAAAATTACCTTATAATTAAGACAGAAGTCTGGACATTTTTTCCCCTTCCAATACTATCATTCTTAGGTATGACCTTGGACAAGTCATTGAATCTAACTCAGTTTTCTTGTCCATAAAATGGAGATAATACCTCTGCCCAGGGCTACTGGGAAGCTAAATTCATCGTCCATAAACGTGATTTGAAAGAGCAAGGTGAAAGGGCTTTATCAGTGTTACATCCTGCTGCATTTTTCATTGCTTTTAATAAGCCTAATGAAACCATGTAAATTTTGAATGACAACATTAAGCAGATTTTTCAGGCCTAGCTCTTGCTGCAAGTAAAAGGCATTACAGATTTCTTGAGATGACCCCGATTTGAGCTCTGACAAGTAATGGCTGAGTCAGAACATTGCTATGTGGAGCACTGTGAAGAGTCTTCCAGATGTCAGTTGTTCTAACAGGGGACCGTTTATTCAATACTGGAGAGAGCAGTTGCATCAGTGATAAGAGTAGGAAGGAAGGAAAAAAAAATAAAAAAAGCTAGAAAAGAAGACATGCTTCTCATTTACTCATTGGGTAAGCAACAAGCAATGCTAAAATCTCTCAAAGCTGGTGACTGGCATTCACTAGAGGAGTTTGATACAATCCATGTGTCTCAACAGCAGCAAGTGCACAGGCAGCAAGAACTAATTTATCAAAGCAAACATACACAAACCACAGAGTAAAATGCACAGTTCTCCATACTGATCAGCTACAATCCCTCACCATAAAAAATAAATATTGCCTCCATTGTCAACCCCTGGTGGGGTTATAATACACATGCCTTGAGTTCACAATCCATAAAGTAAGTCCTTCAACAAAATGGCTTTTGCAACAAGACTGAGCATCACATGTCTGTCTCATCCAACTGATGTGCACGTTAGGGCCACCACAGCTGCTGTCTTTTCAAACAAACTGCTCTTGGCTTTTAACCTGGAGTCTCCTTCTCTGGAGACATTCAAACGCCACCTGGACACATTCCTGTGTGACCTGATCTGGGTGTTCCTGCTCCAGCAGGGAGATTGGACTAGATGATCTCTCCAGGTCCCTTCCAATCCCTGATAATTCAGGAACATAAGGTTACACAGAAGATAGTGGGTTTATTTGTACAATCTCCCTAACATGATTTGCAAATAAAATGTTAGGTACATTTTTAAGAAAAAGAAAGAAATCCAGACCAAGGTAATTCACCTCTAGAACATCCTGGTCCTGTGAGTAACACAAGCAACAAACTGTAAAACTCTGCCTTCTGCATTACTTTTTTAGAGAAAAAGAATAATTTTTTTTAGAGAAAAAGAATATTTTATTTTAGAGAAAAAGAATAATTATCTTTTTAGTGGCTTCCAGTTTCTACTAATCTTTAGTAGAGTTGACAGCTTTGCTACTTTGAGCAGTGGACTACAATTCCTTGTCATCTACCACCTTACTGCTTTGGATGGTAAACTATGAGGCTTGCTATGGACACCAGGATAATCTTGCATAGTTCCTAATCCCCCCATCTAACAGCTCTACACCACAGATACAGAAAAGACATTTTCAATGCTGTGTCACTCTTGCTGCACATGCCATAAACTGAGTACAGGACCTGTAGCTTGGAGTCCTGCTTTCATGATCAAGATTCCTAACAGATACAGCCAGCACCAGGCTGCTGAAGGATTAAAAACTACAACACAAAAAGCAGACTTTCATCCTCAAAATAACCTCTTAAGAACAGCAGAAAATAACCAAAGCATGTGAAAATGGACATTTATGCAATGGGTTCTCCTAAACACTGCATCTATTTTTTTTTCCATATGTTTCTATGCGTGACTTCCTAAGACAATAAATTCAAGGTTTTCACCTCATCTGAGAATGAAAATATGTGGCTAATGTGTCAAGACACCATGCAGCAGGTCTTCATCTCGTCTTTCTCCCTGTTTTTGGTCCCAGCTCCTTGAGATCATGCTCTATTTGATGGCTTTCACCATTTGCAAGGATTGACCTCCCTGCACTACCCAGATCACATTGTGCACCCTTTTTGCTGGCACTTCTCCACACAAAGGAGAGCTTTAGCCAAGAGAGGGTTTTATTCCCACATATCCCCCTTCTCCTACTACAGTCCTTGTCATTGGGTGAGCATGTCACCTCCACTGGGCACAGGTCCTGTTGCCAGCTAGACTCACAGAAATAGGATCCTCAAGCCATCTGCTCAGGAGGGCTAAGGCAAAGGGGTTATGCAGGTGTCAGGGGCTGAGCTGGAAGACAGGTCAGCTGTTTTGGGGTGAGCTACATCCAACCCGTCAATCAGGGGCCACCTCTCCCCTAGGTTATGACATTCCAAGGAATGAGGTAAATATCAAGACATTTGTTGCCTTCAACCCTCTCCTTGTGGTGCTCTCCCAGCTTTGACCATCTATGATCACTACAACAGAAAGGATCCTATAAGTTTTCTATTTTTAAAATCCCTTTCTCCATAGTGGCCCCAGTCTTGAGTATTATATTCTACCACAGGTACAGGTTTCTAGCCTTGAAAATTTAAGAAATACTTTGGGTCCCAAACTATATCAGCAATTAAAAACTAATCAGTCCTTCTACTCTAGCAGGAGCCAGCACAGGAGGCACTGTATGCCACTCAAATGGAAAAAAATATAAATGAGGAGTAAATGAGGAAATCAGGCCAGACAAAGCCCAAAATCATAGATGGATTTACCTAAGGCAAACATCTGCTACAGGTTTGGTAACTGCTTCAAGGACAGCCAGAAGTAAAGCTACTGAAAGTGGTGTGGTAACCTCATCAACAACTCTCCTGCAATTCTGAATCAAACCTGGGATACACCTGCACTAAAACCCAAGACCAGACAGACTTCAAAAGCTCTAACTCCAAGGCTTGAAAGCTCTGCCGTGCCCATGTTTATTGGCCCCACTTACCAGCAGGGCTGTTTAGCCCAGGGGCACTGCTGCAATGAGAGAGCTGCACTATTTCTCAGCACCCTGCTGGCTTGTACACCCTCTACCCTCCTTTATTTGCAGAGCACCTACCACAACGTGACCCTATTTCTGTCTGCAACCTTTGAGCACTTGAGGAATGACAATGGTAAAAATAAGCAGCTGTGTACGTGACAGAGCTCCTATCAACTGATTTGAAAAGCACCATGGAGAACAGGCTCTCCTTTGAGCATGCATTCCCCTCCCATGGTTATCCTCAAAACCCCTGAGACCAACACTAATCCATATTTCATAACTAAGAGGCCTTCAGACAGCTATAACCAACTTCCACATTTATTTATTCTAATGTCATCTGCTGCCTTTGTGGCACATATTTTATCAGCATGCCTCTAGGAATCAGCCCACTGCACAAAACCAGGGCTAAAAGAGCAAAAGCCATTTCAAGAAATGTAATTAGCACTGTAGCAACACCCTATGTGCTAAGTGTACATCACTCTGAAAGCTTACACTGGTTGCTGCAACATAAATATGTCCATTAAAATTATGTTAATTATGTATTTATTATGTATTTATTAGTACTGCATTGCATAAGGTATTAACTACAGCTGTTGCTCCATTAACATGAAAAAAAAAAGGATTTAGTCTATTTTACAGAAATTTTCACCCTTCGGTGTCCAAATCAAAAGGAAGAAGTTTAAAAATAAAACTTCAGTCCATTTCAGATACACACAGACTCACAGCAGCCAGCATATTCCCCAAATGCAAGAGCAGATATAAGTTTGGCGCACAAAAATTGTTCCCCTTTGCCTCTAACTTGCTCCCAAGAAAAGTGATTTTTAAATTGCAAAGTAATTTTGGAAAATTTTTCATTACCTGCTGTTTAAATCCACGACAATATAGACTAAAACACACATTTCAGATGGAGAATCCAGGACAGACTTCCCCAACTGCAGCTCTCAAATGCACAGAGCTAACTTTGAACAGTTTATTAGGGAGATGACAGATAATGATACAACTATTTGTGCAGCAAATTGAGGGACA
>VZTY01017576.1:91372-108764 GCA_013400935.1 Turnix velox
AATGAAAGGCAACAAATCTGATACTGGTAAGTAGGAAAGAGAGAAACACTTTAAAAGCAATCCATCTACAGAACTTCCTATCTGAAAGGCAAAGTTAAAAAGAAAAAAAAAAAAAGAAAAAAAGAAATAATTAGGGCTACACTGTAATATTTGATAGGGAATAAAAAAATTATAAGGGATATAAATATTTTGCAATCAGAGCATTAAAAAAAATTCCCTGATGTGGCCTAGGAAGCAACTCCACTTTTGGAGGGGTTTGTTGTTTTTTTTTCTTGGGACTCTGTTTATAGCCATCCCATTCCTGAAGCTTTTTGACAGGGATTACAGTCAACTCCAGCAATTTAAAAGTAGCAAAACAGAGAAGTCTCCCTGATCTGGTACTTCTCTGTGGAAACCTGACACTAGCTACTAGGAAAGCAGGAACAGACCCTAAATATTTATTCTGATAAAAAGTTCGCATGGAATTTTTAGCATAGTTCAACTTACACAAACTGCAATTAAAATACCACAAGAATAAACAAACCAGTCTCCTTTAGAGCTTGGAGGACAGTGCTAGAAGAAAAACAAACATGAAATCTGCAGAACTGGGTTTTTTATGCTTCTTCCTTAAATGTTGAGAGCAAGTGAAAATCTGAACAAAAGCAGGGAGCACAATTTAAAATATTATTAATAATCTCTTGCTCAGAATGACTGTGGTTTTCACTAATACAGCAATAAAAAAGTCACCACAGTAAAAAAGTTCATGCTGAGAAAATAACCCATTAATACTTGACTAATCCAGTGGCAGTCTTGAAATTTTTTTTATTTTTTTTAAGTATTTTAACAGCAGAGAAGGATAATATAGAGATTTACTGATTTCTTATTAAATCATCAGAAACATCACCTTTTTTTCCTACTTTTAGAGAAGTTGGGTTTGCCTTGAAGGGCAAAATTTTGTGAAAATTTTGCTGTATTCTCAGTACTACATTTCTCCAAGCCAGAAACTGTGTATAAACTTGAATTTTTAAACACACTTTTCTTCTTGCTAGTGTTTAAAATTAAATGACAAGTAGTTTAAGTAGTAGACTAGATTATAGACACAAATACACAATTTATTTTACAAGGATTATATTTTCAGATTAATTTAGTAGCTCATTGGCATGCATAGGCTTGATTTTTTGGGGGCCTGAATGCCTGTTCAATTAAAAATTCACATCATCCCTGACAAACTGACTTGTACATGACAGAAATTGATAAATCCAATGGAAAAAAAAAGCGTATTGTCATAAATTTTGTTTTTCTAAATGCAATGTGTTACCTTCAACAAAAATACAAACAGCAGCATTTATTGACAGCACTTATTTTGCTGTTTGAACAAGAAATAGTGCATATTTTTTGAAATATATGTGTAAAAAAAAGTATCAGTGAAATGTAAGAGTTCAATACATTAATATTTATAAAGCACTGCATGAATGCAAGTTAAATTAATTCTCGAAGTCAAAAAAGACCATTCCCATTTGCATTTCAACAAGCGAAACTTTTCCATCCATTTGACAAGAGACAAGACTATAAAAGGTCTCAAATTTCTCCAATAAAAGTGGAAATTACATCTCAATATTTCGTCAGAGATTAAAAACAGAATTTTAGATGAATTATCTGATACAAAGATGGAAGTGAGGGTGCTGCTTCAAGATCTACAGAAGTAGAGCACTTTCAGACAATTAAATGATTTCCCTGCAGGCAATGTCTTTTCAATCCAAGCTAATGACATCATTTAAGGAGGATGGTCCATTTAACTGAAAGGATCTTTTACAAGGCAGACAGACAGAAGGCAATCCGGGAATGTTTTCAAGGACTTCCCATATTTCAGAATTATAATGGTGAAATGCCTACATCAAAATCTTAAACTCAAGCATTAATCAACAAAATGAAAGACTAATTTTGTAAGAAAAATGTAATAAAACTCATTTTAAGAAGTTTTCCCTTCATTATTTTTTTCCTTTAAAGGAACCAATTCTCTCCTAATGGTAATTATGCTGCTTTGGAGTAATGATGATACTTAGGCAGCTCAGTTTTAGGCTGCTGTTTTTTAAGTGAAGCCAAATCACTTCAATGACTTGCAAGTTGAAGAGGCAACTTTCCTAAACTTTTCCACCAGTTTATGTAAGTCAGTTAAGCTCTGATCTTTCAGAGAGAAAGCATTATATTATTGCCTTCAGAACATAAATTACTATTATTTTGTATGGTCTACATATACCACCTTTTTTTAATAATTAAAAAAAAAAGGAAAAAATTAACCAGTAAGGCAAAACTCACAGGTTTAGCATCTGTATCACTAGATTAATGCACTGCTACAACTCCTGGGGAGGAGTGGAAAGAGGTGTGAGGATTCTACATCTTGCATCACCTAAATTAATTCTCTGATATTGAAAAAAACATTTTTAAATGTTCAAGAAATCCCAACATTCTCAAAATAAAGGCATTATACAAAACTACAAACATTTCTTGTTCTTCAGAGGGCAACATCAGTTTAAACCCAACTAAAGAAAGTCTTTTTTACCGTTTCCAATTAACACTCAAAGCCATGGAAGTTGTGTACATGTTAGGATGACATCTGTTAATAAATGATGTGGTTCTGAGGACAGTGGAGGGGGGGAAAGTTTACCCTACATCCTTTTAATATCCATTTCAAATAGCCAAAAACTTCAGAAAGCTGAGAAGTGTGAGATATAATGGAGAGATCTTACCAGAAGCTAGAATCATAGAAAACCTTGAACTAGTCCTGGCTCTTAACCAGGTTACTTTTGCAATCTTGGACAAGTCAGAGGTACCTTTGCCTCCACTGCTCTGTAATAAAGAGGAGCAGTATTCACATCTTTCTAGAAATTCTATGAAATGTTGTTAGTCTGTTTATGTTTTCTCTTAAAAAATTATAATTTACAGGAAAAAACATTTCATTTTCTGTCCTGCTGTGCCTTTTTATTGTTTCTCCCCCCCTGCCTTATACACATAATTTCCAAAGTAGTGTAAGCAGCTAGAGGGAGAGAGAGAGAATGGGAAGGGGGAAGGTTCCAGCATGCTTAAGTCTGGGATGTCACACATGTATTGATTCATGCACTTGACAGAAAACCACATCCCATCTACTGTGACTGCTATAGCAAACAGCAGAGTGAGAAAAAATGTGGAAAATACCATGAATGAGGATCCTTACACCAAGAAGATAATTCTAATTATCTAAATCAAATTTACTTTCCAAGAGGAGAAATTTTTAATCCTAAGAATGGTGTCTTCCCTTTCCCTCCTTCTCAAATATAACAAGATGACAGGTAAAAACATTGATACACAACATGTGCAAAGAGATCATTGAAAATGTTCGGCATTTTAGAACATTCACCAGCATCAAAGCCTAAATTTTAGCTGTTTGAAAATGTTTTTTTTTTTTCCAATATTCATTGTCACTCAAAAAACCAATATCAACTGTAAAAAAGATTTGTTTAAGGACATTGTTGAGCTTTCCCAATCTACCTCTCTACCAATCTACAGATGTCCTGCAGGGGTAAGAGCTACCACAAAAGAATGGTGACTATTCAAGCTTGAATATCACAAAAATGGAAATAACAATAAGTGGTAATGCACAGAATAATAGTGCTACATCTTAGTTGGCCCTAGAAAAGGAGCAAAAGGTTTTTCTGGGTTTCAGCTGACAATACTGATTTAATTCCAGCTCTTGCTACACACACCTGCTCTACAACCTAGGTCCTCCACCAATGTATTCAACACATCTATTTTCAAACCTTTCCTCCCATTTTTTGCTTTCATCCCAATTAGGTTCTTTGAAACGTGAGCTCATTCAAATTATGGACAGGTACATACACAGTGGAGGATTCAAAAATTGCCTTGGTCCAATGAAAACAAGGCAACACATGAAAAAATATATCACAGGCTGTTATTGGCACTTAGTCAACTCTCATAAGCTCTCTTTTTCACCCCAAAAGCTAAATCCCAACTTCAGTTTGTACATAAACTGAACTCCCACGAGACAATGGATCTATAACTAGCAAAAAAACTGTGTCAGGATTAAAATCTAATCAAATTTCATTTTTATTTTGGTTCCCACAGAAGTATTAGCATCCACAACACTTATGCTAATGTTCTGACAGATTTTCTTGCATGAGTTTACTAGCCTCTAAAAAAAATAGCATGCTTTGAAGACAAATTCTTGAGAAACACTTGACAAAATTGTGCTAGAGAACTCTCTGTGGAAGCACCAAAGGACAAGACTCCAGGATCAACTTCTTCATGCATTGTCTGTACCAGTGTGTATCTTTGTATCACAACCAAATCTCAATACTGAGATCACTGAATACAATGACTAATCACTCTTCCTTTTGTTCTTCTTTCATGAAGAGAATTTCACTGAACAATACAAATTTAAGCCAATAAGACATCATGACAAAAGAAGTTATGTCTGGGTATAGGAGGGAAATGCAATATAAAAATCACTTTGCTCAGGCTTTTTACACATCACTGGGATATAACTTAGAACCACCATACAGATGAAGAAGCCAACAGGAGAAAGCCATCAGAGCCAGACAACTGTCTCTTGGACCCAAAGGATGCATGAAGAATGGCAGAAGGACCATCAATGTAACTATCAAACCAAAAGGACAAATGATGGCCTCACCTGTACAGCAGTGAGTACCAGGTTAACTAGTTCCATTGTAACCACACCTTCCTTTATTACAATACTACTTTGTTTGCATTGCTCTAATTGTTGAAAGGCAGGGAGAACCCAAACCATAACCCAAACTGTTTTTAAGGTGATCATCATCGTTTTTGCTTCTTCAGTTTCACACCCAATTTGGGTGTTTCAAATATTTTGACTCATGAACTTTCTGTACAAATGGATTTTTGCGTTGTTCTTCATTTGAAGGGTATTTTTAATTTAAGATCCAACTGCAAATCTAGTGATCTAAACACTAACTGCAGATCCTGGGAAGGGCTGAAAAGTGAAGTTACAAACTAGAAAATTTACCCTATTTTACCTCAAACCAGGACACTTACATTCACAGAAAGATACTAATCATAGAACCTGGAAAAGCAGAAGTCAATTGGGAAAAAAAAAGAAAAAAAAAAAAGACTGGCCTAGAAATTTAATTAAGGTTCAGACACTCCAAAACATAGCAAGGAGCTATTTGCTACCAATATATATGAAGCACTGCACTTCATTACTATCCCTAAAATGGAAAAATAAAACCTAACAAATATTCCCTGAAAACATGAGGTACAGAAGGACAAAGCCAATTCACAGGGATAGGGGAAAAAAAAGAAAATGCAATGTCAGTGTATTAGAGTGGCAAGGGGATGTAAAGATACCACACATCTTAAGTTTTATTTCCTAAATCAGTGCTTAAAGGAAAGAACTGTGGATTCCTCAGACCTGCTCTAAGTTAAATTCATCTCAGAGTGAAAGCATCACCCAGGGAGCACAGTAAAGCTGGATTAATTTCCATGCTCCACATAAACATTTGTGAAGGTGGAAATCCCTGTCAATTCTCTCATGGAAAAGGAAAAAAAAGCAAAACACCATTAATACAAATATGACAATGGGGTAGTTGTGGCACACAGTTTACCCAAAAATAGGCATTGCTGGAGTGCCTTCAATCTTCAGTCATTCAATGTTTTGCACATCTTCTATTTCATTTCTACCTGTCTTGTGCTAGACAACCAAAAATGATCCAGAAAAAGAGTTTTATAGGCTTCTTCACATAATCCAAGACACACTTCTCAAGAATAAAACCAAAAAAAAAATACATTTTATGTGTTATGGTTATTTTCAAATACAAGTTTGTCACCCAGTATCTCAATGACTGTTAATGAAACTGAAAGCCTAATTAGAAAGATGGGGGGAAATAACCCCAGCGTTCTGGCTCACCTCCAATATGAATAATTGCATCCACCTATGCAAAATCCCTCTTGTCACTTCAATTAGGTGATATATTCCTCAAATCCTGCTCTTAAATTGCTGGGTATTGTTTACAGTGCCATTGGAAAAGCATTCTACCCTGGATACAGCTGGACTTTGATACAGAGATAGGGCAATTCCTACATATTTTAGTTACTTTGTCTAAAAAGCCTAGTGTTTGCAAAAGGCTCTCTATCATTAAAAAAAAAATCGACACACACAAACAACAAAAACCCCCGACGTTAATTCATTGAGCACACATTACTGAAAGAAGAATAAAATTTGTGTGGACACCTTAATAGACAGGTAGCCAGGTTTAACTCTCTGGTAATTCAGCAGCATATGCAGTAGCCAACTTAATCACACCAGCTCAACTATGAATGTCTCAGAAATTAAACCAAACCTTTCTCTGCTGACTGGGAAATCTTACCACAACATTAAAATACTTTTCTATAGAAAGACAAAAAAAAAAAAACCAAAAAAAACCAAANAACAAACAAAAAACCCCAAAACAAACAAAAAACCCCAAAACAAACAAAAAACCCCAAAACAAACAAAAAACCCCAAAACAAACAAAAAACCCCAAAACAAACAAAAAACCCCAAAACAAACAAAAAACCCCAAAACAAACAAAAAACCCCAAAACAAACAAAAAACCCCAAAACAAACAAAAAACCCCAAAACAAACAAAAAACCCCAAAACAAACAAAAAACCCCAAAACAAACAAAAAACCCCAAAACAAACAAAAAACCCCAAAACAAACAAAAAACCCCAAAACAAACCATATATACACAAGTTTAACAAGTTTTTACACCTTTCAGGAGGCTCAGCAGCATGGACATCCCAAATAGCTGTACACCCACTCCTTGCATCATCATCTACAAATTCCCTAAACTTTAGGTTATTTATTTGAAACTGTTCACCTGACTTGAAAAAGTTTGGTAGGTTTAATCTTGGCTTTAAAAAAGGGACATCTGGGGCTTATTACTGCCTCTCCATATCAGGGAGCTTTCTTCCTCTCCTCTTCTGGCTCCAAATTGCCCCTGAAATCATTATTAGGAAAGTCCTGGATTATGTTAGCCATGCTAATATGGCCCGTAGTCCTTTTATTGTGCTCTCCCTGTCCCTTAAAAGGCACAATTTCAACAGACTGAAAAAATCAAGTGGTAAAAATACTCCTTGTTCTTAGTTATGAAAGCAATAGTTCTATTTAGGAAAACATGCAAGCAGGTATCTGCATCAAAAATGCACATTAACACTAACTGTACTTTCTATTTCAATTCAACATCTCAGTAACCACCTCAGCAATTTATTGCTCTGCTATGGCAGTAGGGAAACTTGCACAATAAAATACAGGCCATAAGTGAAAAGAGCTGTAAAGCCATTAAAAAAAAAAATTAGCTTTTTTCTTCCCCTGGCCTTCTAGGACTGTAAATGTCAGGCTTTCTTTTCCCTAAATTGTCTTCTTTTTTTTTTTTCCCAAGGATTACCAGTGTTATAAATACCTTTGCCTTCTACTGACTAGACACATTTCCTTCTGTAGACTTCACTTCCTGTGGGAAATGTTACATGGAAAATTACACAGGCACACAGACTGTTAGAACTGTGATCATTGCAGCACTTCTGTTCATATATTTTTTTTTAAAGCACTAAAATAGAGCAGCTTTCACTCATTTCATCCTTAGCATTTATAAAAGGGGTACTAAAATAGAACAGATTTCACTCACTTTATCCTTAGGTTTTATAAAATGAGTATCACTCTTGCACGGGAGATAGTAATTTACGTGTTAAAATTTATTCCAAAATAGAGTAGAAAATAATTTCCATTAAGACCAGCAAGGGAAAAAGCTGCACACACCAATGATTAAGTCTAAGTGTGCATCTGTCCCTACATAGCTTAGATGTAGGAGTTCAAATCATGGCCACTCTTGTCGCTTACCCAAATTTGCATCAGGCACTGGTAAATTAAGAAGCACCTCCGATAAGTTTACAAAGGGGAAAAAAAAAAAAAAAAAATTTGGTTGTACACTCTTCTGCATTGCAAAGATCGCTTTTGTCTGTCAATCAACACAAAAGTATTATTCCGCCCTCACAAAAGGCAAACCTTTGGAGGCAGCGCAGGGTCTGTGTGTTGTGCAAATGCGCAGTTGCTAAGAAGCAAATATGCTTCTCTTCTAATCAAATAGCCCAGCTCAGCAATGCTGCTGGCTTGGGGCAAGAAGCAAATTCCACCAGCCACAAACTTAGAAACAGTCTTGAATTATTTGTTGCTGACCGCTGGCTGAACCCTGTCCTGATGAGCACCATCACCATTAGCCACTTCTCAGTGTATTCCATCAACCAATGGCAATAGCAGCATGCTACAGCTCAGGCTGCAAGGAATTGATCAAACAGGGTAATGAGACTATTTCTTCATGGAGGTTATTTTAAATGAATATAAATATTTTCTTTCTACATAATTTGCCACGAAAGGTCACTGAACTCCCCACGATTCTAAAAGAAAAATGCTGCGGTGTGTCCCTTCCCCCTTTCCCCCCCCTCACTTTATATATTTGAGTTAGGATACAGGCAACAAACAACTCGGGGCATTTTTGATGATGGTGTAAATCTTAATGAGGTGGCATCCCAGGCAATTGATTAGCAGCAAATGTTTTAGTTCTGGACAAAAAGAAGATGTGATGCTATTTTAGACAATTCTGATACACCTATGCCCTTAAAATCTTTGATGAGAGAATATATTCTGTGAATGTAAAGACTCACACTTTGACTATTACCAGCAGATTATGCATATTTAGCTGTGCTCACCATCCTTTGATATTACAGCCCTCCTATAAATTTTCAACTCAACTGGTAAGTTAGAAAAACCCCACTCTGTTGCTGGTAAGGAAGGCTAACGTTCTGACACCCCCTCTTGTCTGCCTTCCTCCTCTTGGTGTCTCTACAGCAGTCTTTTTCAAGAAATCCCCGAAATTTAAATTCAAACCCATTGCTCCAAAAACCTCACCAAAGCCTCCCTTTGCTCCAAGTATCAATTCCAGTCCTGGATAATTTCTCCAGCACTGGGAAAATACAGTAATACTGATTTAAATACCAGTTTAACAGCATTTTATTAACAAAAGGCATCACACTAAAGCTGTTATAAATAAATAATCCTTCCTATTTTCTACTTCTTTGGGGTAATGGGATAAAAATATTCCAGTAGGCCAATTAAACACAATTGTTGATGTTTGAGAGTTCACCAGGTTAGGTGAAAAACTTCAAGAAGACACTTTCAAAATAAAAGCAAAAAAATTTATAGCCAGGGATTAGTATAATTCATTCATCTGTACTTGAAAATGGTGGTTAAAATAAAAATTTTAAAAAGCATATATAAAGGATTTTAATTAGTTTCTTGTCATGATTGATAGGAGCTCACATAATAATAGAAAGCACTTCGGTTTTTCCTTAATTCACTCAAAATATTAAAAAAAAAAAAAACAGAATAAATATGTGTTATCTGAAATTCTGCTTTTCACATTTTATTGAGATTTTTCAGCTTCTCAGGCTTTCCCTGCATCACATTAATGTTTCTGACCAGCAGAGGAAATAAGAGGTTTTTTTAAAAATCAGAAATTAATAAGGACAATAGTAATTTTAAAAATGGTTTTGATCAAGAGGCTTGTCTTGCCTGTCATCCCCATTAAAATACTATTTACCAGGCATTCTTTAATAACTCTTTATCTATGTAAATCATTATAGATTGTATGACAGTGAATACATCTTGAATAGAATGCAGCAATTCAGAGGTGTTTGTCCTACTGAGCCACCATTTCTAGAATTTATTTTACTTAGAGAAAAACTGACAGCAAAAATAAAACTGTGGTTTCGTGATTAAAAGAAGATAGCCCAGTGCATTGGTTATTACAAAACATAAAGCTTATATATTTATATATAAGAATTTACATGCCTATAAATTCTTAAATCCATAATTTTTTGAATGCTTTCAGTTTTAAAAAGGAGATAATTCTGAAGACCTATAAAAATCTGTGAGAAGACACAATGCTAGTACTATTTTTAAAGTACCAAAATCCCAGGAAACTGTCTTTTTAAACACATGTGGAAGAAGCCAATTGATACATCCTAACTTTTTCCACAAAAAATCCCATATTATGTCCTAAATTACATTTAAAATAAAAGAAAAAATTAAAAAGAACACAAGAGAAACTACAACAACTAAACCTACACCATATAAGAGGTCCTTTACAACACCAGGGAGGGTGGAAACCAGTGTCCACCAGCAAAAGGCATCACATCAACAGACTAACATTTGAGAAAAATCAGTGGAAAAAGCAAAGAAGCCATCACAACTTCCAGTGCCAAGGAGCCAGATGGCACTGCTGGAAAAATTATACCTACAGACTGGCAGCTTGATCCCATGATTATTGCCCAAGGGAGGAAGAAGAGGAAAACAAGAGGTATTTCAGTGTGATGGAGTAAATCAATTATCACCAGCTCACTATGGCATTTTCACATTATTTTCCTAGCAAATTCTAAATATGGCTGAAATGAATGATAGAGCTGGAAGACTCCAGACAGAAGAAAAATAATTTTTTTTAAAACAGAAAAAAAAAGGTATGCCATGAAGCAATAGGTACTTAAATAGACCTATATAAAATGTGCCACATAGTCCATATTTCTAAATAAAATATGCAGATGTGCTGTAATTAACAAATTAAAATATGGTTCTTATTCTGCAGGTTTTATTTTTCATTTCAAATTCCAAACTTTATCTGTACCAATTACAGGAAGGAAAAAAAAATAAAAAGAAAGCTGTGTATTTCTCAATGTTGTGACTACATTCTTTTGTGTGTTTTTAACTCAATTTGCAGTTAATTTACACACACAATTACAGGTTTTTCTATTGTCTTAAAATACTCCAAAACATTGTGGTGATCTCATGAAGTTTGAATTCTGGGTTTTTTTTAACAGAAAAAATAATATCTAAAGAAGACATTAAAGACAAAATAGTTACTCCACCCCAACTTTTCATTCAGGAAAACTGTTCCAGAAATCAAACTTCTCCCCCATCACATAACTTCTAAACAAATTACTAAACACAAAAGAGAATTTTAGGAATGTGTAAAGACTCTCCACCTGAAAACAGGTTAATTTCCTTTTTCTATTTAATTAGATGTCAATGACAACACTTCCATTGACTTCTTTTCTAAGCAACAGCTGAAGGAAGGCCCAATTCATATATCCTCATGTGAGGAAGAGTAATTCATCTATCTGTTACCTACCAAAAAAGACTTGGATCACTAATCTCCATCCCATTCTCATCTTACAGCACAGTCCAAACATCCTGAAGCCTCCAATGCCTTCTTTCAACACTCATCTTTTTCCCTTAAATCTTCAATGGAAAGAGGTGATGCGCAAGTGCAGAGAGCTGAAGCACAAAATAAACACATGTGGAAGAAGCCAACTGATACATAAATCCTAACTTTTTCCCCAAAAAATCCCATATTATGTCCTAAATTACATTTAAAAAAAAATAAAAAGAACACAACAGAAACTACAACAACTAAACCTACAGCATATAAAAACATCCTGAAGCCTCCAATGCCTTCTTTCAGCACTCATCTTTTTCCCTTCAATCTTCAATGCAAAGAGGTGATGCACAAGTGCAAAGAGCTGAAGCACACAATAAACCAACAGCACCTTGCAATATGTACTGTATTTACATGTCTCCTGTGCCCATATTAAAAACAAAAAAATTCAAAATCTGACTGTTAAGGAACAAGCAAAAAGATGTCTTTTATACAAAGACTGGGATATCCCTGGCAAAGTTCTCATCAGTCTGTGATGTACTTCATTCAGGAAAGTCTGTTCTAGAAAACAGAGTAAATATTCAGAAGTCAGTCAGGAAAATTTTTAGAACAGAAGGTGAGTTTTCTCCATTTTATGATGTAGGATTATTCAAAATTCCTTGCCCCAAACAATGCCATAACTATTTCTGACTACCAGCAGTAGAGAAGACAGGGCTAAGGTCCTCAGGGGATATTATCTGTCATTATTGTGATAATGGTGAATAGGCTATAACTTAGAGTAGTTAAGAAACTGTGAGAATAGATTTAGTTTGGAGAAAAGATGGCATTCAACATTTTTAGTCTGTTACTCCAAAGTCCTGCCCTTGGAAGTAATCCAAGTAATCATCTATGAAGAAATACCAAGGAATCTATCTAGCACTCTTTAGTGACAGATGTCCAAGGGAAGCACAGGTTCTGCTGAATCAGTGAACAATACTTGCACCATCTTCTTGATAAAAAACAATGAATTTGCCCATATAATAGTAAAGATTTCATTTCACAGTGGCTTTTACTCCTTTGCAAAACACTTGGCTAAACCTTTTCATGGCTTAGTTTTTACTTTGTCATTCAAAGTTTGGGGTTTTCTTCCCATTTGGATTTATTCCTAAAACTCACAAATATCAATCCCCAGCAGTTTCCCTTTTATTTAGAAGGAAATAAACCTCACAGCACTGAATTAATGCCTGGATTGTATGGTGCCTGATAGAAAACAGCCCTATGGATACATTATTTTACTTGTACAGAAAGAATTAAAATCAGTTAAAACCCAACAGAAATGGGG
Organism: Turnix velox; assembly: GCA_013400935.1. Lineage (NCBI taxonomy): Eukaryota > Metazoa > Chordata > Aves > Charadriiformes > Turnicidae > Turnix > Turnix velox. The sequence goes on from VZTY01017576.1 coordinate 103,945, forward strand.
GGAAATCTTTTTCTGTTTATTAGTGCTGACATGCATTTCAGTGAATATGGGCAAAAATCCCTAATTGCCATTTCAGACGCCAAAAAGCCTATACCAAATTTAATTGAAATTCTTACTTTAATTGCAAGACTGGATTTTTTTTTTTCTTTTTTCAATCTGTTCTTACATTCAGACACTCTAAGGCCTCATCCTTGACATAGAAAAAATGAAGTCCCACACATTGTGTGACCTGCATTGATCCAGGCTAAAATGAACCATCATTTGTAGAATTTGCTCCTCCTTGAGATGCTTGGGTCTACTTTATGGTATATGCTGAAGGCAGAGCTATTTTCCTGTTGTTCTTGCCTTTTGCTTTGAATGCCAAGCAGCAGGAGCCTTTTGGACTTGCTAGAAGGGTACCTACCTCAAGGTGCCACTGGAGTAGCACAAACTGGTGCTACCATCTTCAGCTGATGCATCTATTCTGGGAGGGAAAAGGTGAAGAGCAGAATGGAAGTTGACTTGTCATTACTGCTTGGCAGGAAGAAAGAGGAATTGCAGGGAAATCAGAAGGCAGAAATGCACTTGTCTAAGGAAAGCATTAATAAGTTCCTACACCTGTAATTAACAGCCTTGGAAAAACACTTGAAAAACTTGATATATCAAAGAAGGTGAAGGAAAAACCTTCCCATTTCCTTTTTCTTGGAGCTGTTTGTGATATACAAGAACCAATCTAGAAAAAAAAAAAAACAGGACAACAAACAATATAACAAATAGGAAAAACCTATTTCAGCTTTCTGGTTTGAGGGTTTTTTGTACCATAATATTGTTAGATATTTTAAACAAAATTATCATCTAATATGAAAAAAGAAATGGGTTAAGCAGGTCATTATGTGGTTTTTATTGTGGATACTGTCCTGCCTAGTGGTGGAGCTTACATGGCTGTTTTGTTATTGCTCAGTCACTGAAGCAACATAGATGAAATAAAACGAGCAACAAACCATGTCATCTCTCCCAGGGGAGAAAGGTAAATGCTAAAAGAACACAGGGGTTTATTGTTTAATAGGAAGTTTTTCATCACGATAATTAGAAGTTCAAACGCTTTAGCATCATCAATTTGTACACACTGTTAACCTCCATGATGCCATTTATAACTTTACTGTTGACTTTAATAGGGCCAAAATTTCACTTAAAACTTCCTCTTCCCATCAGGAATTAATCCCTTCTGCTCCACGCAGATTATTTAAATCTAAATTAATTAGATTAGCTTTGCATACTTTGCATGCATTCTATTTTTTTTTTTAAATTTTTGTTTCTAAAAAATAAGTTTCTGCAGGGACTAGATGGCCTTTGAAGGTCCCTTCTTGCTCCACAATTCTACATTTGCTGCTGCAGATCCTACAAATGAACAAACAAGCACTGACTTCAGCTATTTGTCCTATTCATGAAGTTTCAACAGCAGTCAGAAACAAAGTTATAAAAACTCTACTAAGTATCCAAAGGGGGAAGTATCCAGAAGGGGGAAGGAAAAAGAAATGTAACATAAGCCCTTCCTTTATGGACAAAACAGAGTCCAAATGTCAACAAACCATCAAGAAGAGTTTAGGGTATGTGTCCTCTACTCACAAGGACAGTACCAGGGACTGTGGGGGGAAAAATGAATCATAGAATAGTTTGGGTTGGAAGGGACCTTTAAGATTATGAAGTTCCAACCCCCCTGCCATGGGCAGGGACACCTCCAACCACACCAGGTTGCTCAGTGCCCCATCCAGCCTGGGCTCAAACACCTTCAGGGATTGAGGGGGCATCCACAACCTCTCTGGGCAACCTCTTCTAGTGTCTCACCACCCTCACAGTAAAGAAATTCTTTCTTCTATCCAGCCAGGTTGAAGCAGAACATTCTGGTGAAGCTAAATTTAGAAAAAGATTACTCAAAACCTGTGCTAGTTCCAGCAACCTAAAGCCCATTCTACCCATGGCTGGGGTTAATAAATCAGCTTGCTTTTATTTTTCTTTTTTTTTTTGTCCTGAGGTTCAATTGCATCAGATGGAACCAATGGAATGTTTAACACAACCACNCAGGTTGCTCAGTGCCCCATCCAGCCTGGCCTCAAACACCTTCAGGGATTGAGGGGGCATCCACAACCTCTCTGGGCAACCTCTTCTAGTGTCTCACCACCCTCACAGTAAAGAAATTCTTTCTTCTATCCAGCCAGGTTGAAGCAGAACATTCTGGTGAAGCTAAATTTAGAAAAAGATTACTCAAAACCTGTGCTAGTTCCAGCAACCTAAAGCCCATTCTACCCATGGCTGGGGTTAATAAATCAGCTTGCTTTTATTTTTCTTTTTTTTTTTTGTCCTGAGGTTCAATTGCATCAGATGGAACCAATGGAATGTTTAACACAACCACCATTACAGAATTGTTGGAAAGATGAGACCAGAATCTGTCAAGAAATGTCTTGGGCACACTAAAGGGGACTTTACTCATAAGGTCTTTTCTGTACAACAAGGAGCTGAACTTTTGACAGTTAGCATTCTCTTCTCATTTGTTAAGCAAACAGATTGGGATCTGAGAATTTACATACACATAGTCCCACATGTCCTAATGTCCTCATAAACTGAATATTTAAAATGTGCTTCACATTTTAAGCATTAGCCTAAATATGTTTTAGTTTTCCAGCAGCTAGTATTCTTTCTGGGTGACATCTAAACTACCCAAAATTGTCTCAGCCTAATTAGTGATGCATCCTTCCTCTGACAGCCTCAGCAGCCACAGTGAAAATTCTAGATTTCAGTCTTACTGCCTGAGTTGCTAATTTGATATCTTCAGACTCTGAAAGCAACACTTCTGATCAGTCTTCTTAAAACTTTCAGCCAGAGATGTCCCAAAAATATAGAATCTGAATACACTGCAAAATATAGTATTTACCTCATTTTTCTTACATGTTCCGAAATAGAAAAGAAAAACCCCTAAACTGCTGTTAAAAACACAGAATTTCCAACACATGTCAAAAAAATAAATTGCATTATATCCCAGGCAATTCTGACAGTAACTAACACCCTTTCAAAACAAAGTTGGCATGCTAAAGTTTAGTCTTTACCTATTCCCATGGCAATTATTGCCCTCCTGACAGCTCCCAAGAACATGAATTCACCTTTGCTCAAAGATCAAACGTCCAAGTAAACCTAGATCTTATCTCTTCTCCTTATGACCTTATTTAAATCCAGCTTGAATATTTAAAGAGACATAACAGAAAGTACCTTGTTTTCTGCCTTCAAAGAGATGTACATATGACAAAAGCAAGTTGAATAAAGACATTTCTCACTTCTTTGATTGTTAGTCATGCACTAAGTTTGGAACTCTCTCCAGTAAAGCAGATAACTAATCTCTTGAACTAAGTTAGGCAGACTTCCAAAGCTGTCACTCCTGAGACAACCAAACACCCTCTCCATGTATGCAATTATAACACTAAAATAATAGTAAAGCAATACAGGACTAGAGGGATAGGAAGGGTAAAAGGAGAGAGAAGAGGACAGCAAATTCCCAGCTGCATTTTCCATCCTGCAGTCTTTGCTAATGTAGTTGCTAATACTGCTTAACTGGTTCAGTGATGCTGCAGATAACTGTATTCAAACCTTCATGTCTACTAAACTGGGGGGGGGAGCTGGCCCAAACTCAGTATTTAAATGACAAAAGTGTCCTTTCATTTGTTTCTATTCCTCCAAGTTCTCCAAATGTCCTAATTTGTTTGCTTGGGCCCCACCTTCCTGCCCTACAGGGAATTTTTAGTACAAGATTCTCACACTATTTAATAATTTTTTACTTGAAAGTATATTTTATTCATAAGCCATAGCCAAATATGATAATTTGAAGAGCTTACAGGCCCCCAGGTACAATTTTAGTACTTCTTTCATCCTTACATGCTCAAGGCAACATTGTTAGACCTTCCACAGAAATGATGATCTAAATTATTTTATGGCACCATTCACTGTGATCACTTTAGATCCAGTCATTGCCCAAACACATGCTCCCTGCAGAGCTTAGCAGATATAACTCCATCACAAGTCTTTGGTTCATCCATAATATTTACAAAGTCAGAAAGTTTGCTCCTCTAATATCAATGGCACTTCAAGTTAACCACGAAAAAAAAAAAAGTTACTATTCAAACAAAAATCCCTTGAGATCATAAAAGAAGATTACACTGTTAAATCAGAAAGTTTCCACATGGCAGTAAACCTAGATTTAATGCTATGCTGAGAAGCCTGAAAATTAAATGAAAAACAGTAAGCTTTTTTCCTATTAATGTCTCAGCCAAAAATAAGTTTGTTACCAACTCTAAAAAGAAAGTCTTTTCATTTCCATTTTGGCATGCTTTCTTTTCTAATAGTAACAGACTTTTCTGCTACATATATTCTTCAAAATACAGATGGAAGGGGAGTTAAGAATTTACAAGACATAACATTGTATAACAATGTACTATACAAAACCCTGTCATTTAAGTTGCAAGAAACCTAGTCATCAATAAGTGAAAAAATACCCCGCTCAAAAATCAATTATGTTGAGTCTTTTGTATAGAGAAGTAGTACACCTTTCAGGCAACTGGTATTAATGAGCAGACATGGCTATAGAATCTCCATCTGTTTTTCTGACAAAGCTGTGACTACTCCAGTCTCTCATTGAAATTCCATTAATCTGGTGCACCAAGGACCAATGCGAAAATCAAAACTCCATCTAACCCTTTATCAGCTCACAATAACCTACAAGTGAACTCAGCCTGTTAGCATACAGCAAGTTATGATTTTGCTATCAATCAGGCTGCTAGCCAATAGGAAAAAAAAAA
>VZTY01017576.1:108806-123129 GCA_013400935.1 Turnix velox
TTATCCCTCTTCCAATTTCTGTAGAGAGTCTGGAGATGTAAGCCTATGCATCATTCTCCTTCGCTGTGATTTAATTGCTGCCAGCAATCAAGTCAAAGCATCACTGAAGTGTGCTTGAATTTCATTAGAAGATATAACTTATGCTACTTTCCTACAGTACCTAATAAACCATAAAGAAACCAAAACACATATGGCTTGAGGGAATAACTGGAAAATTAGGTGGCCATTTGGGAACTGAGTGAACTTTTGAACCAGAGGAACAGAGAAAAAGAAATATTAAAAGGAAAGACAGACTTAGAATGCACACAGAGACGTGGAGGTTTGACCTTTTCAGTACCTAGAAAATTACATTAGCATTATGAAAAATACATATCATGTTTAGAGTTTATAATCCATCAAAGTTTAGATACTTTGTTAGTGCCTACCATAAGGTAAAAGTCAAAAGGACAACATAACAATCAGATTTGACAAAAGGCCTTTAGGTGACCTGTGCTAATTTAGTTATCCCATACTTATTGTTAAATGGATTATCTCTCTGGTAATTAATACACCATTAGACAAAGGTCACACAAAAACTCTAGAATTTTACAATGACTTTAATGTACATGTAATACACTAATTCTTTATCTGTTACCAAGCAGGTGCCTTCACAAATTATGTTTTGACAGTAATGCTTTCAAAAGTCATAGAAACCTTACAGTGTAACTCAGGTATTAATAGGTAAATGCCTAGTTTGGGTTTGTTTTTTTTTTTCAGTAGAAAATGTATTTTAGATAAAAACATTAATGGATGCATAAACAAAGACCATCTCTGACAGCTTTGATCTTAAACAAATTATGTTTTACACCTGTATGGAGCCCTGCTAAATGAAACTGGTACCAAGTAAGGCCAAACATCCACCTTGTATTTAAATCCTCCTACAGAAGCTGGATCTGTCAGACATTAGCAGACTGCTAACACACCAAAAACTCAGTATTAAGCTTCAAAAAGCACCAAAAAGCACATCTATAAGCACCAAAACAAATGGCACCGCCAAGCATCAACCCACTTCTTCCAGTATACATTTTCATATATGTCCTAGGTGGCTCGACTTGAATGATGGATTATACACATTAAAACCAAAATAGTCTTAGAATAACACACTGGACAGTCAAAGAGGGAAATAGAAAAACTCCTCCAATAATCAATGTGTTTACATATACCACCTTCTCTCACCATTTCTTCATGCTGTGCTCCCACTAGCTAATTAAAGAGCTTTTACCACAGAACAAAAAATGACTAGCAAGGTAAACTTATATTAAATATCACTGAATTGCACCCAGTAATTTTTTACTTAAAGACTTCAATTAACCAAGATACAAGCAGCTGTTATATTTATTCTTATAATTATACCTTCCAAAATATGCTAAAAATTAATCACCCATTCATACAAACTCATAAGTATTTCACACACTCCAGCATCAGCATTATTCAGCCATTCATTATTTAAGTTTATAAACATTCTCACTTTTTTCTTAAGTGTTTTGAAATAAATCTATAACCATATCCCCCATTAAAGAGACATATAATTTTGTCACATACCTTTTGTGCAGTCAGGTATTAAGTTACAATTAGAAATAGTGTTAAGATTGTGTTTGCAAGCAAAAATAGATACGTGCAAAGTTGCCTTCATCTGTAGTTTGGAAAATTAGCTTGCATTTCCTAAAAGCTATATTCAATTTGACTGATAATTACATTTCAACCAGAAAGCAAAAAGACTAGGTTGTATTTTTTTCAAGAGAAGGTGGTATTGCCAACATGCAACAAGCTCAATATTAAAAAAAAAAAAAGTGTGATTATTATTGTTACACATTTTAGAGAGTTCTGGATATATTAAAAAAATGGTTCTATTCTGATTCAGTGGTTAGGAGGTTTATCACTTATGCATGTACTTGACTTATCCCTGTTCTGCAATAGACATAATTTTATACCTCATAAAAGCAATTTATGTTTCCAAAGGGAATAATCTGGCTAACATAAAATGTGGAGTGCTATGTTGTGGGAAGCATATTTTCATTCAGCAATTGTATTTCGAGATGGAGCTGTGCAGTTTGATCATCATATCATGTCACAAAGCATCATTCACCAGTAAGTCTATCTAACTTCTAGTGCCACAAATTAATATCCATCGTTAACTTATTTGTACGTGTGCTTAATTTATTGCCTTGTATTATCCACAGAAGGTATTTGTATTATGTACACAATAAACAAATCTCAAAAATATGGACACTATGCTAAAGCAAGCTTGTTAACTGTTGAAATATTCAGTTGTTCATGTCTTCAGACTACTTGCATTTAGCATTAAATTTAATGAATACGAAATAAAACACCACGGAAAATGGAGCCTAGGTATTTTTTTTTGAAATGCAAACCAAATTTCAAATTTATATAATGAAAACATTCTACAAAAGACCATCTTAATAGAAGGAAGCATTGTAGGAATAATTAATTTAATATTTTATGAACATATTCTGCCATGGAGTTTGCAGAAAAAAGTATCAATCACCAGGCGTTTTATTATTTATTAGATAAATAATACAGCAAGTCATTAAGTAGCACAATAAAATTAAGCAAGAATCTGATCATGTTGAATTAACCAACAATTTGTTACTACAAATATTCACACCGCTTTCGCCACTGATCCGTCTTTTAAAAACATATGCACCTACAGAAGATGCTTTGTTACGATAAAACCTCAGAGTTTAAAAAAAAAATTTAAAAAATTAAATGTGAGACAGCTTCAGTATGCTCTAGGACCACTAGAGAGAGCTCTTCAGTTCCTTTAAAGGTCCTTGTAAAGGTAGGAGAACTGCCCAGCTGTGATGCTTATCTGTTTATCCGATTCCCAACACTAACACTCGTATCACATGAGTTTGTAACAAACTGCCAAATCCAGTACATTCTAAGGTAAACAGTGTCACATACCATCAGAGGGTGCTTCATCCTCTTTATCACATCGGTCAGATGCTATTGAGGTGCTATCAGGTGGTGAAGAGCCCTCAGACTCCTCCTCATCTTCCAATTCTGTAAAATTTAAAAAGTTTTAACAGTTAAACAGTTGTGAAGTCAACCAGAACCCAAAGAATACCATTTATCATGGAGCCTGGTAACATGCACCTCCTAAGTTCCAAAGCAAATGTGAGCTCTGCTCTTCTAGGGTTACCTTCTGATCAGCTACCTACGTGTTGCTGGAGCTGTTTCCCTCCATATAATTAACTGGCATATAATAAACCTGCTCCCAGCACTATGTAGTTGACAGCTTCTCACACAGGGGCAGGGGAAAAAACCCAGACAGCCAAAAGGTGTGCAAGGGGACACACGGGAAGCACCAAGCTCCAAAGTTCTGCCTTGTTCAACTGCAGCAGCTTCCCCCAAACTACTTTTGGCAGCAGTTTGTCGCCCTCTGCCCACTTTCACTTTTCTTTCCCATAATTAGGTGCTACTTAGCAAATAGCATGTGTGTGTGTGTCTGTTCCTCCCATGAAAATAAATGGGATTGCCTTCTCAAAGCAGCCAGCCTGAACCTGTGGCTTCACGCAGCATTCTGTGGGGGATTTTTTTTTTTTCTTTACACAACCAGGTGCACTATTAATACATAAAAATATATATGAAATCCACTATAAGTACAAATGGACTATATTTACAAATATTTACAATATTAGCCAACCTCCGCTCTGCAGTGATCAGAGTCCATTTAGAGTGAAAATCTGGTAAAGTGAAATAAATATTAGTTGAAGCTTTTGTTAAATTAGACAAAATTTATGTTCTCCATCCCGAGATGGAGATGTTCTTTCTCCTTGTGTTCTTGCCTATTTGTCATTTTTAGTATTTTTTTAGAGCATAGTTGAGGAGGAGATGGAAAAGTAGGAAACACAAAAATAAAGTTAAAAAAAAACACACACAATTACATTGTCCCTTTTTAAAATAAAAATTAAAATCAAGGTTTGGTGAAGAAGGAAATTCCAATTGGATACTGTCAGCAAATCCAAATCATGAAGCTGATGCTGGAATTGTTCAAGAAACCTTCAATTTTTGTAAGAAGTACATAAAATAAAGTTGCATAAGTATTGCCTTTTGGTATATTCATATGCAGAAAGCTTTTCAGAGACTTTCTGATATGCTTCTCAATTCATGTGCTCCCTTTCAGAGCACTGGATCACATAACTCATTTCTCAAAATCCAAATAAAGCCATACATAGTGAAAAAACTCTTCTCTGAACATATACAAGCCATATACATGGCTATCAGTTTTACCCCTTAATAATAATGGAAAATAGTGGGGAATTATGGTTTGTACCCAAAAAGCACAACAGCAGTTTTTTACTACAAATAAAACCACATGATTTTTGTGATACTGGCTTTGCAGGAGTTTGTATCCAAAGATCATTAAATACCAAACTAGTTTTCCCATCATTAATTAAGCATGTTAATCTTATGAAAGTTCCCTTTCAAGTTCCGACTGCTCTGAATCTGAACCTGACTCCAATCTATTTTGGACACAGCCATCTTCCAGTAGCACTCCTGCCACAGCATTAATCTGACCAAAATATTTGCATTTCATCACATCTGTCAAACCAATCAAGTAAATTACCCCTCTCCAGGATTCACTTCTTCCTCTAAATCAGAAAAGCAGAGATACCACAAGAACAGAAAACACTGTGCCATATTTACAACGAGCATGATCATCTTTCACACTTAAACACTTGAGATCAGTCCCTTGTCTCTGTCTCTCATATATATCTTTATTAGATGATGGAGTATATATAAAAAGAGTAGACCTACACAGCATCAAAAGATGTTTCACTCTTCCCCTGACTTAAACTTGTTTGTCTCTGTCTCTCATGTATTTTTATTAGACAATGGACTTTATATAAAAAGAGCAGATCTATACAGTATAAAAAACTGCTCCCCTCTTAAGCTTTTACTAGTACTAGAATGTATAGAATATAAATATGTATATACCCTCACCCATCATGCCCTAGTTGTCAGTCAAAAATGTCCTCTTGCTCAGCTATGCATTAACATACTATCGCTTAACCTTCAGGAAAAAACAGCATAAATTTAAATTATTTGGCTCTATTTTTTTCAAATTAAAATATTTCCAAAGACAGCACACTCCAGCACTCAAAATTCACAGGCTGAGTAGAAAACACACCTAAATGAGTAGCACAAATAGGCAAGAACATATGGAGAAAGAACACCTCCAGAGATTTTAGCCCCTATACAGCTTCTTGGCTATATATAACCTCTTTCTGACAAACTTGGGGTTTTATTTAGGTAAATTTGCATATTACTTTCCCATTAGGTCATCATGTTATCACTTTATAACTACACTATGAATTTCAAATTCAGTAAACTTTTGTGCTTGATGCTCATGTAAAAGCCAGCTCATGCAGAAGGGCTTTTTAATAGGTATTTATGTACTAAATAAAAAACACATATGTGCACACCATGCACATATCCTAAGTATATTCTGCATTTGAAACAGCAAAATCCATAGGTAATGTAGAATTATAATAAATATCTGTTCTAAAGCTACAATGTTCTAAAGGCTCTTTAAATAAAAGAGAAAAAAAAAAAAGAAGAGTGGAGATAGAGAGAAAGAAATTAAACTCTCTGAAAGCAGCCAGTGTGAATAGTATTCAAAACATTCTCTAAATATTAAATGATAAATAAAGACTCTGATGGAAAATAAAACATATCCTAAGTATATACTGCATTTGAAACAGCGAAAACCATAGGTAATGTAGAGTTATATTAAATATCTGTTCTAAAGCTACAATGTTCTAAAGGCTCTCTAAATAAAAGAGAAAAAAAAAGAGTGGAGATACAGAGAAAGAAATTAAACTTTCTGAAAGCAGTGAGTGTGAGTAGTATTCAAAACATCCTCTAAATATTAAATGATAAAGACTTTGATGGGAAAAAAAACTGAGAGACAATCAAAACAAATACATATAGAACCTGTGCCATCCCACACTATATTTAGCTGCTCATGCTTTTTAATGTGAAAAATGTTGAGAATATGTCAAAGACAATAAAAAGAGGTGCAACCAACCTGTAGCCCTGCAGAACTAGATAAAACAAAAACTCCCTTTTTTTTATTTAGATCAAATAAACATGTTTGCAAATTTTTATTATATGTTGAAATGCAATCCTTAAATCATCTGGTTTGGATAGATCAGCTGCAGGAATGATGACTCAATGTGCTGTGGAGTTTTAACAGGCAACATTTCACAAGGTTTTTACGTGTTCACATAAAAGAATGACTGCAGGCTGGTTTCAGCCCTGGGTTTTTGCCTCCCACTTCTGGCAGGGCTAAAAGATATTCTAGGAGCAAATGCTTTTAATATATAAGGATATTGCTCCTGACAGATTATAGAGAGGATTCTGTGGGGTCTCCCTGCATTCAGAGTAATCTCTGCCCCTTCTTCACTTCACAGGGCTCCTCTTTCAAGGAGTTTACACACCAGCTACTGAGGAAGACTGGGCAGAATCGCAATTGAAGCTACACGTGTTACTCCTTGAACAGTCAGAGGAGTCAGTGTTGAGCAGCACAAGCCACTGCTCCTACCTTCAGGTGCCAAGTACCTAAAAATACACCCCAAAAGCTTCAATAAATTAAAGCAAAAGCATTCAGCTTGCATTTATGTAATAGAAAAGCCAACTACAAAGCAACAACAGGCATCAGGTAAATGTATCCAATACAATTTGCAGGCATAATTGAAAGCATTACTGCCTAATCAGACATCTAAAAGCAAAGCATGCTCAAACGAAATGTCTATAGACTCATTAGCTGGCAGCCATTCCATTACAATCACACATAATGTCAGTAGTGCCTTGAACCTGTGCCAATGACAACAGCATAAATTTTGCATCTCATTTCTGTGGTCATAAAATTAATGATCAGTTTAAAAATACTTCTCTGCAAAAGTTATTGCACAGGGAAGTGACATGAATGTGTCCCTGTTATGTAGTCACAAGGATAATTAAAGAGTTGATGCTCATTAATATAGTTTCTCGTTTTCCCAGAATACCACATGATTTATCTCTAAGTTGAACAAAGTTTAATTAACAGCAGATAGCAAACAGTTAGAACAATAACAAAAATATGTAAATGAACTGACCCTATTCTCCAGTTTCTGCAATTTACACTAACCCCTCACAGATTTGATAACACAATCAATATTTTATTTTATATGTAAAAAAAAAACAAACCACCACTTTTGCTTTATTAAATGCTACCTTTTCCATTATGGCTTATTTATTGATTTAGGAAACGATGCATACCAAAGGGTAAGTGTAACACATTAGGACTGGAGCATAAAACACAAACTCTCCTCATTGTAAAAAGTGCTGCTCTGCCACTCTTCTTAAGATTTCCAACAGATTTAGATGTTACCAACTGCATATAATGAAGGAGGCTATTACTTTGTATGAATACAGTAAAAAAAAAACCCAAACCTTCATAATAACCATAAATCCAGACCCTCTCCCCCTTGAATTATATTTTTCTTCTGCAACAGTGTGATTACAATAAATCAATTCTAGGCATTAGAAGACACTGCTTCAGTCACTAACTCTAAAAAACACCAAGCAAAGTGTTTCAGCCAATGCCTCCAATGCTTGCTAGCTCAAGGTCCTCAGATCACTAAGCACTTCCATTTATTTCTAAAAGAAATCCAGACATGGTGATGCATTAAAACTGTTCAGGTGTTAAGGGAAATAGCACAAGTCACAAAAACAAAGAGACATGTAGGTTAAAACACCCTGTTTCTTGCCACTTCAGAGGGTCTGGAGTCATAGGTTGAAATCACTTTCTTCCATCCCATCTCTGCTGAGAACCCATGATAAAGAACCAGATGAAGTCATCAAGTCATCAAATGGAAGGTTCTCACTACACAAAAATAACTAGACAAAGGTGCTTTCAAGCTGGCACAGACATACTTTGGCCCCTTCTTTGATACAGCTGATTTTTTTTTAAGATGCTGGACCAAAACCACCAGTCATCTTGTAAGAGTGGATTCTTCCAAAGCCACTCTCAATGCATGCTTTGGCCCACACACTCCTGAAGAATCTTCTAGATTCCCATATTAACATGACAGTTTTTAATCACTTCTTTTGTAAAGGCCAACGGAGAATACAAAAGCTATTCACTAAAAAAAAAAAATTTTAAATGCTGAAACAGAATTATGTTTGCCAGCAAATATCCTTCAAGCAAGAAAAGCAACATGGCTTTGACTGGCTGAGCTGCCTCTTGTTCTGATGATGAACATCAAGGTGAGACTGTTTCATGGTGAGATGGTGGCTGTGTCTTCTGCTGCTTGAAACTGTATTTGGCATGGGCAATTCACAGCCAACAGCTACAAGTAGCTGAAAAGGACAATGCAGTGACTTGCCTGAGTGAAATCCTTCAGATTTCAAGATAATATCTGACACACTTCCAAAATATCAAACAGCCTCTCCAGAAAAATAGCCTGATGACCTGAAAGGATTGTCCAACAACCAAGCCCTATCTTTCACATTTGTGGTTACATCCTAATGACTTCTTTATGCTCCTGATTGAAAGCACAAGTGTGTTACAATATAGAGCTCATATCCACATGCTGCTCTGATGACCACAAGCTACCACTTCCCAAATCCAAAGAGACTTCCCAATATCACTAATTACTTTAATCTGATTTGTGAAGAATCACACAGCTCAAATTTACAAAAAACTTTCAGAAAGTGCTGCCACTTTCTGAAAAACAGAACATGCAGGGACAAAAAAGGATGTAACACACAATACAGAAAGAGGTAGAAAAAAAAAAAAAAAAAAAAAAAAAAAGAGGGGGGTGCAGAAAATACAAATTCTTTGTATACTTGTGCTACTCTATCAGCTCAACAACTCCCAGGAAGCAGATGTCTCAGGCTTCAGACACTCACAGGCAAGGAGGCATCCAAATTCTTTGTTTCCTACAGGTGCTCTCACTAGTTCCATAAAAGTACCAATAATTCTAGTGGCACTGGGTTCCTTTTCTGTTACACTAGAGTGGAAATGAAAATGAAAGTGGAGCTTCATCAGTTTTTATCAGACTGAAAAGTGGTAGTTCAGCAAACATCAAATCATACTTCCCTGTGTAAGCAGTGCCAAAGTCGTGTGCTGCAGATCAGATACAAGGTGCTCCAAGTGCTTTATGAGGACCTTGTTCTGCAAATTCCCATATTATGACTCGATTTGGCCAGCATTCTGGTGTCCCATTTTCAACACCGAGCCAAAACCTTTTGTAAAGGGTGATTAAAAATATATATTTTACTAAAATAGACACAAAGAACAGATGGCGAGCGAGCTTCAAACATAAATAGTTTCTAGGACTCAGAGGGATTCTGCCAACTTTAGCACTATTTTTAGCAGAAATTGAAAAAAACAAGGTTCTTTTAACTAAACATTTTGGCAGCCACGGTATTGATTCCATTAATCTCAAAACAGAGAAATGCCAAAAACCTGTATTAATGCAGAATCTTTGACAAAGTCCAGATTTCTCTATCCTTAGTGAAATACCAGTCTTACAAAGAAAAAAGGAAACAACTTATATGAAAATTACCTTAGTTTTCAAGTTCTATCCCAATTCTAAGATCTAAACAGGTCACACCTTAAGTGTGACTATTACTTTGATTTTGCTTGAGATGAAGGGCCAAATATTACAAGCAATAGGAAAAAAAAAAAGGCAGCAGTTTGTAAAAGAAAATTTCTACAGAATTCCTTAGTTTAAGAAAAATAACACAAATTAATACATAAAGTTTGTGGAAAGATTAGTGGTTGGGGTACTTTTTTGATCATAAGAACAGCATGCACTTTTCTTGCCCATCACCTTCACACTTAACTGTAAAAGTTCAGGTTAAAATCAGGTGACGGGTGATACATGAGAATTAAAGATTCTCCTGCACAATTAATTTTTGTCTTGAATTTTCACAGGCACTGATTTCCATTTTTCAGTGTGTAGATAAAAAATAAAAATGCCTTTGCCCTCACATTTATTGACCTCACAGGTAATTTAAGGTGGCTTATTTTTGAGAGGATGCAAGAAAGTCCTTGAATTCATCATTCTGGTCACAAAGAAGTAACTTTGTGCTTTCTGAAAGTGAAGAGAGATGCATCAGGATGACATTGGTTTTGAGGGGTCTGATTCTACTCGTGCACAGGCTCTTTGGGGGGTTTTTATTCTTTTAAAATCTCCTTGTCATATGGTTATGGAAAGCAATATTCTGTTTGCTGGTAGCTTAAAGCCCACATAAAAGCTCACATGCAGTTCCCCAGTTGAACTGACTAGTCATGACATGCAAAGCCAGTGGAGCTTCAAGACCATGCAATGAAGTGACAAGCCCAACAGAGCCTACTTTGGGAAACAACTCACCAGCTGAAGGAGCTGCTGTTTGAGAGACCAGAGTCAAGTTTCATTACATGATACAAGAAATGTATGAATTTTGGAAGCACTAGTCCAACTTCTTTTGGTCTCCAAAAGATTCTTCTGGATTCTCCTGGAAGGATGACAGGTCACAAGATTCTTGGAAACAGCAGCTATAGTATAACAATTAACATTTATGGTAATTACTATACCATGATAATCTGGCATGTAGTATAAATCATCCTCCATTCTTCACCTTCCCTTCCAGCTACAATAAAGATTCTTTGCATTTCATTGGCATTAAAAAAAGAGTAGCTTCTAATGAAAAACAATGAAGAATAAATATAAAATTTAAATATCCACAGTGGGGGTTTTTTCCCTTCATAATTTCAGTTCAATTTCCACATTTCTGGTTTCATCTCTCCTTTTTTCCTAAAAGGATATTCTCCTTTTCCCCCCTTATATTTCTTCCTTTCCCAGAGCAGGAAGGAACAGGAAAATGTTTGACCATTCTTGCCACCACAGATTTTAACCTTTTCTCAATTTTTTTCCATTTTTCAGATATCTAGATGTGCAAAGGGGTACAAAGGGGCATAAAAGTTGACCTCACTCAGCTGCTTCTGCTGCTTTGTTACACTAGTAGCTGGCCAAGAATCTAACTGCTCACCTCCATGTGGGTCCTTTGTTCTCCCCACCTACACAAGTCACATCTAATTTGTACAGGCTTAAAGTAAGAATGACACAACCTAGTAAAGTTTAGCATGCATGTCTTCAACTCTGGAAATTACATCAACAACCCACACCACTGAATCACATTCCCTTAAGTATTTTGCAAATAAGAGCAGGTTCAAATTTCTCCTGATTTTTTTTTCCATGTAGATGCACATTAACTTAGAGAAATTTCCTCTTGCTGTAGAAAACAATGGTGTAGCTTTGGAGCCTTCTCATTTTATTGACAAATAAAGAAAGAAAATTAAAGTATCATTCTTCACCAGCCTCACCATCTGTATATAGTCCTAAAACCTGATCCAGAGAAAAATAACAAGAATCAAAAGACAAAAGAATGCTTCTTAAGCAGCAAATGCACTCAAAAATAGGACAATACAATTTTTACAGAGGAAGTTATACAGTAAGAATTAGGGGCTATATCAACTAAATGATCAAGCTCACTAGAGATAATGAAATCTCATTTTTATTAATAAGCTGTTGAATTAGAAATAAATTTGGAATCAAATAGTGATTGAAATTAGAATCCTTTTGACCTTCAAAAAAAGAGCAAACTGGTTAAAACAAACTCTGCTTTTTGCAGACATCTTGCATGTTAGAGACCGAGCCTCAGAATTTTATAAAATTTAAAATAAAAAAGCTCTCTAGAAAGCTGGATGCATTTACAGTCAAACAACCATCCCACTTCATTTCATGTTAATAATTTTCTTAATAAAATAACATTGGATTTTTCCATCCTTAATTCTGTTGGATACTGAAAAAGGAAAACTACATTTTAACTTTGAGGTGCAATATATTGAAAACAATATCACTAATTACTTTAATCTGATTTGTGAAGAATCACACAGCTCAAATTTACAAAATCTTGGCAAACTTTGGAAAGTTTCAAGTTGTATTTTCTCATTCAGTTGAGCTTTTCTGGCTATATCACTGGGCAAACAACAAATGTATAAAGTTGTACTACCTTGTTACAACTTTACTTGCCTAATAAAAACTCACATAGTTTCACTCTGTCAGGAAGGACACTCTAACCTACACATTTGAACCTCCTTGTCCAGTAACAGACAGTTCTTCAACTGCAAGAAGCTTTGCATAGGCTTTTTTGACCTCACACTGTGACCCTCATACCAGCACCCACAGGCTGTAGGTCATGACCTCAAGAATTAGCATGGTGGAAATAAGAGCCCTTCCAGGTTTAGTTACAGAACAGAACACTGTAGCAACAAACTCTTCACTCTTCTCTAAACTGAACTCTGCTGCTTTGTTTTAACTCCACTAGAAGACGGCAGATAACCCACACTTCAGTTTTCATTACTCACCCACTAAATCGTCTCCTCTCCAACCAAGTCCTGAGCTCTCACTGCACTATGAAAACATTCAGTGACAATGGAAAGCCAGGATCGTATTGTCACTGGGTCACCCCATTAAAAGGTTAAAGAAATATCACTATGGAATCGAAGACTTTTGCATTGTTCAGAAAAAAAGACTTAAATAAGTTCTCTATTCAAATTGCCTCTCCTAAGCAGGTTGCTTTGCATATATTTCCTCTGAAAATAAAAAGACAGTATCTGTATCCCATGGTCTTTTGCAATGCTATTAGTAATTACACCAGACACAACAAGCTCCATTCCCATTAAATGCATTGCTAAATTAATATTTTTCCCTGTAAGCACTTTCAGGCATGTTTAGTGAAGGTTTAGCAAGAGCTTTGCGGCTGAGCAGCTCTTCCCCACGACCCTCAGTAGGGGGAGCAGCCCCCTCGGCCTCCAGAGCCCCCTGGACACCAGCATCTTCTGCGGATCCCAGTGGGAAAAGTAAAATATTGTGGGAACGGGGAGCTGGGTGGGGAGGGTTGGGAGGTAGAAATGCACATTTACCTTTATCCTGGAATTCTTGAGGATAACTGCAGGGGAAAAAAAGAGGAAACATAAAACAATGCACCCCTGAAAATCCACAGGACTAGAAGACAACATAGAAAACTAGTTTTGCATTGAAATTAGCACTGCAAGTTTTCATCTTTGCTTTTGGCTAAAATATTTACTTGGGATTTCTTTTTCTAGTTGAGAGAATCTCCAGCCACCTCAAAGAAAACTTGAACAAAATCCAAAAGAGTAGCCTTTTCTAGGAATACATTATTCATATCTCAAGGTATAAGCATATAAAAGCATCTTTAATTTTTGTAAACCTTCTAAGTGTATTTGAAAAAGTTTTGGGCTCAAGTAAAAGCTTTTTACTTTTTAAAATAGTGCAGTAGGTCAGCAGGAAAAAATCCACAAGTAGCAGTTTTAGTTGCAGCAATTTATATAATTCAAGTGAAAAAGTAATAATAATTAACCATAAAAGAACAAGTTAATGCACAGAATTTTCAAACAAGATGATCCCGACTTAATTTCATGCCTAAAATAATCAGTAATCCCAAGGAAAAAAACCAACATTGTTTCTTCAGAGCTAAATCTTGATAGTTCAGAAACTAAAACAATCACTAGATAGATACAGTTTTATGTATAAAGATAAATAATTGAGTTGTGAAAAACCACATCTGAAGAACCAAGCATGGACTGGAGTTTATACAAAAAAAAAAAAGAGCATTAAAAAAAAAAAGTGAAGGAAATAAATGGCAAATAAAATGCAGCTGCCAAGACCATTTCTGTGGATAATAAGCAGTAGTGCACGTGGTAGATGAGTCAGTGAAGAGATGCTTACAAGTAACAAGCAGGAAAGAAACAAAAGGTCTAGGGATAAGAAACCAAGATATGCAAACAGAGATAAAAAGCCAGATCTAAGAAATCCTGCATAGGGAGCAGCAGGAATAGTTAAGCACAGCCTGATATGTAGCACATGAAAAAAAAAATCAAAGGCAATTACAAAATGCATATATTTTGTACCCTCGTGAAAATGAAAGCACTGCTAACTGTAACAGGGGACAAGGAAGGAATCAAAAAATAAAACAAGGCATGAAAGCATGGGGTCACATAAACAAACAGCAAAGGATTCAGTGTTGACTGCTCATTATTACAAGTTCACTCCTTTGATACCTCATTATTCAAAAAGAAGCATAGTTGAGTCATAAGACAGAGAACAAAGTCAGTGGTGCTGTATCTGCAAGTCATCTGTACAGTCCCAGTTCATTCAATAACAGAATGGAAAGTATAAAAAAAAAAAAGGGGGTTGGGGGG
>VZTY01017576.1:134957-151538 GCA_013400935.1 Turnix velox
GGACCTACAGAAAGGCAGGGGTAGGACTTTGTAATAGGATATGTTATGGAAGAACTAGAAAGAATGGATGTAAATTGGAAGATTCAGGCTCGATAAAAGAAAGAAGTTCTTTCCTGGGAGGGTGGTGAGACAGTGGAAGAGGTTGTCCAGAGAGGTTGTGGATGCCCTCTCTCTGGACAAGGCCAGGCTGGGGATCATCTAGTTCCAGCCTCCCTGCCTCACCAGAGCCCAGTAGAGGGGCTAAATGACCTCTCTTGACTTGCTGGTCACACTTCTCTTGATGCCACCCAGGATTTGGTTGGCCTTCTTGGCTGCACATGTGCACTGGTGGCTCATGTTGAGTTTGTCATCTCCTGACACCCCCAAATCCTTCTCTTCAGAGCTGCACTCAAGCCACTCTCCACCCAACCTGTATCTGGGCTTGGGATTGCCCCGACCCAGGTGCAGAAACTTGTTGAACTTGATGAGATTGCCATCCCTTAGCAACACGGCTCAGCTGCTGTAGAACTTTTGCTTATGAGGCAGCTTTAGTAGAGTTTTTTTCCCTGCAAATCCCTGGTCATGGGCATTTGGAGCACATCAGTGTTTAGCAAAGAAACAGTCAAAGCCAACCCTTTAGCGTGTGCTTCTGTGACCTTGGTGGTTTTGGCTATAACTGTGTTTTTACTGCAGAAACTGTTTGCAGTTCTGGTTGCACATCTGTGTCTCATACCAGAAAAAAAACAGCAAGGAAGTCACATTTATGAAATTTCACCTTTCCACCGCTGTAATTGTATCAACACTTTGTGGCACAGCTGGCAGGACAGCTGTGCAAGCCAGGTATGAAACAGTTTGCTGCTTGTGCTTGGGGCAGCCCTGCCAGCTGAAGTCTGCTCTGCAGACGTGGTGTTTGCTTGGATTGTTCTCCTGACCTCTAACATCTCTTTTAATTACATGGAACAACTCATTTCAAATACATCTGGGCTTTCAAAAGCCTCGCAGCTTTTATTACCTGATTTTATGGCCGTCTTGGCTGAAACTCCAGCAGTTAACTAAGTGACCTGTATAATGTTGCATAATGATTTTTATGTTGGTTATCTCATTTCAAAATAAACATCCACATGCATCTGGGCGCATATATGTATAAATAGATCTTGCCTCATTATTTGTATAATTTCCCACTACTCTTCTGGCACAAGAAAACATCTGATTAATTTTTCAGCTGCTGGCAGGGAGGTTTCCTTGGGCTTGTGTTGAATTGCACATTTCAGATGTGCAGTCTTGGGAAGCTGCCATAAGGAACAGGGAAATGGCTTGTAATCTAATTGCCTTCCCTTTTTTTGTCAGGTTTTTAATTGTAATCCTCCTTTCTTGTGCTGGCTTTACAGCCCCATCCATTTCTCCTCCAGAAATGAGCCCAAAGTGTCACTTGAACTTTGAGATTGCTTTTCCTGGTAATTTATTCCATGTGTTTACCATTTCTCTGAGGTTCCCCTAAGATTCAGAACATAAAAAGAGAGCAAATAACTTACCTTTATTATTTCCCACCCCACAAACTCTAGTCACCCCAGGGTTTTTTTTCTGCTTGCTCTTTTTCTCAAAGACCTCCTTGTCACTGCAGCAAAGACTGACCCGTCACACAGTTAGCAAGATTTGCGACCTGGGCCTATTTTAAGCCTTGTTAAGTTCCAGATTTACTCATAGTTCCCTAATTTTTAAATCTGCCCCTAGTAGGAAGCATAATTTAAACCAGAACTCCCTCACTCAAGCCAGTCTGGAGGATTCCACAGCTTTGTGCCTCATGGAAACCAGACGCACCGCTCTGCTTAATCAACCCCATAGATCAGGGGGTTCTTGATGTGTGGGTAGAGACGCCCCAGGGAGCACACAGAAGTTTATTGTCCTTCTGTGTGGGGAGAGCCACCAAGCCAAGGAGTTCACAAAGAGCAGCTTACCTGAATCTGCAGGAAGCCCATGGCAACACGACTGTACGAAGAAGAGAGTTTCCCATTTAGGAGCAGCATCACCAGCGCCTTGTCTTGCTGAAAAAAAAAAATTACACATTCATCATACTGAGAAACAGGGCATTTTTGCATGAAATATTACACTTCTCTTCCACTTGGATTGGAGGAGAAGAAGGAAACAGGACGTGTGGGCAGCTGCTACTTGTTCTCCACACATCCTTTAATAGAGAATTAATTGGATTACAGGGCATGTTCCCTGCACTATTTCATGCAGGCTTGTTGGGGCGACTCTGTTTTCTCTTCTGTTCATCCCCTCGACTCTCTGCCTTATTTCATCCTCTCGACTCTCTATGCCCTTATTTCAGCAGATCCAAAACAAAACAGCTACTCAACAATCAGAATATTTCTATTTTTTCATCATTAAATTACACTAAACAGAAGTTGGCAGAGATTTCTGGCATGCACACAGAGCTGTTCAACGGAAGTACCACAGACTTGCTTCACAGAAGTGCTTTCTTTGCAAATGCCATAAAAAACTGCTGGGTTTTTAAATAAATCAGGGGAAACTGTGTTACTGAATGACAGTGCTCTAAACACAGCAAGTCCTTATGCATTTTGACTGTGGTCACTGCACTGAAAACTCTGTAAAAGGGGGAAAACATATATTGTACCCTTTGTTCTCTGGGAAAACATTGATGTTTTGTTAGGATTTGCTACTACTGCCTGAATTAAAATGATTTCTTCATGGGCAGAGAAATATCCAGGACATCACAGGCAGCTGCTTTGAGAATAGGTTTACACATTAACTTTGAAGCTTGAAGGGCTAGTAATTCAAGTAACAACTCATCAAAAATTACTTGTATTTCCTTCTGTTCAGAATCCATCTCCATGAAAGCTTCCTATTTTGCTGTCTTCCTGCCGCAGGCATCTTATAGGGAATGAGAAACTTTGGAGCTTTCAAGTGTTGTTTGCACAGTTGGGTTGCATTGGCTGTGCTTTGTTAGGATGTGGAAATATGGTCTTGCACTTTGAATAGTTCAGCCCTTTGAATTCAGTCCATTGAACATGAGCTGAACACACCCTCCAATTTATGGGATGCTTTGGTGGTCTCAAACGAAAATGAAATGCACTCAGTGAGACTGTGGAAGTTCTCAACACCAAGTTCTTGCTTCTTTATCAGTTTACATGAGGAAAAATTGCCCCAGCAAACCTTTTCCTCTAATGTTTGGAGACTTTGAGGACACTGACCCATGGTTTTGGTTACAAATCTGATATAATTTTCTTAGTGAAGGTGTCCTGCTGTTTATGGAGTGCTTCACAGCTTGGCACTGCCTCACTCTCAATGCTCTCTGTCACTTTGAGACTTCAGCCTGAGGGTTCACAATTCCCAACAGGTTTAAAAACCCATCACGGAGCAGAAGTCATTCACTTCCCTTTCCATGTTTTCCCAGAGAGGTGCTGAACTGGAAAAGATGGAGGATGGTCCCCTGGAACATTCCCTGGGGGCTGTATCATGTCTGATTGCTCAGGCTTTGGGATGCTGAAATCATCAGTTTCCCAAATAACAGAGCAACGATTGATCATTTTTATACTTGAACAATTGATCATTTTTATACTTGAATATACTACAGCAGCATCTCCTTTTATCTACCAAAGAATTACACCTGGAAAGAAAGTTTGATGTTTACATTACTAGAACAGGTTGCCCAGAGAGGTTGTGGATGTCCCCTCTCTGGAGGTGTTTAAGGCCAGGCTGGACGAGGCACTGAACAACCTGATCTAGTGTGAGGTGTCCCTTCCTATGGCAGGGAGGTTGGAACTAGATCACCCTTAAGATCCCTTCCAACCCAAATTATTCTATGATTCTATCAAACCTGTAGGGGAATTAAGATAACTTTGAATTCCCTTTTTGGATAAGCATTTCCTTTTACCTGAGCACCCACTATTTTGGGTAGGATTGTCCTTTACCCAATTCATATTTTACTGGGCAAAAAAAAAATAATCTGTACCTCATCAACTTTAAATTCAATGTCTTGTGTTAAAAAAAAAAAAAGTTTTGCTAGAACCTGATCTAGGTGTTCCTGCTCTGGAAAGGGGATTGGAGTAGATGATCTCTTGAGGTCCCTTCCAATCCCTAATATTCTATGATTCTGTGAAAATTCATAACTGATAGAGACTTCTGAGTTTTAGTAAGATCCTGCTTTGATTTTCCAGCTGGATTGATTCAAAAGGAACATCTTGGAAGTTAGTTTTGGCACAGATATATGAGATTGCAGTGGACATTTTGTCTCACAAAACTCTGTGAAGGCAAGCCAAAGATAACTCCCCGAGTAAAAAAAAAAGAAGACCTCTGCTGCTCAGCATGCAAATAGTTCAAATGAAGAGTGGAGCAACCAGCTGAACACGAGCTGTGAGATTCCAGTTTGTACTAAATCCATTTGTTCCTGTTTCTACCTAGCCCTTTGTTCTTATACATCTTAAAATGAAACAACAAAGGAATGAAAACTCATCCTCATCCCATTTCTCCTCTTCAAGACGTGTTGAGATGCCCTGGTTGGTCTTCAGCAACTGAGCATGGTTTTAGAAAGGAAATTCAGGTGAGGGGGAAGCTGTGTTTGACTGAAGTTAATAATTCCAATAATAAACTTCTCTTTACTCCCTGGGTATCCTCAATATCTAATGAATGTTTTGGAGAAATGAAGAGTCTTAATAACTCTGAGTAAACCTGCAGAAACATCCCTTTGCATTCTCCAGAAGTAAAAGCAACAATCATTTGTAATTCTTGGAATGGGAGATGAAATAAAAAGAAAATATAGGGAACACCTAACCTAAATTCTTTCTGGTTCCTCTAGCCGTTTTAAGGCCAGGCTGGATGAAGCATTGAGCAAACTGGTCTAGTGGGAGGTGTCTCTGCTTATGGCAGGGGTGTTGGAACTAGATGATTTTTAAGGTCCCTTCCTACCCAAACTATTCTGTGATTCTATGATACAATGCATTGAGTCATATTTAAGCAAATAATATCATAGGTAATGAGATTAATGAACAATAAGGCCAGGCTAGGTGAGGCATTGAGCAACCTGGTCTAGTGAGAGGTGCCCTTGCCCATGGCAGGGNATGCATTGAGTCATATTTAAGCAAATAATATCATAGGTAATGAGATTAATGAACAATAAGGCCAGGCTAGGTGAGGCATTGAGCAACCTGGTCTAGTGAGAGGTGCCCTTGCCCATGGCAGGGGGATTGGAACTCAATGATCTCTAAGGTCCCTTCCAAACCAAAGCATTCTATTATTCTATGATTTTTCATTACTACATGAAGTTCCCTCATCCATACATTGCAGAGAATGATAGATTCTCAGGGAGGTAAAAGGGTTTCCAGAGCTGTAGAATTTTTCTTTGTAGCACTTTATTTCCCTTCACAGGGTATGTAGCTCCATTGGAAGAGCATCAGACTCCTAATCTGTGAAGGGTTCAAATCACTGTCCCTGTCCAGGCTGATGGCTGGACCTGATGATCTGAAAGGTCCCTTCCAACCTAGATGTTTATGAAATAAAGCAATAACTTGGGTTTAAGTGGAATTGAATCAAAACCTGGGTAAAATAAAAATCTAAATAAAAATAATGCAATAAGCTACAGAGTGCTGGCTCACAGCCCCTGAATTGCCAGTCTTTTAACTGAAATAAAGACAAAGAACTTCCTAAACAAATGACATCTTTCAAAGAGACACACTGAGAGCCTTCCAGGAAACATCAGCAAAATGGCAAGCGAAGAGTTAAGGAAGTTAAAAGGATCTGTGTTATTTTACTTTTAAAAAGCCAAAGTGCACTTTAAAAGAGTGCTTCCATCAGCCTAAAAAAAAAAAAGAAAAAGAATATATGATAAATTATAGTCTAGCTAACAAGAAGAGCTCAATGTTGCATCATACGCAGAGGCATTAGCTCTCCATCTTTCTTCTTAAAACAGCTCCAATGAATTTTTGTCTTAATGTGCTTAACTCAGTGTTTTTCCTTGTAGCATTCCTGCTATTTTTTTTTTGCTGCTCTGATGTGATTGCCACAAACAGCTACAAATCCAGAAAGTATCCTAAATTTTCAAATGAAACAGCAATTCTTGTTGTCTGAACTCAACATTATTTCTGGGAAATGCAGATGAAAATCTTTTCCAGGCTCACACGGGAAGGACTGGTCCAAGCCAGGCAGATGTGAAGGCTCATTTCTTGCTTTGCAAGCTCATTTTTTTTCTACAAGAGGAACATCATCAATTACCTTCTTTAGAGAGATACAGAGATACATAAAATATGCCAAATAAGAAGCATTTGTTGTCTCCACCAGAGATTGCATTTGATCCCATTTTATTAAAGTGCTCAACTGATAAACTTCATCTCAACAGATTCAGTTTAATCTTTGAGTTATTATTTTGTGAAACAGAGAACCTTGAAAAACTCCTGATGCAAATACACTTTATAAATAAAGTGTCTTCTAGGATATCACATGGTTTACAGTGAGACTACTCAATTAATAAAATAGCTTTTCTCAGCAACTATTTCTACAATAATGTCCATAAACTACAGTGTGCCTGGCTAAAAGTATTCCAAGACAATCATAGCAATATGCTAAAGGGGGCAAACAGACCCCAAGCCAATATTCTCTCACTTTTTTTTTCCTTATTAATTTAATAAAAAGCTCTGAATGCAGAGACTGATGGGTTTTCAAGTTCTGACTGACGGGTTTTCAATTGATCTTGGTACTTTATAGTTCCCAACACTTGGGTAACTAAGCTCTTTACAAACCCAACTGAAACAGAAACCTTATGAAGTTAAGCAGAGATATTCATGGAATCACAGATTGAAAGGGATTGGAAGGGACTTCTGGAGATCATTTAGTCCAACCTACTAGAGCAGGGTTACCTACAGCAGGTTGAACAGGAATATGCCCTGGTGGGTTTTGATTATCTCCAGAGATGGAAAATCCACCACCTCTGTGGGCTGCCTGTTCCAGTGCTCTACCACCCTCTAAGTGAAGAAGTTCCTCCTCATGTTTAGATGGAACTTCCTATGTGCAAGTTTGTTCCCATTACCTCATGTCCTGTCCCTGACTCACTGGAAAAAAGACTCACCCTGTTCTTCTGACATCCAGTTTTTGAGTGTTTCTAAGCATTGATAAGATTTGCCCTCAGTATTTTTTTCCAGACTGAAAAGACCCAACTCCCTTTGCCTTTCTTCATTGGGGAGATGTTCTAGTCCTCTCATCAGCTTTGTAGCCCTTTGCTGTACCCTCTTCAGTAGTTCCCTGTCCTTCTTGAACCAGAGTGACCAGAAGTGGATACAGTCCTCCTTGTATTCTCCTGAGGCTGTAGAAGCAGCTCCCAGGAGGGGAAGTGGCATTGCCAGGCTGACAGAAGCAGTGTGTAGCAGCAGGTGGAAATAGGTCAGGTCACAGAAATCTCAAACAAGTGGACCCACCTCTCCAGCAAGATCATAATAGTTCAGGATCATCTAAGTTGGAAGGGAATTTTCAGATCATTGAGTCCAACCATCAGCTCAACTGACAAGTCTCATGCCTGGAGAGGGACTTGAGCCCTTGACAACCCTCATATTTGAAGATGCTCTCCCAACTGAACCACACACCCAGCAAGCCACCATAAAATCCTCCATCTGTCACTGGCTGACTGAAGATCCTTTGATTCCTATACATTTATAGGAATGTATAAGGCCTAAGGAATAGGCCTTATTTATATATTTCTTAAATTCTTTAGTCCCAGACTGCATTCTGGGGACAAACATATGTTCCTACCTGCTGGCACAGTGCTTGGCCCTACTAGTTTGGCAGAATTCCTCTGTTCATGGCTTCTTATCTGCCCCAGGCAGATAAGATAACAAAATCAATGATGTTAACATGCTAAAAACTTCAAAAAAGTTAGAAGGAATCTGTGGTGTTGTATTTAATCTTAGAAAGACTCCTTCCACAGGATTGTGTTTGCATTCAGTGACATCTGGGAGGAATGGCTGACACACCACAAGGCTGTGCTGCCATTCACCAACACCTGCACAGGCTGGAGAGCTGGGCAGGGAGAAATGTAATGATATTTAACAAGGGCAAGTGTAGGGCCCTACATATGGTCAAGAACAACCCCATGTATCAGTACAAGCTGGGGACTCACCTGTTAGAGAGCAGTGAAGGAAAAAGGGACCTGGATGCCCTGGTGGACCTCAGGATGACCACGAGCCAGCAATGTGCTTTTGTGGCCAAGAAGGCCAGTGGGGTGTATTAGAAGGGGTGAAGTCAGTAGGTGGAGAGAGGTTCTCCTTCCCCTCTGCTCTGTCCTGGTGAGACCATATCTAGAGTGTTGCACCCCCAGTTCTG
The DNA here is from genome assembly GCA_013400935.1 of Turnix velox. NCBI lineage: Eukaryota > Metazoa > Chordata > Aves > Charadriiformes > Turnicidae > Turnix > Turnix velox. Next base: position 143,262 of record VZTY01017576.1, read on the forward strand.
GGGCTCTCAGTTCAAGAAGGCAGTCTTAGGGCTTCCTCATCAGCTGCTGATGAGCTTGATTTTGCCTAAACACACTGATCCATCTTACCCAATTCTGCAGAAAAGTTTATCAATGCAATTATTCCTAATGAAAGTATTAAATCCATGAGCCAGAGGGCTGAGTTTTGGGTTTTTTTCAAGTTTTTCATTACCTGCTAAGTAAATTAATTAATGCAAATGAAACTCTGCTGTCATAACAAAACCACATCCTGCTCTAATTGAAGACAATGGCAAAACTGCCATTGACCTCCATGAGAACAAGTTCAGGCCCATAACTTTCATATATTGTACATCAAGCAACATAATCAGAAATACTATCTTCTCCCATTAAGATGATCTATAGGTACAGCATGACAAGTAGCAGCACAGGGACTCATCTGAGGGCTGTAATTAGAGGTTTTTAATGACAGGTTAGGTATGTTTAATATGCAATCCCACATTGCTGTTAGGCTATCAGATTCTGTTTGGGATCCTCACACACAGTGTGACTGAATTGAGAGGCAGATGAATGTTCCTGATATTTCAAATTCATCAGTTTTGCTGATTTAGCACCTTCTGTAGCATGCACCATGGGGTGAACAAAGATATTTCCTACTGAGATTTGCCAGAGATTTCAAACATTTAACACTTTCCTGCTCTCTTTGCTTTCTATTTAGGTTCAGCAGGCTGGGCAATCATTCTAATAGGTATCATTCCATTATCTCTGAGGAATTTAGGTGTAGAGCCAACTCCTTGTATTAGTTAATAACCAATCCATTACTTGATTAACTGACTTACATGAAGAAAGCTTATCATCCATAGATTTTTTTTCTTTTTTTCTGCTTGGAATTAACTCAAAACGAGATATTGAAAAGATAGTTTTTTTCCAGGATTCAATATCTTACAGAAAAAAAAATTGTGACAGATAACAGCAAAATAGGGCAATAATGCCTGCCTTAAAGACAGCAGGTATTACAAATCATAGAATGGTTTGGGTTGGAAGGGTCCTTAAAGATCACCTAGTTCAACCCTCCTGCCATAGACAGGGACATCTCCCACTCAATGGCTCATCAAGCCTGGCCTTAAACACCTCCTGGGATTGAGGGGACATCCACAACCTCTCTGGGCAACCTCTTCCAGTGTCTCACCACCCTCAAAGCAAAGAACTTCTTTCTTCTATCCAGCCTGAATCTCCCCTCTTCCAATTTACATCCATTGTTTCTAGTCTTCCCATCACATATCCTATTAAAAAGTCCTACGCCAGCCTTTCTGTAGCTCCCTTCAGGTATTGAGAAGCTACTCTGAGGTCCCCCCTGAGCCTTCTATTCTCTTCTCCAGGCTGAATGCATAAAACCAATAGAAAAATAACCCAAGGCAGCACTGATTAAGTGTGAGTCAGTGCTTCCAGTAAATTCATGGCAACTGTGAGCAGCAGGACAAGAGCTGTATCTCTCAAAGCATTGCCAACTCACTGCCCTGACTTGATCCAAAGGGCTTGTATGTGTCAGAAGATTGACACTTCATATCCATATCTACAATTGCCTTCTCTTGAGATTTTTCCTGCTCCTCTCTAGTTATCAGTAGCTTCTCCAGCAGTCATTGAGGGTACTGAAACTCTGGAACAGGTTGCCCAGAGAGGTTGTGGATGCCCCCTTTCTGGAGGTGTTTAAGGCACTGAGCAGCCTGATCTACTGGAAGGTGTCCCTGCCCATGGCAGGTGCATTAGAACTTGATGATCTTTAAGGTCCCTTCCTACCCAAACTGTTCTATGATTTAGGAACTGTGCTATGAGCTGCTGTGTTTCTTTCCTTGACATAGTTTTGTGAGTGTATTTTTGGCCATGAAGCCTGAAGCAAAATACTCCAGCATACTTAAGCCATGCCAAGGATTCTTGGAAACACCTGCAACTTGCAGTTATGCAAATACTTTTGAGATATGTCAGAACCCTATTTATTTGCACCATACCAGTAGCATGTCATCTGAATTAATTTTCACATTCTTGTCCTAATGGGGCATGGCTCTGAATGCAAAAAAAAAATTACATATGTGAGGGCTGTGTGGTTAAAGAGGTATTGATTTTTTCCTGTGAGGGTTGTGAGACACTGGGACGGGTTGCCCAGAGAGGATTTTTGTGCCCCCTCAATTCCTGGAGATGTTTAAGGCCAGGCTGGATGAGGCATTGAGCAACCTGGTCTAGTGGGATGTGTCCTTGGCCGTGGCAGGGGGGTTGGAACTAGATGATCTTGAAGGTCCCTTCTAACCCAAGCCATTCTATGATTCTTTGCTTTCCCAGGATTACCCAGTAGATCTTTTCTGCCTAACAATATGAATATCATAGAATCATAGTTTTGGAAGGGACCCTGAGAGGCCATCTAGTCTAGCAGTGATCAGGGACATCCTGCACTAGGTGAGGTTGCTCAGAGTCTCAGCAAGCCACAAATGTCTCCAGGAATGGGGATATATATATATATATATAATTATTACAGTAAGATTCCTTTGTGAGTTATGCATTAACATCCTCAAATCACAGATGTGTACTTTGTTTCATGGAGGTGCACCAAGAGATCCAACCAGTAGTGACGTTGATGGGTTGAAAGACAAAGATAAACCAGTACCAAACCAGTACTGCAGCATTAAATAAACTTAAAGCATCAATGCTTCTCAGTACTGCCCTGCAGGACAGCCTGTGCCCCAATGAGCAAATCCTTCACTCCTTCTTTGGCAAAATCAGGTCACTCAGAGAGCAGAAATGAGGTGGGAGAGGCCATGCTCACTTCCAACCCTTAGAAACATCACCAGGTTTTGTTTAAAAGCTTCAGTGTCATCACAATAACTGCTGGTGATGAAATCAGCATCGTGGAAGATTAAGACCTGTATCTCAGGAAGTCTGTGTCAAAACTTGCTCCTTTCCTCCCTTGTGCCTTCATATCTGAGGATTGTATTAATCAGAAGATTATCTGTTTCCTTTCAGTCTCTGTCCCTTCCACCTGTATTTTTCTTCTGCTGTGGCACTAGCAAAGTAAGATCTTCTGTAGATGGCTTATCTGAAAACAGGACTGCAGGAGGAGAACCTGATCTGCACATTTTTATCATGTTTCATGCCATATTTTCCTCTGAAGGTTGTGGGGATGGCCTGCTGGTTGGCACAGGGTTTTTATCACCCAGCTTTCTGCCTTTATCTCTCAGCTTTCTGTAAAAGAGAATAAATAACAGTGTCGAGCTGGGCACTTATTTCTAGATGTCTCTAAACTGAAAAGGAAAGCTGAGATTAAACTATTATTTGTTTTCATGGTGGGGAATATCGTTGTTACTGGAATCAGCCATAACTTTACTAATTATTAGTCGTGCTGCCACATCCTTTCCCTCAATTCTGTGTTGCTCAAGGTTTCTCCCTTCCACTTGGTAAGGGAGAGGATGAAGAAAGCTTGTATGAGCAAAACACTGAGGAGCAATTTCTTGGGATACAGCCTTTGTTGCACTTCCTGAAATGCCAGACTTCCTATTGCCTCAATCCTTTCCAGTAGTTGACTTTATTAGACCTCACCTGTGAAGTGAGAAGAAATACAATTATTGAAGAGAGCTTGCTTTTACTTGACAGCTTTCAAGTACCAGATCTAATTATCATGCCATGAAGTGACAATTTGGAATGATAATCTTCTGATAAATACTGTGTTAAAGCCAAGGCATTAAAACACATTTCCTCATTATGCCAACTGGAATGGAAACAATATTTTCCTTGCCACGGGCACATTAGGATGTGGTCAGGCAGAAGCCATGACACAAACAGGTAGGAATTTTATTGGAATTAATGATAATACGTCCAGCTTCAAACATGAAACTGGACAGTAGTTCCTGCAGGCAGCTGCTGCCCACACTCTCTTGTTTTAACACAGAATATGGTGTTCCTGGTGTTATTCCATTTGTTTGCACCTGTCTGTGTATGTGCCCAATACCTTTTTGGTTTCAAACCCATTAAAAATGAGAAAAAGTCCCAGAGATACTTCACTTATTGAAAAATTTGTTAAAATAGGGGAGGAGATCCTATAGATTCTGGACAAAGAAAAAGGCTGAAGAGTGAGATTGAAGGTTGTAAAATCTAAGAGAAGCCACACCAGACAGCAGGATCTTTCAGACATTCCAATCTGTGATGAAACCTACTTTTATCACAAGATAAAAACAGTTGGTTTCAGTTGTTCCAGTGCTCATTTGGAAAGTAAGCAATATATTCTGTAAAAGAATAGACCAAAGGCAACTCTCTGCTCTCTCTCCCATACCTTTGTGAGACTCACATGACCTGGAGTCCCTTGGGATGTCAGGACCTCCCATGTCTCACCACCCTCACAGAAAAGGATTTCTTATCTCCAGCCTGAATCTCCCCTCTTTGAATTTACATCCATTATTCCTAGTCCTTCCATCACATATTCTATTGAACAGCCCTACCCCAGCCTTTCTGTAGCCCCCTTCAGGGATGTTGACTTGTAGCAAAACTTAGGATTTTAAGTGTATAAAATAAATCTTTAAAAAAAAAAAGTCTCAAATCATCCAACAATGAAGGCAGCAATTCCTTGCTCTTTTTTAAAAATCTATGTCCAGATTTGAATGAGGGCCTAAGCAAACATTCAGAACTTGGGACATAAACTATGGGAAATCTGTCCTGAAAAAGACCAGGGTTTTTTTGCCTACTAATATGCCCAAAGGTGTGCCTGGAGTCATTAGGGAACAAAGACCTGTCTGAGAAACATTATGAAGATTAATAACTGTGCATACAAGATTGGAAAGGAGCAAGCAGAGGGCATATTGCTTATTGCCTGTATCTATCTGGGATGGGGATGAAAAATAAATCAAATCCAGAAAGGTTTCCAAAGAGGTTTTAGGAAAAAAAATTTAAGAGTTGTAGAGGGGCAGCAGAGGGGAAGGGGGGGCTACAGAAAGGCTGGGGTAGGAATTTTTAATAGGGTATGTGATGGAAGGACTGTAAATTGGAAGAGGGGAGATAAGAAAGAAGTTCTTTATGGTAAGGGTGGTGAGACAATGGAAGAGGTTGCCCAGAGAGGTTGTGGATGACCTTCTCTGGAGCAGCCTGATCTAGTGGAAGGTTCCCTGCCTATGGCAAGGGGGTTGGAACTTGATGATCTTTAAGGTCCCTTCCAACCCAAACTATTCACATTGGCTGGTAGAGGGACTATGTATCTCCACAGGGGAGGTTTGCTGTGCTCAGAGCATTCATCTTGAGGGATGCCTTTACTTGAGGGATATGCCAGAGATGAGAAGAAGGTTTAGTTCTCATCAAATGCTCAGCAGAAGACAAGTTGAATCAAACCCACATCACCTGCCACGGGCTTAATGCTCCCCTGACATGACAGCTCATGGGATGGGTCTGGTTTTGCAGCCAAGAGTGTAATCCTTGTGAAAGATGAAAAGATGTTTCAGCGCAGGATCAGGGCAATGCAGATTTCATAATGGGTTAGAAATTTCCACGAAGAAGTCCTTTCTCACTTTTTATTGCTTTCCTCTTGACTTTTTTTGTCTGTATTTCTGTCATTACTGTGTCAGATTGTAGAAGCTAAATGGAGAGATTCAAAAAGACCTCTACTGTACTGGGTGATCATGGCATTTGCCCTCACTGAGTCCAGTAGAGTTGGCTTTTTCTCTTCTCTCATTTCCAGCCCACTTTTACAGGGGTTTTTGGTGTTTTTTTTTTCAGTTCTAATCTGCCTTTTAACAATGTCATCTTCCTTTTAGGATACCATTTGTCATTCTCTCCCCATTTCATCCAAATAAGTGGCAAGATCCACACCATTTGCTGAAACCATGTTTAAACTCTCCAGATGACCACTAATTTTAACATTGAGTTATGGGAAGCAGCCTTTAATGCTGAGTTAGTGGTATTTGTGATCTTGATAGCATTTCTGAATCTTAACTGCAATCACTTGGCTCATAATTGCTTCTGATTACAACATTTATTTTCATCATTTCCTTTTGGGAACCTCTGTGGTGTTAATAATACAACCCATTGAATGTAAAAGGCACACACCTTTTTCTGCAGAGATGACTCTCTGGTGCTCTTGGACACAAAAAGGTTCTGCCCAATTCATGGGATGTGTCATAAAGAGCATGTTTGGGACATCTTTCAGTGGAGCTGGCATTTGATGAATTGTGCTGTTATACAAGAAACACAGCTGCTGTGTTAACACAGGAGCTCCACAGCTAGAAAGCTCTCTAAAGCCTTCAAAATATAAACCTTCCCACTGTCATCGACTTGCAGAACATGGGATACCCACAACACACCACTGTCCAGGTTATAAACTTGCAGGCTGCATTAATGTGGCAGTTAAATTTACTAGTCTGAAAGCTGCACTTGTAAAATATTTATGAATACATGTGGTTGTCACTGCAAAGAAACTGCCCTGTCAGCTCAAACTCTCTGCCTAGTTGTTTCCTCTCTCTGTTGTCCCTCCCCTCCCTAGGATTGTATTCTGTGAAATTGAAAACAGGAGCCAAGCCTTAACTTATTTTAAAAATACTCAGGTGAGAGGTGTTAGACTGCAGAAAAAAAAAAAGAAGAGCTGCCTACATGATATTTTGATGCAGTCATGTTCACTGTTCTATCCACTCAGAAAGGTTTTAATTCAGTATAATAGTATTTTTTTTATATATATGGTATTATAGAATCATAGAATGGTTTGGGTTGGAAGAGACCTTAAAGGTCATCTAGTTCCAACCCCCACTAGACACCTTCCACTAGACCAGGTTGCCCAGTGCCTCTTCCATCTGGCCTTAAACACCTCCTGGGATTGAAGGGGCATCCACAATACCAGTTATTCATAGTAAGGGTGACAGATCACTGAAATGGGATGCCCAGAGAGGTTGTGGAGTCTCCTTCTCTGGAGACATTCAAAACCCATCTGGATGCCTTCCTGTGTGACCTGGTCTGGGTGTTCCTGCTCTGGACAAGATGATTTCTTGAGGTCCCTTCCAATCCCTGCTATTCTGTGATTAATAGCAGGTACAATGGTGTGAGGTTGTGTGCTTTGCTGCACAGAGACTGTGTAAAGAAATCCTTGTTATTTAATGCAACTGATGGATGGTCAGGTTGAAGCCCAGCCAACAACTGACATTTCCAGGGGTGAATATCACCAAAATCTCCATTCATATTTAAACACTTTTCCCCCCAAAAATAAAAATAATTTTTTTAAAAAATGATTGCATGGTGATGTCTGTGACACTTGGCAAATCAAAGTCTTTCCAAGTAATAAAGGCAATGCTCAGAAGATATTATGAACAGTAGCCCTGTTACAGTATTTCCTTTAAGGAGACATCTGGGGTGAATTAGGGTGCTACTCAGACTGTGTCACTGCTACAGATGTTGAGGTGTAAAGGTGTTTTGCAGGGACTGGAGATATGTGATCGTGTCTAATGCTTTTACTAGGAGCTCAAACACTCTATTTCCAGTAATAGGAGGAATGACAGAGAAGCAAAGAAATGCCTTCTGAGTTTGAATTACAACCACATCTAATGAACTCCGAGGTGTTTTCACTTGGCTTCAGTGTCACTTTTCAACTCTTACAGCTTCAATGAACCTCCTGATCATAACAGTAAATATAGACTCAAAGAATATCCCAAGAGATGTCATTAGTCACATATTACATCCTTTTCTAATTTGTACAATGACCATGCTGCTGGATTTTTGCAGGACTGATGAAACCTCCAGAATTTCATGTTTCCCTCAGCAGTCTACAAAAAGCCTTAGTCTGAGTGACATGTATTATTTCCTCGTTGAGCATGTGATGTAGAGGGCTTAGTAAAAGATTTATTGTAAGGAAAACTAGATGTTTTATTTCCACCCTAATTGAATACATTATTGCTCTGAGTTTTAAAGTGCTGTGGTGATATATTACACCCCAACACAACTGTACATGTGAAATCTGCAGCCAGGAAGCTTATTGGGCTACAAATCAGAATCCAGCTGTTGAGAGGAGAGCTGTATACCTTAAGTTACAATAAAGTTTTCCTGTACTGGGAAATGAAATAAAAAATCTGATGAAATAGTCAATGCTTCAATTTTTACTGACTGAAATAATGGCAGCTGCCAGAACTCAAATCCTCTTTGTTGTGTGGGGATGATAAAGGGGCCTCACTGCAATCTCCCTGTCGTGGGGAGGTGGAAAACAGTGATAAGGCTGCTAATCCCACTAAGGATTAACTACAGAACAGAGCAGCTTCCAGATTTACCCTGGAATGGATAGAATCATAGAATAG
>VZTY01017577.1:0-80628 GCA_013400935.1 Turnix velox
GCTCATGTTGAGTTTGTCATGAAAATAACAGTAAATTTATCCAAGTCTGGTCTCTTCCCTTTGTTCTTACATTGATTGTCCTTTAGCTTAAATGGCTCCTTTACAACCCTGTTATATTTGGTGATAGCAGCCATCCTCTCTATGAACAAGACAAGCTTTTCCTGTCCTCTTTTCTGACATACTTAACATTCTTCTCATCATCCCAGTAGTCCTTCTCTACAGCTGCTCCAGCAAAAGTTAATCTTTTTAGAACACAATTGTTCATAATTACATACAATAATTGAAGTGATGTCTTGGCAATGCTTAACCAGTACCAGATTAATACTCCCCCTGTCGTTACTAGAAATAATTGAGCTGTTACACTGTAGGGCAATGTTGCCCCTTTCTCACATTGGTAGCTCATGGTCAAATGTAATTGAATAATGTGGATCATTCTTACTCCTCCTCAGTCCAGTTTGCTTATAGCTAGTTATTATCTAAAGCGCACTTTCTACAAGAGGTAAGGAATCCACTTTGTATGCTTTTTTCCAGTTGTTAATCATACTCTTGTTTTAAAAGGTGCCTAATTTCCAATTTTAATGGGTCTCATTTAGCCTCCAGGTCTTAGTTCTTTTTGTATCTTTTATGGCGTGTCTGAAAGTAATTTCTTAGGGGATGTTTTCTAAATGTTAGGATACTCATCTACTGGAATCAAATAACTTCTCAATTTCAAGAATGAAGTTATAACTTTTAGAGACTAACCACTAAGTTTTTAGTGTAAGGAACCTTTTTTTTTATATTGAAGTAGAATGCATAAGGCATATTAGCTTTTCTCCAAACAGTAGTAATTTTCAGCAACAGGTATTCTTATGAGTTCCTTGTCCCTACAGGTCTGTGGAGGTTCTGTTTTTGTTTTGCTTAATTTTTAAGATAGATTTAAGATTAAGATTTTTAAGATTAGATTTTTAAGATTAGACTTTAAGTTTACCATACCCTGTTTACCATATTTCATCTGACTAACCTGACTTGTGCTTTGTTCACCATTTGGCCAGCTTTTGTGTAATTTAGAAAGTGTCGCAGTTGGTGAGATCAGATCTGCTTACAGATTACTGATGGAAATTTTGGCTAACAAAACTACTCACAAAAAGTGCTATTTAATGGTGATTTGTACAGAACAGCCTGCCTAAGAGATTCAAATGCCATAAATATGTAGTTTGATATTGTTTGACCATTATATTTGAATATAGGGAATTTTAAGTAAGGTGCCTCAGGAAAGGCTAAAAATTATTTTCTGAAAAAAAGTGAATCAGTGTTGATAAATACAATTAAAGTTTTGCAATATTCTGAATACAAAGGCATTATTTTGGTGAAAACAGATTGTATCATTTCCCTGCTCTGCTAATTAACAATGGAGAAGAGTGGTTATTATGTGAAATTCAGGCAGTTCAACAAGAATTCACTTGATTAATACATGCAGAGTAATGCATATCAGTCAAATACTGTTTTCCTCTGAGATCCCATTAAAAATTTGATCAAAGTCTAATTACAACATAGGACAGTTAAGTTTTAGATGACACTGAAAACATCAAGGCCCGTCAAATAATGGCAATGAAACAAAAGGAATCAAGAGTTGTCCTGAACTGAGCTGGGATTTAATTTTCAGGCAAATGGCTGGAGAGCATAGAGTGATGCTCTTTTGGTGATGGTACATTGTGATTAAAGGGTTGATGGTACATTGTGATTAAAGGGTATTTTTTGTTATCTGTTGGTTATCTTAGTTTCAGAAATTGCTTGAGGACTTTACAGGTATGTACAGGATCTTTTGGATTTGATGAGCACAGTGTTCTGAGGAGATCAGTGACAGAAAAACCTTTGATTGATGTACACTGGATTTCATGAGTACTAGTGGAGCTGTGTAAATACTAATTTTAACTGATAACAACTTGCATGTATCTCCAAATTTAATTCCAAATTTAAAGGTCAGATTTCTCCCTTTGTGATAGCCACACTTTCCTATTGTTTTAATCATGTTGCAAACAATAATGAAGGAGGAGCTTTGCTGTAAGACTGCAGGTCATTTTTGTTGTTAAAGGCAGATTAGCAGGTCAGAAGGCAAAGCCATGTTTTGATCTTCATATATTTATGGTTCTCTTTTTAAGCTAATGGGACTGCTGCTCCCTTGAATAAGTCCCATGAGTGTTACTTTGACTTACTGTATTTTTTAAACCCTTGTAAAAACTGCAGTAAAGTCTTGGAACCTCCACCCTACTACAGTCACAGTGGGGTTGTTTGCTCAGAGAGGCAGGCTTTCAGCTGTGTGGAACTCATGGAACTGAATCAAGCAAACTTTTACATTTAATATGAACATGTACTAAGAAGACCCATAGCAGCAGCAGCAGCAGAAGCACCTGGGATGACCTGCACCCATTCATCCTCATCATGTCACAGAATGGAAACTAATTATTTTTTCCTACTACTATCTCAGATTCTAAAATGCATCTCAGAACTCTTACAGGTGATCAGTTGCTTTGTTCTCATATTGTCAAAGTTGTGGGCAAAGCTTTCTTCTTGCTAGCAAAGCCATGGCTCATTTTGGAGATCATGTAGTGGAGGTCCTTTGCCCCCTATTTCTGCAGCACATTGTTGCATTAGGTGCTATCACATGAACACTGACAGGCTTCAGATAGGATTTTTTTGTTTTGTTTTAATTTTATTTTTCCCATAAGTGCATAGGGCATCAACCACACAGGGAACTGCAGCACATCCAGGCATATGGATTGGCATGGGCCAGTCTTGGGGTTATGGCTCAGCCCTGGCACTGCACCAGCCCAACAGCAGCTTCATTGCCAGGACAATATTTTAAGATCCTATATTGAACAGGAAATGTCTGCAGAAGACCAGACTTTTAGATTTAGTCATGAAGTATGCTTTGAAGGATAAAGACTTCAATAACAGCAGTCTTTCTCTCCCAAATTACTGTTTACATGGACCGATAGTTTACAAGAGGTTTTCTGTTCTTGATTGCTCACTTTTATTTACCTTTCTTATATCAGATCTGGAAGTGCTCTCATAAATTTGGGATTGATAGTATTTTGTCTAGAAGCAGTAAGTTTCAGGCAAAGAAATGAAATATAGAATTACTTTCTCCTCTGCTTTCCTGTGACTCTTAACTGACAGTTAAGTGTTGTCAGAAATAAAAGTGCAGTGTTACAATTTTCTTCTCTGGTATGTATATCTTAATATGTACCATATGGCTGGGGGGCATGGCACCAGATTTTTTTCTCCTGAGTGATTTTTTTTTTTTTTTTTCTTCTCACTAAAGTTAAAAGTAGTAATAGGGAGCTGGACTTGTTGTCTTAAGATTATTCTGGCTTATTTGATATGTGAAAGCCTAGCTGCTGTTCAATGTTTCTTAGCTTGTAATGTGTTTTCTGAAAAGCTTTCTTCCTTCTGAGCACCATTCTGCTTCGAGCGGGCACAAATCCAGGCTGCTGGGCATGCTGCTCTTCTCTTTAGTAGCTGCATAATGAAAGGCTCTCAGCCTTATTGATGAATATTATGCATTGATAATTATTGGGGAAACACAACCCCAAACTACATTGCAAAGAGCAGGATCATTGCAGTATTTAAAATGGAACAAGCAGCAAAATAAACTATTGCCTATTTCTCAAGGGAAAGGGAGCAACTGGCAGGCTTTGCAATGATCAGGTTCCTAGTTTCTATTTTGTCCTGTGCTAATCATAAAAAAAAAAAAAAAAGTTAAAGATACTTAAAGAATTCAAGCCACTGTTTGAGTATTCATAGAAAATGGATTATTCTTTTTTGGCAGAAATACCATGGAAGTCTGCAAACTAAAGCTATTTCTGCTTTGGTCATGAAAGAAAATGTGAGAAGTGTGTAACAGGGAAACACTTTGATTTTCAAACTTCAGAGTACCTGAATATCAAAAATTCTGCACTCTTCCTTTCCCACCATCAGTCTCCCAGATGATGTTGTATGGCAGGGACATCATCCACCCTGGTAAGGGCCTGCAGGCACTGGAGACCTATGCTGATCTCAGGAGCCCTCTGTCACAGCCACATTTGGTGTCACCTCCAGACTCCCCCCATGCCCTATCTCGCTGCTGGTACACAGCGCCTGCCTGAGCACAGGCTTACCCATATGGGGATTCTTCAACCCAGGACCAAAGCCTTGTCATCACTGCCTGCCAGTACATTCCCAGTTTGTTTCTCCCTCACTGTAAACACTGGAAATGTAATAGATTTGTTATAGAGGAGGAAAATCCAGCAGTTTTTATCTTGATACCTCAGAAGATCTGTGGACCATGCAGTTGGCGTGCTTGATTGTGCTTCCTTCCATTGGCTAGTGCCACCCAAGCAGACTTATTGGTGAGGTGTAGCCCCTGGTGTTGAATCTCAGAAAGAACTGTTGATTAAAAATTTTAATTGAAATTCCTCCATTCCATCCACAAGCCCCTTTTTCTCTCTGCCACTTCTCCTTTCTCTTTTCTACCAACTTCTGTTGTGATTTCTCACCTCCTTCCCTCCCTTTGCAGTGGCTGAGAATAATGGTAGTGCCTATTGAGTGGATTTACTGAAAGCTCTGAGTTTTGTATTTATGAGTCCTGACTAATTTGGAACTCTTTCCTAAATTTTCTGAAAGGCAAACTTGCTTCTTCTGGTGTCAACTGGAAAATGTTGATGTCTTCATTCCTGAACAGGGTGTTACAGAAACTATTAACTAGTGTTTACAAATTGCACAGGGTGTAGTGGTTGTCCGTGCTTAAATGTATGAAGATAAAACCATATTCTGTCACTGTCACAGCTGCTTTTTCCCTTGCAGAACAGTAGCTTTTGCACCCAGTCTTTCCTGAGCAGACAGGGCAGGTTGCTGAGACAGCTCTGCACTAAAAACCTCCCAAAGGCTCTGGCACTGGCCATGCCCTAGGTTACTTTGGTGTCCCAGCAAAGCAGCACAGTGCTGCAGGAGACCTTACACAGCTCATCCAAATCCTGTCTGTAAAAAAACTGCTGTAAACCAAGCCATTGGGAAGGAGAGGATGAGGAGACTCAGAGCAGTGCTCCTCTGGATAGAAACTCTCCTCTCCTTTGATGATGCTGTGGTTGTCACTGGTGAGGGACATGTTGTGATTTATGTTCACAATACATGTTTTCAAGTTGACATTCAGGAGAATAGGGCAACAGGACAGAGTAACTTGCATAGTAATATCACTTTAAATGATAAATACTCCATCTGGAATAAGATTTCCATGGAAATCCCTCTGGTTTCATTATACAGTTACAGTTATTGATTGGTTTGACTAACTATCAAGTTTAAAACATCAGAGTTCATTGCTAATGTCAATAACAAAGATATAAAGTGTAATTAGGGACAGTGCAAGTGCAAAGAAGACACCAGGCACTGAGAGTGTCCTTCAGTGGCTGGGAGTGTGACAGCAATGCAGGCAAATGTAAAATATGTCTGCGGGCGAAGGATCAAAATAGAGGAAATACGTTACAAGGCAGGCTGCTGCCAGAAACCATTAAGTTCATTTAAAATAAATTAAAGAGAGATTTAGTAGTTTGTAGGTAAAGCCTTGAAGCCATTACCCCAATTAGTCATACTAGGCTATAGAAAAGCAAAGAGGATATCAGGATGTGTCACCAACACAGCTGAAAAGGGGGTGTTGTCACTATGCAAACCACTCAGCCCTGCTAGACTCTGGGGTGAAGATTAGTTAATTAAGAAAAAAAAAAAAACAAACCTGGAAGCTACTGCCTTGGAAATTATGCTTTACAGATCCAACACAGCTGTATATGTGTAACAGATGAGTGTTGGGCTGCTACTTTTTTATTGGTCTGTGTTGTTTTCTATTTGCAGAGTTTTATGTTACTTGCGGTGGTAAATGGGGAGCTTTGAATAGTTTGTGCCTCCCTTCAATGAGCAGCTCAGTGGCTTTTTCAGTTAAGGCGATTGGTTTGCAGGGTCATCTCCACCAAAGCAAATTCGGGGCAATTCCAAGGGGCTTCGGTGCCTCCTTGGTGAATTGTCACTGCCCTCAGGAAAAGAATGTGGCTATGGCTAGCCCTGAGAATGATTCTGGTGAGAGCAGATGTCTGGTGTGGTAACAGGGTGGTCCTTTGTTGTATTTGTTACTAGTACAAAATTTATCAAGTGGTGTCTCTGATATTTTTCTCTTGGGATACGTATTAAGGTTTGCAAAGTGGAAAGATTCAGAACCATGCAGTATTTTTGGGAAGTTGCTCGTGAGGTGCTCATATGGATGAGACACTCACAAGCCAGATACAAGAAAAGTATATATATATAAAAAAAAAAAAAGGTGAGAAAAACTCGGGGACAGCTGCTTTTCTGCAAGAGAGTAAACTGGATTACATTGCTAAAAGAGATCTATGGATATCTAGTACAGAATTAAGGTATCAGCCTAACAGATTTTGACAAAAATATCAAAGTTGCTATAGTAAAACATGTTGGGGCTATTAGGAAAGCATTCAAAATAGATTTTGGCCCAAGTCTTTTTGCAAAGACAGTTTTTTTCTTTTATATTCCAGCAACACAGTAGCTTGCTAGTATTTTCTATTTATATTGCTGCTGGTCGGTTTTTACTGTTACTAAAACTACTTGTCTTGGAGCACTTGATACTGTGTTGCTCTCTATGGAGCATTTAGACTTCAGCTATAAATTGTCCTCTCACCCTTCCTGACAATGGCCACTCTCAACCCACCAATGTGAAGCAGATCAGAGTCTCACCTCCCCACCCCCTGGGCTCAGAGAGACCATATCGCACGTTACACAAGGGGCTCATTCAGCTTCTTGGGGAATTATGCAAATGAAAGGAGATATCCTCCTTCCCATGCACCACAGTTTCCATATGTGTAACTCCTGTTGGGTTTAATGAGACCAGCACTCATAAATCCCCGAGGTGAAATTATCCTCCTAAGTGGCTTACAATAAAGGGCTGCTCAAAAGTTTTGATTAACAATCTCTTGAAAGTAGAATATTAAAAGAGAGATTAAGCAAGAAATACCTTCTTTTTCAGAGCAAATTTTCATAAATCTGTACATTAGGGGTTTAAACCCTGCACACCCATATTTCTTGTGAAGTGTAAGTATTCGGTAAGTTCAGTAAGCATTAAAAAAAATCAAAGCATAAAGCACTGCTCTTGTTAGCATCTAAATGCCCTAACCAGATCTGCTTCAGACCTGGATCACAAACTGTGAACGTATTAGAATATTAACTTTCTCCTTGTTTTCCAAATTATAGAGAAAACATATTTCAATGTTGCATTTGTATCAAAAAGTTATAAAACCTGTACTTCTTGTCCCAAGTCTCAGACACTTCAGCACATCAGTACCCCCAAGGAATAAGATTGCTGTATTCAGGCTCTGACTGACTCCTGAACACAAAAGTAATTGCGATTTTTGTGACAGACTTTATTAAGTTATTACACACTTACCTGATCTTTTTCTGCTCTTATTAGCCTATGAATGGTATTTTCCCCAGCATTGCATATGCTGAAAGGATCTATTATTTTAATAAAGAAGCAGAAATACCAGTAGAGAAATAAGCACAGGACTTCAAGAAAGATAAAGGTAATATATTTCTGGGTGGAAGAATCTATCTCACAGTTGCTGGTCTTTTCTTTCTCCATGCTGTTTAATAATTTATCAAGCCATCCTGACCCCTAATTGATCACAAGGGCCACCAAGTGCTCTAGCAGTCTCTTACATTCTGTCAAATGAGATGTGTTTTTCCTGTGAAGCAGAATGAAATCACCCCCCCAAAATCAATCAGCAGCACCATATTTTAGCAAGATAGGTGCAGTTCACTTAGGAACAGATTCTCTCACTTAGAAAGGGACTTGCATGAGTAATTCACGTGGCTATCATATAATACTTAAGGTTGGAAGGGACCTTCAAGATCATCGAGTTCCACCCCCCCTGCCATAGGCAGGGACACCTCCCACTACATCAGGTTGCTCAGTGCCTTGTCCAGCCTGGCTTTAAACACCTCCAGAGAGGGGGCATCCACAACCTCTCTGAGCAACCTGTTCCAGTGTCTCACCACCCTCACTGTGAAGAATTTCTTTCTTATATTTAGCCTGAATCTACTCTCTTCCAATTTACATCCATTATTTCTAGTCCTCCCATCAGATACCTTATGAAAAAGTCCTACCCCTGCCTTTCTGTAGGCCCCCTTCAGGTATTGATAAGTAGCTTGTAACTGGCTACTTGCTTTAGCGCAGACTCTTTGAGCTCATATTTTACAAACAGTGGTTACCAGCTCCAGGTATTTCTTTACTCATGCAGTTCTTTTTCATGCAGGTTACAAATATTTTTCTTTAATGTAAGACACTCATTCTTTTCCCTACCACTAGTTCTCCACAGAATTTTAGGACTTTGATTTCAGAGTCCTAAAGGGGTTTGTAACATTTTAAGGATGTTGCTCAAATATCATTCCAGCATCTAAAAAAACCCCTGTTACTTCATTTGCTATAGTATTCAAGGAAATGTGTATTTAATTTTTACATGCGTTTACATGTAAGGATCATAAGGGTCCTTTAAACATCCACGCAGACACAGAACAAAGGGTGATACTGAATTCTGAAATGTTGTCTGAAAGCTGAAGCTCCAGCAGTTGTAAAAAGCACTTGATGTCTGTTCTCATTCATTTTATACATTTTAGCCTAAAAATTTCCTTAGGGAAACTTGGACTTCTGTGAATTCATGTAATACCAGCCCCCTGCCTGATTGCCACAAAACCTCTATTGCTCCCTAAATGATGTGGAGAGGTAACAGGAGAGTAGGGTGTCCTCTATGTATCATTAATCTTCTGCTTCATAGATAGAATGTATTTCTGGGAAGAAGAGACAGCAAGTTTTCAGTATTATAGGTAATGTGACTACCAGCATCCCTCAATTTTGTAAGAGAAAAAGCAGTTGTCCTATATCCCCTCTTGGAACAGGTCCCTGATGCTGCATGGGAGAAACAAGATGCAGCCTTTAGCATGGGATTCTGGCATGGTCCTGCTTGCATCACTCTCTACTTTGTAACTCAACCCACTGCTCAGCTTGTGGGTTTATGTAGCATCCAATGAGATGCAAAAGCTTGGGTGCAGAATGTAGGTCCCCAGCTCTGTTCCATATAATAAGAGGCTGGGTACTAGGACTGGGTACTTCATTTTTACATCATGCAAAATCTAATTTGAAGATGTCTGTTTTTGCCTTAAATTCATTATCTCCTGAAAAGGAATCATTACTTTCCCAAAAAAATCCAATAATGATTTGTCACAGCTTTATTTTCTTGGTATTTCATAAATGTGTTATGCTTGCCATTTTGCTGTCAATCTAATGCATAACTTTGAAAATGGAAGCATGTAGCAGAATCAGCAAAATCAAAATGTACTCATTCATTTTATGCCTGTGTTTAACCCTCTCCTTACTGTCATACTTGATTCTCAGATAGGAAATAGTAAACCACTTACCTACCTACTAAGTCTATTGAGACTTAACCTCAATGAAGTATTTGCCAAGGACCTTGACATGCAGTTAAGTTACTCGCATAAGGTTCTGGTTTAAAAAACTGTTTTCTGAACTTAATCTTCTAATAAAGAACCTTGTGTAGTTGCTATGTGTAAAAAAGTATTATTGTAGATTCGCATTTCTCAGACTTAGAAAATAGAAGAGTGAATCCTCCTGTATCCTTATTTTTCCTATTTTGAGGAAGCTACACACCAAATTGAAACTAAAGAGTTCAGGGACTGCTTTTGGGTTTGGCCATTTATGGCCTTCCTAAACCAGCATTTTCCTGTATTCATTCATATTAAAAAAGGGATGCTATTTCCCACCATTACCAGCTACATCCTTACTACTGATTATCAATAAAACAATTTTTCACATTTGAAGACTGCAGCTATGTAATTGTCATCTGACTTTACCTTAGGTTTTCCATTCAATAATTTTTCACTATCCCTGTATCTTGTATTTAATCTGTCTCTTGAAATATTTTCATATGAAAGTTCTTTGATCCAGTGACCATAGATTGACTAGGGCTAAGAAAAATTGTAAAAGTTTACACAATAAATGTAACTGCTGAGTTATATCTTGAGAGAGACTGAGCCTGTCTGGTTCCTCTCCTAGCAGTGCTGTTGGTAGATACAAAGCACATCTGGGATTTGAATGATTACACCAAGAGCCCTGAAGCCTCAGAAACTTTAGTGGATGCAGAATTTGCAAAGTGCAGATTTCTGAAACACCTCAGTATGATGAGAGCATGCTGTAAAAAAACAAGGGAAAAGGTGTTCAGAGAGATGCAAACAGTGTCCCTGCAGGTAGCATGTTTTAGAGCCATGGTTGTGCAGCTGGCACAAACCTTTGAAAATTTCACTGTTAAATAAGTGACATGGAAGCACCCGATTATTTGCAAAAGCATTTGCATACTTTTACATAGATATTAAAATTTTACCTTAAGATTGATAACTTCTTAAATGCTGGACCTGAGTGTTTATAGCAAGGGGTTAGCAGTAGAACAAGGCTGACCTGATCTGAGCACCTTTTAAAGTGGTACCTTCTTTGAAGCTGTCAGAGGTACATGCAGGATAGTTTTGTCCTGAAAGCTGCTATTTAAGTAGGATTGCCCTGTAGTAATTTTATTTGCAGCAGAATGTCATTTCCCATTTATCCTTGGATCTATTATAGGTCAAGGTGGAGAGAGATTGACAAAAGGAATTCCTTCCGTAGTAGGGAACTCCAAAGACTGGAAACAATAGGGTGAAATAACACTTTCTCCTTAATTTAGAGAGTTCTCAGTATCTATCTTCTCCATTTTTGGCATTTTAATTATTTTTATGTTCATCTTTTCAGTATGAGTGTTTAGCATATAGAATGGTTGGTAATTTTTTAGTATCACTCTGTTGGTTACTGAAGTTTCAATACTTGATTTTTTTTTTTGTGAAGTGTTCTGAAGACTCTGAGCACCAAACTGGATTTGATTTACCCTGTCAATTTCTGGTGAATAAGGAGATATTTTTCTTATTGTATAAATTATCACCATAAATTAGTAAATTATAAAGATAAGGAAGTGAAACAGTGATAACACTGGAATTTTGAATATTCCCTGTGCAATTCATTGACTTTTTTCTGCAAAAAACTGAATGAGTTGTTTTTTTTCATTGTTTAGAATTTATTCTAGTCAATTCAAAGTTGTTCCTTTTTAAAGCTGTAAATCAAAGGGAAAAGAAATTCTCCACAGATGTTGTATGTGTTTGATGTGTTAGACACATTTTTGCAGTCTATTGCCTGAAACCCAGGGAATTCATTAACTCACGAGTTGCTGCCAAGGAGGGAAGAGGCCACATTTCCCAAGCTGATGTGCCTGTTCCCTGGCTGGAAGATGTGGTTCAGGCAGTCTTTGTAAAACCCCTTGTATTTGGCTGGCTCTGGAGAAAGGGGGATTTCTTTAAACCAGAAGGGCTGTTCCTCTTTCTCCCCTGACAGCAATTGTTTGTTTAATTAACCTGCTAAAGTCTGTAGCTGGCTCTGCTTCCCACTGTGCAGCTGAAGGTGATGATAGATGAGAGCTGGTGCTCTGCATCCATCCCAGAGACCCCATTGCACATTGCTGAAGTCACTGGCTTTTGCACAAATTTCAGAGGGTAAGACCCACTTACTTTCCTTGGAAAAGAAGCAGAGTTACCACCTTTACCCTTTGTAAAGCAAAGTGATTGCCTAAATAGCACTTGCCCTATGAGGAACATTTTTGGACATATCTGTCTTTGGACATTTTGGACATATCTTTGACATATCTGTCTTGGCAGATCACTTCTGGGTAGACTTCAGCAGTGAGATTGGAGCAGTGCAATGTGGCAGGAGATAGCCAAACCTCATTTGCATCTATCAGTAAAATGCCATATCCCTGTGTCCTGTTTAGTTCATGAAAGATACAGGTACCACTGCATCACCCTCTGTCTCCTGTCATTCCTTAGACAAAAAACTTAAACTCACAATGGCTTCATTTCTTCCCTGTAAACATTAAAACTGGTTTAGAATTTAATATCTCTCAGGAAAATTAACATCCATAACTCTGAGCTACCGTCTGATTCTCACCAGTACCTGAATGGGATTTCAGATGTTGCTTTTGATCTATAAAATGTTGAATGTTTTGTGTGTGAGACAGCCCCCTCCCTGCCCTGCACTGCTGGAATTAGAGTCCCTGGAGAGGCAGCAGGTGGAGCAGCGAGTTTGTGTTAGGAGGGATTGGTCCTCCTCCTTGGTGGAAACTTCTTCCCTGCCAACCCTTTCCACCTCTGGGTCTGTGCAAGGTTAGGAGGAATTGCTGGGCTCATGTTACAGAAGAATCACCATCAAAAACAATTGGAAAGGATTCTGAGAGGCAGAGGTTTATGTCTCTGAGATTCTGAGGTTTATTTCCCTGCTGTTGCTTCATTTGCATTAAGTGAATATAAGAAATCCCAGCCACTTTCTGAGATACAATCACCAAACGGCTCACAGTGACCTTGTTGAGCACAGAGGTACCTGCTCCCATTTGCTTTTCCCTTGGGTCCTATTAGCAGTGTCTCAGCCTGTGTCACTGTTTTCTGAAATGAAAGTTCAATATTTCAAGTAACCTGGAACAAAGCACTTCCTTCCCATAAGTGCATTCAAAAGACTAGTTTCCACAGTTTACTGTACTAGGATTAAAGGTGTAGTAATCCACTTGAGTAGATTACTTTACTTTATAAGCCACAGAGTGTTAAACAAACAACCAAGTGTGCACTGATTTGTAGGTAACTACAGAGGAGCTCTGAGGAGGAGAAAGATGCTGTCTGTTACTGAGTTTTTGTTCAAAAATACACTTCTTTTGTCTAATGATGAACTGCAGTGAATTCCATGGGGAGGGATTAATAGATGACATTTACATTCATCCACGTGTTAGAGGCTGATTAAAAAAAATTAAAGGAATGTATACTAGTAAAACTGTTGAAGGCTGCTGCTTTTATTTCAGATCAGAAGAGGTGATCATGAATTGAAAGTTCATCTGCTTTTTATCTAATTAGATGTGTCTGTTTACTGAAAGATAACCACCTTTCTCAAAAAGCTTCATTTTGCTTATGAAAGCTCAGCACTTTTTTCTTCAGGTTTTGTTTAAGACCTTATGTAAATCAGGTAGTGGAATAACACTGATTTGTAGCTGCTGTGATCCGACTCCTCCTTTAAAAATGCAAACAATGCCTCTGGAATTTGTCTTGTAAAGAGCAACACTCATAGGACATGGAACCTTGTGTTAAATGCGAAGTCAGCCTTGGCTCAAGCAAAGGCCAGCTCCAGTGTCTTCACTGGCATTAATTCTAATTACTTTGTGACACACTCTTGGGTTCCTTTTTTTCAATCCAAGTTGCCATCATGACACATATGGCAGATGTATTTCTCAGTCTGTTAGCACCTTGCAGTGAGCCATTACCAATATGTCACTGTTTAACTCCCCTGTGTTTTTCTTGTAGGAATTATGTCTGACCACCAGTTTGGAAACCAGTTCATGTGCAGTGTGGTTGCATCACATGTGAGCCATCTCCCAACTACAAACCTCAGTTTTGTCTGGATTGCTCCACCTGCAGGGACAGGCTGCGTCAACTTCATGTACGTATTCACACAATTGCTATGAAAAGATAATAACTCTGGAGATAATTTAGTGATCTAACCTGCTTGCACGGGGACCTTATGGATCAAGGAGTCCATCCTGTGGAGTGTAGACTTAAGTAAGAAGAGTTCCTGTACATACTGGGACTTCATATTCCAAAACATGTAGGAAAGAGATAGTGTTTTGTAACGTAGAAATGTGCAAGAGCACTAAGCCTAGCATTTCAATAGAAACTGATTCCTCCTAGTTATGTCCCTTCCCATCCTCATGTGTACTCCCACCTTACTTGATAGTGGGATGGTGTGAGGAGCCTTGACTCTGTGTAAGCCCTGTGCAACAGGAATGAAAGTTATCAATATCGTTTTCAGCACAAATTCAAAATATAGCCTCACACTGGCTACTAAAAAAAAAATTACCTCTATCCCATATCCACATCTGAGAAAAAGATCTTAAATAGTTTTGAGTAGAGAATTGAAAAAAGGAGCTGTTCATAAGCAGCTACTCATGGCGTAGGACTTCTTAATAGGGTATGTGATGGCAGGACTAGGAAAAGGGGAGATTGAGGCTGGAGATAAGAGATTCTTGACTATTGAGGGTGGTGGGACACTGTGGCAGGTTGCACTGAGAGGTTGTGGAAGGGGGCCTACAGAAAGGCAGGGGTAGGACTTTTTAATAAGATATCTGATGGGAGGTCTAGAAATAATGGATGTAAATTGGAAGAGGGTAGATTCAGGCTAGATAAAAGAAAAATTCTTTACAGGGAGGGTGGTGGCACACTTGAACGGGTTGCCCAGAGAGGGTGTGGATGCCCCCTCTCTGGAGGTGTTTAAGGCCAGGCTGGATGAGGCATTGACCAACCTGATGAAGTGGGAGGTGTCCCATGCCAGGGAGGTTGGAACTCGATGATCTTTAAGGTCCCTTCCAACCCAAACCATTCTATGATTCTATTAATTGTATTATTGAGCCTCTAAGGAGACTTCATGTTTGCATTGACCTAATATTTCAGCTTTCACATTTAATAAAAGAATATCACACCAATGCATTATTCAAATTGTAAGCATCAAAACAAAATAGAAGTATTCAAGAGTAGTCATATTCTTCCTACTAATAAAGACTTCTAACTTTTGCTTAATTCAACTAGTTAGCAACTTGGAAAAAAACAAGATGTTACTTCTACAGGTTTTTTTGTGATTTGTTTGAAAGACCTGTGTCATTGTTTGATGATTTAGTGCTGCCAGCAAAATACTCAGCTTAACATGAATGATACATTTTACTTTGCCTTAAAGCAATTTCTAGTTTTTTGTCACAAAATTTTGGTAGATCAGATTTGATAGAGAAAATACACTTGGAATGAAGTTGGAAGTGGAAAATATTTCAAACTGGACCCATTCATAGAAAAGTCAGGCTGTTCCCTAATTAGATAAGTGAATAGTTGCAGCACTTCAGCCTGTGAGACCTTTTCTGTGTTCCTGTGAATGTCCTGATTGTCAAATCATGCTCTGAGTATTTTTCCCTTTCTGTTTATACTGAAAAGCTGCAGGTAAGTGCCCAACATAATAAATTAGACTTAACGATTAAAATATGAAAAGTAAAAAGTGAATTACTTCATTAGAGAACATGAATTGCTGATGTACCTGTGGTACAGTGCCTGTTGATTGATTGATCCAGGGCTTTGATATTTCTCTTTGCTACAGTGTCAACATCAAGACATTTTTGTATCTATCATTTGCTGCTAAACATTTAATGAGAAAATGCATAAGAAATAAGTTTTGACAAGTGGTAACTAACTCCTGAGAGAGTATTTGTTTCTCATTGTCTTCCATCATTCTCATTCACTATTTGACAAAAAGTCAAATGTGATTATTTGTGGAAATACTTTTTTACTTAAATTCTGTGTCAGAAAAATAAGCCTTGTGAAACAGTGTTGTACCTAGAAGAAATCTGTCAAATATGGGGGGTTTTTTCTGTACAAAAATCTGTGAATTTTAACCTTTCATTAATTCCTCTCCAAAAATCTCACCAAAATCTTGTTCTTTGAACTACCTGAGAACAATTAGATATGAGTTGTGAATCTCTTCTGCACAGTCTTGACTACTCCCTTGATTTCTCAGATCTTTGTTTTCTTGGTGGTCAAGAGATGGTTGTTGTTCCTAGCTTGCACAGTGACTGTGAATGTATTTATTAAATGAGATGTTTTGGATTTTGTGAGTTTTGAGGTCAGTTTATACACAGCTATCAATCTTCCTGTGACCAATTTTTTTTGCCCAAGCTTTGAGGTTTTTCTCATTTGCCATGGTTGAAGTAGAGCTAGCAAATATCTCTGTAGATATACAACTACTGCTGTGACTGCTGACTCACATTTAGGTGACCTCAACTGCCCACTCTTCCTTACCTCACCTATTGTTTCTTGTGCCCAGTAATTCCCCTGTTACATCAAAGAGTTACTTTTTCTGTGCAATGTTTGGATGCTCTTCTCAGTTCTCTGCCTTCAGAGTTCCCAGAGAGCTGGTTCTGCCTTGTTCATACCCTTTTGCTCCTCTGTACTTATAGATAACTATTATACCCCAGCTATATTTTATCTCTAATTAACTAAAACAAGACTTTTTAATGCTTGAGACCAACTATGAGTCTAGCTGAAGTTTATTATGAATTAAGTTAAATAAATTTTAAGTTTAATATAAATGAAAGATATTTACAAAAGAATTTATGGACTGACCACAGTGAGTATAGAGTGCTTTCGATACTGTTTGTTGCTAATATATCTGTGATTCAGATCAGCTCATTAGTCTTTGAACTCTCAGGGGAAAAATAATAAGGTTATTAAATAGCACTAGCTTTGATGTGCTGTTTTTGCTGTGTTGATACATCTTCCTGTACAATTCATGGGAGGAACTGGACCAAAATTAACAGGCAAATCTTCCCTAGGCCAGTGGATATTTAATTTTTTTTTTTTGCCATAGATGAGTTTCTCAACTTCAAATGAACTGAGAAAATAAAAGCATAATTTATACATAATTTATTGCAGAATCGTTTCCTTAGCAGTGGGACTATTTAAGAAGTGTTGAGCACTAAGGCCTCCTAAGCAAATCTCCAGGATCTGTAAATGCTCTTTACCACCAAAAAAATAATAGGTGTTCCTTTATGGTAACAAGTAATTGTGTGAAAATTTGTAAAGTGTTATCTCCATAATCCTTCAGCAGGGTTGCACTGTTTGTAGTTTCTGTTCGAATCTCACACTAACCTTGGCAACCTCAGCCTGTTGCAAGGACAGTGATGGCCATTAAGCAGGGTGGCATATTGGGTTATATCCTAGGTCCTCAAGCCCATTGTTTTACAGACGGCACACAGTTCTACTTTCCCAGCCCTTTCCCTTCCCCTTTCCCTGCAGTTGATACCATTTTCGGATTTTTAGCCATTTCTGTGAGCATCTGATTCTCCCCAGTTCCATTCCTGTGTTTGAGGGAGTCACAGCAAGATAAAGGGAAATAAATGAAATAATAGAAAACAGGGTAGATTTAATTTTAAAAGATACAACGAGGCCAGGCTGAAGGAGTTGGGGTTGTTCAGTCTGGAGAAGAGAGGGCTCAGGGGGGACCTCATAGTGGCTTCTCAGTATCTGAGGGGGACTACAGAGAGGCTGGGGTAGGACTTTTTAATAGGGTTCAGGGTGGCAGGACTAGGGGGAATGGATGCAAATTGGAAGAGGTGAGATTTAGGCTGGAGATAAGAAGGAAGTTCTTTATTGTGAGGGTGGTGAGACACTGGAACAGGTTGCCCACACAGTTTGTGGATGGTCCCCTCCCTGGAGGTGTTTAAGGCCAGGCTGGATGAGGCACTGAGCAACCTGGTGTAGTGGGAGGTTTCCCTGCTCACGGCACAAGTTTGGAACTAAATGATCTTTCAGGTCCCTTCCAACCCAAACCATTCTATGATTAGTTGCAAAGTAATAAAGTTGACCTAAATGGCAAAAAGCATATTTTGTTTTGACTGTCAGTGTGGTTTATTGCAGAAGTTCTTTTTCCCGTAACCACCTAATGATAAAATTCCTTCCAGTGAGATCTGAAGTGCCCTGTTCCAGAAATGGTCTTTTCATGCCCATGTGTTTAAGGCTGTTCCTAGGAACTGGCAACTATGTTAATGTATGAACCTGAAATATCATGCTGTACAAACAATACAGAATATAAAGACTGTGATTGAGAGGCTTGGTTACCTATTTAAAGCATTTATAGAAAACCTATTATAATAATTACTGAAATATTGAATAAACATCCAAGAAGATTGCATGGTTTGCTATATTAATCCTCTAGCTGGGGTGGGAAAAGGGTATATTTTCTGAAGGAACCACATTCTCTTGGTAAACCACTTAGCTAAACTGTCATTTAAGATACTGTTTACTGTTATTTTCATGTGATTGAAAGAAATACAGTGGATTATCTTCAAGATTAAGTGCACAATAATGTTTACTCTATCCCCAATTATAATACACACAGATATTAAAACTAGAAAGTAAAAAGAAAATGGCAAATATTGTAACTAAAATCCCTCTTATTACTTGTATTTATATATAGCAACACAACTCTTAATCATATGGTTGTGTGAGGCTTTTTTCCCTCATATTGTTATGATGAAACAGAATTGTACAATGTGCAGTCAGCTGAAGTGTGTGTCATGATGCATGTGGAAACCTGAATGTTTAGATAGCCTTGGCTTTGAGGTTCTATGGATCATCGTCTCCCTGTTTCAGTAAGATGCTTCCCTTCTCTTCCTGTTCTTTTTGGCCAGGTAAGGGTGAAACAGGTTATTTTCTACCACTATTTTTCACTCTGGTGTGGGACTCAAATAAGGGCTGTGGAGTCACCAAATAAGACAGAGCCCTTGTTTACAACCAGGGCAATTCTGATGTTCACCCTGTGTTGCAGCTGTTTCCATATTGCTAATAACTCATGCCTTGTGGAAAAAAAAAAAAAAGAAGTCCTCAGTAATTGTTTCTTGTTGGTGTGCCAGTTTAGTAGAACTCCAAAGCAAAATTACTCCTTTGCTTAGTTTTCCAGTTCCCTGGGTAGAGGCATTGTTGTACTGTCAATCAGCATTACGTGTAACATTCTGAAAATCACGAGCCAGTATTTGATTCAGATCTTGGCTCAGCTCTCATGTCTCATTTTGATGTGGTGCCCAGATTGCATCCTTCATCTTCTGTGTTTGTTAATTTTCCAATGAAATGCAAACACTCTGCATAGAATCATTGTGAGTCCTCTAAGTATGACCCCAAGCAGCATAAACTCAACTGACTGCACAGAATTAGATTTAGTTGTCTATTAGCTTTGCTTTAATTTTCTCTGGTTTGTGTGGTGGTAAAGCAAACAGAGATGACCAATGGGGAATTCTTGGTGTTTTCAAAAACTTTGTTAGCAGAAGGTTATAGCACAAAGTGTACGGTGATGTATTTAGAGAAAAGGAAAAAAAACATGAGGAAGGATAGAAGCCAGTTGCTCCTGATTTTCTACTCCTCAAATGGATTTTATGTTGGTTTCAACTGGAAATAGGATAATGATATCCTTGGGTAGATATTCACATGTGAGCTATTTGCAGTCCATAGACACTTCAGGCATTCAGTGAGACATTTAATGCTCTAGAGAGAGATACTTCCAGGTCTAGGAGGTCTCTGTAGCTTTGTCAGTTTCCTTAGGCCATTCCAAATTATTTTAGATATTTCAATGCATCTGAATCTAGTTCTAGGTCTCCACTGACCAAAGTGGATCACCAACTACGTCATTCCCATGTAAACCTCTAAATTTGCATTGATTTTAAGCTTTCTCAAATCTGAATCCCATCCAGACAGACTCAGTTGCCTAAATATTTTGTGCAAAATAATCAAAATTGATTTTTTACCCCCACCATCATCCTTGTCTGTATCAAGAACTCACAATGAGCAATCTGCTCAACAGCTGAAATCTACCGAAGGATGTGACTAAAAGGCACTTTCATGAAGTTTATAAATCTTGCCTTTTTTTTTTTCCTTGGAGGTAAAACCTGTTATCATTGCTGTCTTAGATGCCTGATACTTCAACTAAAATCCCACTTTAATGAGAGGAATCCTTAATTTCTAACATTTTCTCCAAGTCTGTAGACAACTGGCTGTTTGCTATTTTTGGCTCCTAATGCTGTGTAGCACAGGAAAATGAGAACCAACAAAACCAGGAAGAATGTGTATGTGAGAATTTATTAAGAGTATAAAGACTTGAAAATTCTGTTAATAAGTTAGTTGGACTTCGTTCAGAAGATTAGCAAAAAACATTAAATGCTACTTTCATTAATTTGTCTAATGTCAAGGCAGATACTGCACAATGATACAATATTAGGTTAGTTTCTTTCCTCTGGATGACATAAATTTAATATATCACGTACTTCTAATATATGTTAGCAGAAGGCAGCTCAATGTAACCTTTAGCTACTGTGTTAAGATTTTGGCATGCTTTCATATAGGATGAAATGATCATTTTAGTAATTTTCTACTGATATTATCTCAATAATAAAATAATTGCGGTGAGAATTACTTCCCTTCTTACAAATATTCATTTGGCAATTCCAGAAACAAGATTAGGGTTTACTTTCTTCCCATTCTAAGCAATGTAGCATTATTTTTTAGTGCCCGAGACCATCATTTCACAATCCACAGTACAGTTATCAGTAGCTGTGTTTAAAGTTCTTTCTTGAACTTTATTTTTCTCTCTCTGAAATTTAACCTCAGGGTTATTTTCTGAGCAGTGTGTATTTTGGTTCAGCAACAACATAAATCTTTGTTTCATTCAAAGAGGTGCTTTGTCTTCCCCTTTTCCCACTGTTTTAATTTTAAAAGCATGACTAGATTATAAAATATGTTAACCACACTATAATAATTTACTTGCATTAGGAATTTTTCCTGTGTAACAGAGGAATTGAATAAAATAGTTGATCAATAGCAAATATTTCAAAGTTACAATCTTGAAGAAGTATGCTTAATGATAGAGGCATGAAAGAGGTTTTGTAATTCCTTTTGGAAATGTTGATTATATGAATCAGAAGTAATATAATATGTGGAACTACTCTGTAGGGTAAGCATATTGTGTATAAGAACATAAATAGAGGAAAAAGATAATTGTAAGGGATGTTTTATGTAGTGAAATTTCAGTTCTGCAGACCAGCCTGTACAACCAGACACTGTGTCCACATGGGAGCCCTTTGTAGCTTTGGAATGTCCCCCTGGCTGACTGAGAGAGCCTGATTGTTTCAATGCCCTCTCTCAAGTGGATAATACAACAAGTGTCCAGTGCATGAATGAGTTTGAGATAAGTGCATTGTCTGTGTCCTTCTTTGGGAGGCCCTTGTCTTACAAGGATCTATTACTAAATAACTTCATGGAGAGCTCAATCCTACAGGATGCTGTGTGCTGGCCTTGATCCAGCTGAGCAATCATGCTGTCATGAAAGGAATATTTGTATTTTTTTTAATTGAAATTTTGCTGTGTTTCTATACACAGCTGAGGACTTACAAGGATGTTCTTTCCACTTTCACAGAAGTTAACTTCCATTTCTTACCTTGATTATATGGATGAACTTTAATAGAATGATCTACAAAGTGTAATGTAGACATTCAGTAATGTTCAGCAAGACTTCATGTATCTTCTTGGACACGATGAAAGTGAAAAATCCAATCAAAGAAAAAAAGATCTCTTTTTTTCTCTATTACTATGGCCTCCTCACATATCTTTCTGGCAAAAATTTAATAACAAAAAAGAAACAAACCTTATACTTACAAATTTAAGTACATTGGATCAGCTTTTACTGCTTGTGTAGGGAAAACTTGGGTTTGACTATTATAATAGAGTCTATCCCTCCCTTCTCATATCTTTTATTAATACATAAAAGTTATCACCTAGGAGAATGCCTGGAGATTGTACGCTAATACAAATAATACATTTTATTTTAAGAACAAATTATTGAAGTATTTCATGTTGCTTATTAATATCTGTTCCTATAACGTGTACTTTACAGATACAACACCACTGTAACATTGTGAAAAAGGTTTTCCTGGCTTGGCATTGTTTTCCTTACTGTTCTCCAGTGGTTTTGATCTTTTGGTTTCTATTAGAAATGTAACATACATAACACTTCCTCTTACAGCCTTCTAAAAAATATCCCTCTTAGCTCAAGGCAAGCTGTTTAGCCCCAAGTAATAATGTACACTTACCTGAGACGTTTTCTTTGAAAAATCCTTTTTAAAGTCTTAAACAACAAGCAGCTCTCCAGAAATCTCTTATGATTTTCCACTCAAGTAGAGAAGGGTTTAAAATAGCAGATTTGAAGAAATTAATAATGGAAGAAAGTCCATCTCTGTCCCTTTTTTGTTTGAGGTCACATTTTTTGCTCACACACATCAGTTCAATCAGGAATCAAAAATGTGCTCCATAAACTTACCCAGCTTCTACCAGCATTCTTGTTTATGCAAGGAATTATAAGCAATAGGAACAAATTACTTTGCAGAACTTACTTACACATTCAAACAGCACTGTCCTAAACATTCTAAACTACAAAAGATAAACAGCAGCAATGCTTTCAATCAATACCACAGACTGTTTTGCAAAGCACTGAAGACACTTGGGGCCATAATTGGAATGATAGTTTTAACGAGCAAATAGAGAGAGAGAGAATATAATATGTGTGGTGAGTTAAGCTGCATAAAGCCTTTCTTCTAAATCCAGATATAGGCATTAACTCACATATTTGAGATGGCATGCTTATTTACTAAGTGTAAAGATGGCTAGAAAAAAGCTTTCCTGACTGAGGATAAAAGCTGGAGTACTCTTTAATTTTGGTTACTGCCAAGCTTATTTCAACAACCATAATAGTTATTTGGCTCTGTCCCAAAAAGTGGCAATACAGTACTTACATGTCTATGGATCAAAATTAGATGAAAAATAGCTGTTTCTCATCTCTGAAGCCATTTGCCACACATTTTATAGGCCTCAAGATGCCTTTTGTAATATGTGATAACAGAGCCAACTGAAGCATCTGCCTGGGAAGAGATTACTTTAATTATGGACTCAATGTCGTATTTTCTGCAAGTGCTCCCCAGAGAATTTCTTACTGCTGGCTGAGAGGTGTTATGATGCCCATTAAAACCTACAAGTCAAACAGAAGAGGTTGTAAAAGTGAGCCAAGGACACCCATAAAGTCTCCAGTCTCATTTTCAGTGGCTAAAAAAACAACCCTGAATTCTTTTTAATTAATGTAACACCTGTTAAGAGGAATTTACAATAATGTAGAGGAAAAAACCAGTGTTAAAAAAGCATAATTTTTTCCTAATCCTATTTTGTTGTAAATTGATTTATAATTCTTTAAAGTCTTTGATTTTTTTCAACACACTAGTAGTCACTAATGATGTAATCTGAAAAATGCAGCAGAGAGATTTCTTGTTAGCTTCTATATTTGTCACATGCAAAGTTTGTCATTAAGAATTCATCCGCCTTCCGCTGTAGTATCATTGATCACAATTAACTCACTTGATATTAAAGTGAATGTGCTGTATGCTCCTATAGAAATTCTGTGTAAATCACCATTGATTTAGGGTGGCTTAATGGCTACTTAAAAGATTTGTTATTCTCTCTTCATCAGTTAGAAGAAAGCCTGGAGATCTTCATGAGCAGCTGTTGCAATGATGAGCTCAAAGTTTTCCCTTACACAAAATGTGGTGGAAAAGCTGTAGAAGATGGCTTGAAGATGCTGTGACAGCATGTGAGGTACTGGGAAACTTCCCTAAAATTCATAAGACTGCCAAAATTAAAAGGGGAAGTGACATATCCAGGTGATAAAGTTTGAATAAAAAAAAATTATTTGAAGTGCATTTAAATCAAAGGGCCCTATCCTACAGCATTTGGGAGTTCTGCCTCTTTGGTCCTATTACAAAGGTTTATTCTCTAAAAACAGTGAAGTGAAAGCAGTGCCTATCCTCCATAAATAACATCAACTAACATTTTGGGGTTTTTCACTTTGCAGATCTTACACTAACTGTCTTTACTGAAGCAGAACCCAATCTGAACAGGATGTTGCATTTTAAGTACTTCCCTGTTTGAGTGAAGTGGTGTGGAGAGTCCATAGCTCAGCAAATGGAAGAATTTATCTAGTCATGCAGCTTCCAGACCCAGGGAAAGCTACTCTCCTGGTGGGACCAGGCTGGTCAGGTAGAGACCACATGTACTTTTTCCTCATGATTTCCAACACTATTTCAGTACCTACCCCAAGCTTGGTCTCTGCTATCACAAACACTAAGCTTTTAACCTCAGTCACAGTGTGGCTTGAGAGATATGTGATCTGTGTCTGGGGAACTGAATTTGGGTTGAGAGGTGCTAACATCTGTTCTGTCTAGGCTGTGGGTATGGTCGTAAGTTATGTAATCTTGAGACAGTGGAAGAAGAAAGCTGAAATACTGAAGGTGGCTTTCCATGGTGCAGTCCTTGCCTAGGAGGAGCTGCAGCAAAGCTTGCCATCATGCCATGGTCTGAAGTCTGTGGGCTGGAAGAGGTATCTGTGGAGAAACACATGGACTCCAGCCCCATGAAAGAGTTAAGGAATAAAACTCAGATCCCTTGTCTATCTGCTTGACTTTTCCTTGCTTTTTTTTTCCCTGACTCTGGCTGTAGTGCCAGGGTTCAATGTAAAAAATGAAAAGCCCTACTCTCTGAAGGGAAATTCTTGGACCAAGGTGGGAACTGAGTCAGTATTGACTACTTCCAAATTCACTGCTTTGCTTTTTGGCCTGTTACTTGAGGAGATGGAGAAAAGGGCCACTAACATCTGTGCTTTACTGAAGTGATTGGGGTCACTTTGCTTCTAGCTGGATTCAGGACATTGTTGAGGGGTTGTCATGCAGGAGCATGGCTGGTCAGACATTGGTGTCTGGGATCTTGGAAGAGATAGAATCATAGAATTACAGAATAGTTTGGGTTGGAAGGGACCTTAAAGATCATCAAGTTTCAACCCCCCCTGCCATAGGCAGGGACACCTCCCACTAGATCAAGCTGCTCAGTGCCTTGTCCAACCTGGCCTTAAACACCTCCAGAGATCATCTGCTTCTGTTAGCCTGTGGAAACTGCATATGCCTGAGTACATATGCCCAGGAAATTTTCATTGACGCACCCTGGTGCATCTGGAACTGGGCTCCCTGGGCTGCTCTCAAAGGCTTGTGTGTCCTACATACCACCAGGTCCCCTTATGGCACTCAAGTCACGCTGAAAGTCATGCAAAATTTCGACAGTGATGTCTGCAAGGGCAAACATTTCAGCTGTAAGACTTCTGCTTGCCAGCAGCCATGAAATCTGTGTATTTTCCTGCCTGCCAAGGAGAACTGACCTTTCCTTTAGGTGAAGTTGGAGCCACTGTCCTTTCACTTCTGGAGCTGGCACTGCTTTGTGGGTCTCCTTTGGTTTTAGCCAGAGCTTTGTGTTTTAAATAGTATTGGCAGTTATGTCATCATTCCATTTATCTATGTGCAGATAGCTATCTTTTTTGTTTTAAGGAATTTATTTTGGAGTGACCTCCACACAAAAGAGGTTCCAAGAGGCTGGATCTCTGTTGTTAACTAGCGTCACAAAAGCATCATTTCTATAGAGAATGGTGTTATGTCTCCCAGTGCCTTTGAGCGATAGGTTTTTCACTCTGTGGAGCCTTTAACTGGTTAGGGATTTTTCTTTTCTTTTTTTTTTTTTTTCCTGATTGTTCTCAAGCAAACAAGAGTCCCAAAGTTTAGAGAGAAAAGAGATGGAAAAGATTACTCTGCTTCTGACTTCCTTTTTGTACTATCAGCCAGTGGTGTTGGCTGTAGCTCAGGTCTCTCTCCTAATAGTTTAGCCTGGCTGTTACGGTCACCTCTGGGAAGTCTCAGCCTGTCTGGACAGAAGGCAACAAGTGTGCTGTGACAGGTCCTTCCTCCTCCAACATCTTGGATTACCAGGGGAGGGGAGGAAACTGTTCCAATCCCCTCTCCTCCCTTGAAAAGCCCTGGGAACCATTAGTTCAGCCCTGTAAGCAGTTGTCTGTGATGAAGAACATTGGGGAGAGTCTGCAGTCAGTGATGGCACTGTCTTTATTCTGAACTTTATTGAAGATACATTTCACTTTTTGTATCCCATGCAAGGATTTTAGTACCTTTTACTAGGAAGTATAAAATGGGTTATCACAAATATTTTTTGTGTGGCAATTTCCTTAAAGTATCATTTTCTTCCCATCCTCCCTCCCTCCTCCTTTCCAGCTCAGTAATGCACAGAACATCCTTGTTAGCCTTTTTTCCTTCTTCTGAGACTCATTTGTAGATGTCCTGTGGTAGCAACATACCTGGCAATAGAGAAAAATTTCACAATCCTGGCAGGGCACTGCTGTCACTTTAAGTTGTGCTTCAGAAAGGTGTAATCTTTTAATGTTAACCTTCTAAAATGCAATACATTCCTGAAGTGCCCATTTGTATATTTACTTGTGACTTTAAAGAGATGATTATTGTGTTACTGAACCCAAATTTAAATCTCTGTGTTGCCATATGGCACAACCTATAGATGCTAAGACCCTGAGAGTTCATGCATTAGATCACCAGACTGATGCAGTGGATAAGTAGATTCTCATGAAAATCATTAATTTCAGTGTGTATAGATTGCACTTGGCCTTTTTTGTTGTTACACTTTTAAGGGTTGATCTTTTAATGCTATGCTGGGATGCAAAAACAAAGTGTGTCAGGAGGACACTTTATTGTTACAAATTGTTAGTACATATTGCCAGAATGAAATAAAAATAACAGAAATGCCTCACTCTTGGTACTAATCAGGATGCCAGAAATGTTTTCATACATTTTTAAGGGTATTTCTGTGGTTTATAACCCACCAGACATCTAACTAGTTAGATAGAACTGCTGTTTTTGACTATTTTCATCACACCAGAGTATTACAGATTCCCATGGTATAGGAGAGGAAATTTAAAAACAAAAAAATTGAAAGTCCAGAAACTACTTCTGAGATTGACAGATGTTGTATAACAGGATACAGATTAGTGTTGAATGAATATTACATTTGTCAGGACAGGTAGTTGAGCTGCAGTAAATTAGTTTG
The DNA here is from genome assembly GCA_013400935.1 of Turnix velox. Classification (NCBI taxonomy): domain Eukaryota; kingdom Metazoa; phylum Chordata; class Aves; order Charadriiformes; family Turnicidae; genus Turnix; species Turnix velox. The sequence continues at coordinate 26,758 of VZTY01017577.1, forward strand.
GTAAAGGTAGTTTATTTGCATCAGCAACTTGCAACTGTCCCATTTTTGACAGCAGGGCTTTTCTGGTCCAGATTGTAACTTGTAATGTGAACTCCCAGCTGTTAACTAGGGCAAAGCCTAGTTAACCCTCCCCAGGGATGATCCATTTTAGTTGGGAGCCAGTCCTGGAGCTCTGCATGTCCCGGACCTCCAAGGATTGTGGCACATGTCTTGGGGCTCTCAGCCACAGGGAGGTTTTGGGGTGTAGCTGGTAGATTCTGGACCACTGAAGACCCAGTGACAGAAGAAATAGAAACTGCAGCCAAAACATGAATTTTAAGCCAAGTATGTGAAGTTTTCATGAGCTTCATTAGATTTTCAGATAGTTACAAAATCACATGGCAAGTAAAGCTCAGCATTTGCCAGTGCTGGAAGCTTTGCATTACTGTGTTTGGTAGTGTTTTAATAATACCTGTAAATTTTCAGGTTATATTTCAAAAATGAATTCACTGACTCTTAATAAACCTTGCTTCTTATTTTGTTTAAATTGGCAAAGTAATAACGTTGTTAGGACTTATTCTTTCCATGAAAAGTTGGAGCATAGAATACATTTCATGGCTGATTGATGAGCCCCTTGAAAATATGGTTTATAATGAAATTCTGACAGACCCTTAGAAAAATTAGCATAACAAATGGCAATGTAATAATACCTTTCATGTCTGTGCATTCCTGCAGATTTATTCTCACTAAGCACTTGCCAAAATGCAGGGACCTTACAGACAGGACTGAGAAGCTCACCCCAAGAGAGTATGCCTGCCAAAAGTTGCCTGCCTGTGCAAAGTTGCTCATTCAGAGGGTCTGTATGGGTGAAGTAAAATCAGCAGGAGTGTCACCAAAATAGCATTAGGCTATTTTGAAGACAGGATAGCTGTCTTCACAGCTAGAGAATGATTGCTGGTCTGCCTAAGGGACATCATAACAAGTGTAACTTCTGCTGCCAGTGGTGCTTCATTTTAGGGTTTTGTTAGAATTAGAAAATATAGCTGCAATAGTAGCTAGAAAACGAGGAATTACTTTAGTTATCATTGTCCATATAAGAAGTCTATATTTGTATTCTACAGCTTTATTTTGATGAATTTTACCATTGGTCTCTACAAACTGGATTCTTGATACTTTGCCTTTATCTCCTACTTGCAATTACTTTCTGCTGCTATTTTTCTTTGTGAACATTTCCTCTTTGTACAGAATAACCTGTGCCAAAGCTGGATAACTGGGTCAGACTCGGGATTTTTTTATGTGGAAAAGTCTGGGCTGTGGCCATCTCAGATTTAATGTACCTAATGCCAGCGGTTTGCCACTGGGAATTTTGAGGGCATTATAGTGACCTCAATCTGCTCACGCAACCACTGAAACATTAAAGAGCAGAAGTACTGGGCAGCTGTTAGGGTGTAAAAAGCTGTTGGAGGCTGTTTGGATAAAAAAGCAGGGGGAAGACCTACAGTGAGCTGCATAATCTTTGGTCTCACAGTGACTGTTACACAATTATGGATAGATGGAGCTAAATTTTAGCATTGAAGTTCATGTATGTGGAGTATAATTACATTTTTGTTCTAAAAATATAGTTAAAACAATGTTAGACAAAATGGTTCCTTTCCAAAAGAAAAGTTAAAATGGGAGATGTAATTCCAGTTAGGATAGTTGGAAAGAACTGTTTACTTTGGGAAATACAGAAATGGGTAGGGACAGAAAACACAATCTGGGAAATTAAAAAAAAAAAAAGTCAGCTGGTGGCAATACTGCCAAAGCTCACAGGGGTGCAGATTCAGCCAGGCTTGGGAAGAATTTGTGCAGCAAGTGGATACTTTGCCTACAGAAATCTTGGAAGAAGTAGAAATCATTGAGTGACGATTTCATCATTCTTTCAGAGCTGTTTTGTTTAGTTTTACTGCCACATCAGCTGCCTGTAGCAATTTTCAAATCTCCTCTATCAGAACATCAGATTAGGAAGTAACTCAGTACTGGATATCACTGGCTTATTGGGGAGAGGAGTAGAGGTGGAGGAGCCAGAACAGTTTGAGGAAGCCCAGACCAAGACTTGATGCATATCTTGTTGTAATAGTTCAACTGTTATGTTTCTTTTTTTCTTTTTAAAGCTCTGTTTAATGTCTAAGATAAAAGGTGACCATGAAATGATTTTGTCATGATGTGTATGACATCTTCTGCACTAAGCCTGAGCTTTCTCATTGAGATTTTTGACTGCTGAATTTGTCCTTTTTGTTAATGGATGTATGAAGGAAACGGTCACCTTGAGTACAGTAGCTTACAAACTGTCAGACTTCTGACTTTTGCCTTTTTTAACTAGCCAAGCTAATTAAGTATCCAGAAAGAGCTATATTTGAGCTTCAGCCAGCGTGATCCATTAACCAGATTTCTTAGGCTTACAACCTTGCTCTTTTGAGCACAGTTACTTTTCTCTAATCATGTGCTCTGTAGCAATTAAGAGATCCAAACAGAAGGGGATATGTTTGTGTACAACTTGATGTGCAGGGGCTTTCCTGCTTGGGTCAGATATAAGGACTGGGGTAAGGTATCTGGGAAAGAAAACTCCTTTCGTGGTTGTTAGATCTGTGACACCACTCGTGACCTGGATGACAGGACCATAATCATAGAATAGTTCGGGTTGGAAGGGGACCTTAAAGATCATGGAGTTCCAACCCCCCTGCCATAGGCAGGGACACCTTCTTTATAGTTGCTACCTCACTAAGTGTACATATATGAACTTGGGTTCCTAATGAATTAAAAAACTTATAAGTATAATTGCAAGTCAATTTGTATTTCACAAAGATATCTAACTTATGCTGAGAAACTGAATAAAAGCCAACACCTGAAATTAAATTCTCCTATAAGGCCATAAGAAACAAATTTGCTCGTTTCCCTGACAAAGGCTCTTAACTTCTCAACTGTCTTTAATGCCAGCTGTTTTGGAAATTAATTACCCATTGCCTTCTAATTTCGATTTTCCTATGGAAAATCTTTCCTAATCTCTGTAGATGAGATTCTGCACTTAAACCACATTACACTGGCTGCCACTTCATGAGCAGTGAGCTTCACTAAGAGCAGTGCAAATATTGGTGTACATATGGGGCATGAGACCTTCTGGGGTAAGACATTTTAATAGGGTATGTGATGGCAAGACAAGGAATAACAGATGTAAATTGAAAGAGGGGAGATCCAGGCTGGAGATAAGAAAGGAAGTGGTGAAACACTGGAACAGGCTGCCCAGAGAGGTTGTGGAAGCCCCCTCAATCCCTGGAGATGTTTAAGGCCAGGCGGGATGAGGTGCTGAACAACCTGGTCTAGTGGGAGGTGTCCCTGCCTATGGCAGGGGGGTTGGAACTAGACGATCTTTAAGGTCCTTTCCAACCCAAACTATTCTGTGATTCTATGACTTGAAATCAGTGAGCACTTGGGACCCAGGCCTTCATATTTTGTAGAGGAGAGAACCAAGAGGAAACAGCCTCAAGTTGTGCCAGGGTTAGACCAGAGATTAGGAAAAATTCTTACACTGAAAGGGTTTTCAAGAATTGGAACAGGCTGCCAGGGAAGTGGTTGAGGCACCATCCCTGGAGGTATTTAAAAGACAGGTAGGCATACATCTTAGAGATACAGTTCAGATTAGGGATGGGTTTTGACAGTGTAAAGTTGATGGTTGAACTCAAGGATCTGAAAGCTCCATTCTAACCCAGGCAATTCTCTGATTCTGTGAAAAGCTGCAGCAGCAGTACTAGTTCCTGGGACAGTTGTCTGTGCCACCAAGTCAGTGACTCATAGAAGCAGAGAGATAATTGAGAAATGTGGGTACAGGAAACCATTTGACATGCTGGGTTTTTGGACTGTGTATAAAGTCAAAGGACAGCAAAACTACACTGTTTCCCTTGCAATTTGCTTCCTGTTCTAAAGAAATCCAAACCTAGTTAATCTGAAGTCTAATGAAAATGATGTGATTTCCTTCATCAGAAGTTTCACACTTTTACCAGAAAAGGCAGGTATTTATAATTTGCTGCACAAGTAGTTTAAGCATTTTTGCATAATTTAGAGTGAATTAATGGTTTGTTATTTATTGCCTAAGGCTCTAGAGGAGTGATTTATAAAGTCACGCTCTGCAATGCTTGTTACTTTGTATTCTCTGTGTTAGGTGTATCATCAATATCATTAAATGAATTCAGAGTGACATTGCTCTGGAACTGTGGTTTTTGATACAAGGGTAATGGAACATAAATCAAAAAGTATGTTTAATTCATAAGAGGCACCAATCTCTCATTTGGGTGTAGGGCTGGGCTAGAAGGTGTCAAAAATATGCTTTACAATACCTCTTCTGAAGGCATTTCAGACCCTCTCTATATGCCCTTCTGTTCTGTGGGAGAATAATATATAGCAATATTGTGCAGTTTGTCAGGTGAATAACATTTGTGGTTTTATTTATTTGGGTGCAAATAGTATCATTATTTTTCCCACAAGCCATCAAGGAATATATTTACATGAATATACTTAAAATGATTCTTAAGGGAATCTATAAATTTAAAGATAAGTCTTGCCTGTTCTGTCCAATAAATGCTATTGTTGATTATGTAAATTACACTTCAAAAAATGTAATACTTTCTAGGATTTCTAATAGCTGGTTTTGCCTCTCTCTCTCTGCAACAAAAGAAATAACACACTTTTCATTTTAATCTGTCTTTACTTGCTCCTTTAAATTGCTCTTGAAATCTAGAGCATCCACAAGATATTTATTTAGTATTTGTTTACTTTTTATTAATTTTATGTAAATATTTCTGCCCTCTGTAGCCCTTTTAAATTTAGGAGCAGTGCTGACTTGAAAATGTGCTTTTACCTCAATATTATTCCAAGTGTGTATGAGCTCTTCACAGTATCATTCACATATAATGGTAATTTAAAGCAAGAAGATTTAACTCTTTGATAGAATTTATTAGAAGTGCTAATTAAGTGAAATCTGTGGATGACTCCAGGGCTGTCATTTGCTAGAAGATTGTTCATTGCCCAGCAGCAAGAAGTGGGACCTGTTTTGTTTGGCATTTCTTGGAATTTCCAAAATAGCTATCAAGTATTTTAAGTGTATGACTGAAAAGAGATACAGTCATGGCAGCATACAGAATCACAGAATGTCAGGGGTTGGAAGTGACCTCAAGAGAACATCTAGTCCAATCCCCTTGCTGGAGCAGGAACACCTAGATCAGGTCACATAGGAACATACCTAGGTGGAGTCTGAATGTCTCCAGAGGAGACTTCTCAACCTCTCTGGGCAGCCTGTTCCAGTGTTCTGTCACCCTCACTGAGAAGTTTTTTTCTCATATTTCTGAGGAACCTCTCATGTTCCAGCTTGCATCCATTGCCCCGAGTCCTACCATTGGATGTCACTGAGAAGAGCCTGGCTCCATCCTCCTGACACTTGCCCTTTGCTTATTAATAATCATTAATTAGGTCACCCCTCAGTCTCCTCCAAGCTAAAGAGACCCAGCTACTTCAGCCTTTCCTCATAAGGGAGACGCTCCAATGTCTTAATCATCTTTGTGACTCTGTGCTGGACTCGCTCAAGTCCCTCCTTCAATTGAAGGCCATGGTATTCCAGATATGGTCTCACCCAGGGCAGTGTAGAGGTGGAGGAGAACCTCTCTCGACCTACTGACCATACCCCTTGTAATACACCCCAGGATGCCATTGACTTTCTTGGCCACAAGGGCACATTGCTGGCTCATGGCCATCCTGCTGTCCACCAGGACCCCTAGGTCCCTTCCCTCTACATTGCTATCTAACAGGTCAATCCACAACTTACACTGATATATGGGGTTGTTCTTGCCCACGTGCAAGACTCCACACTTGTCCTTGTTATATTTCATTAAATTTCTCTCAATCCAACTCTTCAGCCTATTCAGGTCTCACTGGAGCGTCAGCCACTCCTCCCAGCTTTGCATCACCAGCATACTTGTCCCTCATCCAAGTAGTTAATGAGTATATTGAATGGTACTGGTGCCAGTACCAATCCTTGAGGGATGCCATTAGACACAGCTGGACACTCTCTCATTGAAAACAACCCTTTGGCTTCTTTCCTTCATCCAGTTCACTGTCTACCTCACTACTTGATCATCCAGACCTCATTTCCCCAGTTTAGCTGTGAGGATGCTGTGGGAGACAGTATCAAATATTTCACTGAAATCAAGATAGACCTCATCCACTGCTTTAACATGACAACTGTATCTCTGGGCATCTCTCCCATCTGTGCTAGCAGCCAGCACCCAAACTGTAATAGACTTGTTTGGGACACCTTCTCCTTAGTTTTGCAAAGGGAACTATTATCTTGTGAGTTGTGACATTGTTTGGCAGGGCATTGCGGTGCTCAGTAAAGGGCTATCATGTACCTACTTAATGACATTAATGCATTCAAGACCACAGAGCTCCTTTAGGATCAGAGGTTAACAGTGCAGTTACTAACTGCAAGCTCATTTAATCTTCTAGTACTTCTGAAACAATGGTGACTAGGATAATTTTTCTTCATTATGTTGAGTGTCCTTTCATTAGGAAGGTTATGTTTTAAAATGGGTAACTGATGTGCGTAGTGACATTGTACAGATCCATTTCCTGGGCAACTGTCCAGTTTTCAGACACTCACTAAGTAATATTAAAATTTTCTGAGACTATCATTGCAAGGTGCCTATACCTGTTAAGAACAGAAACCATGCAGGGAAATTCAATTTAATTTAGCATGGAGTGATAATGTTGTCTGTCTACCCCTCTTTCTCCATCCATGAGTTATTTTTGAACTTGTAGATCCATTCCATGCAGCAGCTTAAGTGTCTTAAACACACTATCTCAAATGTTTGAATATAGAGGACCACCAAGAATAATTATCATGCACAAGAGGGTCATAGGGAGAAAAATGTGGGGCATCTCAGGCTTGATAAAGAACTCCTGCTAGATGCATGTTTTATCTGACCTCCTCAACCAGGAGGAGTTTGAGTTGTGAGACCATAAAAAAGTGTCTGCCCCTGATGGACTTTGTGTGGCTTGGAAATCACTATTCTTTACTTGAGATGGGGAATAACTGTACACAGTAAAATGTTCTGTTACATGAAATACCTGAGGCCAATCTTTGCATGCAAACTGAAGATCTGTAAGGAATCCGAACATTCTGAGCTGTTTCATTCAGGTATCCTCAGATACAGATGCACCTGGAAGCTCAAAGGCATAGAGCACCAGCTGTGTCATAAAACATTTTATGTGTTGTTTGCAATATATTGTTTTTCACCATCTTCCTACTAGAATAACACAGAGATGGTAATCTTTGCCAGTGAATGAAGTCTGTTCTCCCCAGCATGTGCCAACCAAGCAGTGCTATATAGTTTGTGCTGCTATTTTTGCAACATTGTTTTTAGATGCTGTTCTTGAATTTGTCTTAATTTCTTCTAAAGTGATAGCTGTATCTTTGTCATCCATATGCCTTTACCAGTTAACTGTTCCCTGTTATTCTTTCCTTCTGTCTTATGGGTCTTGCTTCAGACTCAAAGCCCCATTCATCCTATCTGTAGGGACAAGGTGCATTCTAGCTTATGGTATATAAATTTTTCACTGTAATTCTTCAAGATTTCAGCTATTCCCTGTTTTTTTTTCTTGGGATTTTTTCTTTCCAGAAAAAATGGGACATTGCCATTCAAAATGGGAAATACTCGTGGTATCTTTATGTGACTTTCCATCAGGTGAAGTATCTATGTTGAATCAATCTGTAACAGTGATGCTCAGATGTTTAGTCAGTTTTACAAGATTAATCTCAAGGCTGGGATGTCAATGTTTCCCATTACTAAAGAACACTACCTGCAGACAATACTTTGGATATTTTTGCCAAAAGGATTGCTCAGAAGGACCAAGTTTGCAGAAAACCTGTCTTACTTACCTTGACACACTCCTGAGCAGCTTATGGAAAATTTCTATTCCCTAACACTATTGGGGATTGTGCTAAATACTGTGGTGGACCTTAGTTAAAGAGGAGAGATTATCAAAAACAAACTACACTTGTTGCATTTTATTTGATGCAGTCTTTTTTAAAAAAAATTGTAGGAGCTGTTACACTCCAAAAACCCCATTAGAATGTCAATTTTGAAAAGAGGTCCTCTTTTATCATTAAGTGCTAGCTCAATTTTGCTGTTTTATTAATTGACCATAAAGTTCTTAGCTGTACAAATAGGAGGTGAATTTCCCTAATTTCCAGCACCACTCTGCTGTGTACAACACCAGATGTGCAAGTTTCCAATTAATGCCTTCATCTGGAATACTTGGTATTTGGGATTCCAGACATGAGAATTTAAGCTCCCAAACAATATTCCATGTAACAGTGCTATTTAACATCTTTGTAGGAGATGTGGACAGTATGATTGAGTGCACCCTCAGCAAGTTTGCATATGACACCAAGCTGTGTGGTGCAGAAGGAAGGGATGCCAATCAGAGGGACCTTGACAGGCTTGAGAAGAGGACCCATGCCAACCTTATGAAGTTCAACAAGGCCAAGTACATTGTCTTGCACCTGGGTCAGAGCAATCCCAAGCACAGATACAGGCTGGGTGGAGAGTGGCTTGAGTGTAGCTCTGAGGAGAAAGACTTGGGAATATCAGTAAATGACAAACTCAATGTGAGCCTCCAGGGTGCACTTGCAGCCAAGAAGGCCATCCAAATTCTTGGGTTGGAGAAGTGTGACCAGCAGGTCAAGAGAGGTGATTTTGCCCCTCTGCTCAGCTCTGGTGAGGTCCCACCTGGAGTATTGTGTCCAGTTCTGGAGTCCTCAACATAAGAAGGACATTGAGCTGTTGGAGCTGGTCCAGAGGNTAATAAGATATGTGATGGGAGGACTAGAAATAATGGATGTAAATTGGAAGGGAGTAGCTTCAGACTAGATATAAAAAAGAAATTCTTTCCAGTGAGGGTGGTGGGACACTGGAACTGGTTGCCCAGGTACACAGGGAATGGGGACTGAGCTAAAGAGTCTCAGACCATCAATGGGATATTTTCCCACAAAAAATTATTCTAGTTCTGTGCCCATTCTGAAAGATTTCTGAAAACAGATCTGTGGCCAGAGGAAAAATTTGTTAGTAACAAATAACAGAGACCGACCATCTATTGTTGAAATATTTTCATTATTGCTTAGATTACTATTTTGGTTTCTTTCACGGCTGTGTTTATAAACCTCTTAATTAATTTAAGAGAAGGGTTTTTAGAGTTGGACATCTTTCTTAATAGTATGTTTAAGGAATTATTATCAACAGAGTATCTAAAGGAGATATTATGGCAATGTAGCGTAGCAGGCAGTTCTTTTAAGACTGGAGTGAATCATGGATTGTTTCCTGGTGAGAAATAAGAGTTCAAACTCATTATTTTTAGAACATTATATTACATGAGAGGTTGCTGTCCAAGTGAGCTGTAAATTGAGAGTATTTATTCCTTTGTCAAGTAGCCAACTGATTCAAACTGAAGTTCACACAGCAGTTTTTGTTTAACATAATCTTGATAACTCTAGCAGTGTTTTATTATGCAAAAGTACAGTAGGGCTCTATGTGTTTGATTGCTGTAGCTGACCATGCTTTGAGCAGGAGGTTGTGCTGAAGAACTCCTCATGCCCCTTCCAACTTGGATTTTCTTATGATGCTCTCTGGGTTGTGAAGTTAAGTCTCTGTGGGCAGGTCATGGTCTCCAGGATGGAGAAAAAAAAAGTTTTACCCATGGCTCAGAAGCAGCGGAATTAATCTGTTTTGGAGCTGTGAGCCAGTAGGAAAGTTGGGTCCTGACCACAGATGCCATTTGCAGGGGTGGAGATCCATCTGCAGCAGAAGTGGAGACCAGGAGACTGGCAGAAAGGTATGCTGAACCACTCCTAAATCTGTTTTGTTCAGCCCTCACAGCTGCTGCAAGTTGTTGTTTTGGACAGCAGGGTTGCTGAACAGGGCTTTTATGTCTGGTTTTAATTGGTCTGGTTTTATTTGGTCTGTCTGAGGTGGTTGATGTCAGCTACAATTTAGAACATTTGTATCTCTTAGTCAAATGGGCATCTGTGAAACCTAACTATGCAGTGAGCACCAGGATTCATGTTATGTAGATGTAGATGTTTTCTTCTTCTTTGTGCAGTAAGTCTCCCCTACTACAGCATTCCCAAGTGCCCTCACACCATGTCTTACATTTGCCTGCAGTACCTCCAGGTTCCCCAAATAGCTTCCTACCCTGCCCTGATACATCCAGCTCCTGCTGTTGATGCCAGACCTTCTCACTGCAGTCTCTCCAGTTTATGTTGTGTACCTGGTGCCATTCCACCTGCTTCTTTTGGCTGTAGTCCTCTGATACTTAACAGTTCTTTCATTTCTTCAGTGGCAATATTTCACCTGCCTGGTTCCATTTGTAAGCTGTTATGGTGTTAAGGGATATACGTTCACTTCCAACACATAAATCTGTCTGAAATTAAAAGCCATGCAGGAGAAATAACCACCCTTTGTATGATTGGTGACCTTACGATTTTTTCAAGAGGTTCACCATATACCCAGCATGCAATAGGCAAGTGAGAATTGGGAGAAAATAACCATTTTTCAGTAGCAGCCATAGCAGATTCTTTCCTAGTTTTATCCCCTAGATATTTATCAATCATTTGTTTTTCAGTCCTCTGAAAACAATGAAGAGAAAAGGGGAGGGCAAAGAAACATTAGACAAAGAGTATAATATTTCAGTATATAATATTTTCAGCCTCGTGCTCTGTGGTGAACTCTGTGGACATTATCATTTTTTGATGGGACATTTTATGGCTTTAGACTAAAGAGATTTTATCCTTCCTTTGTAAGCTGCTTTGCACATGGCAGATGCACCAGTTGCATCCCTGCAATTAATACTGAAATGGGTGCTTGTTAAGAAATGGGTGCTTGTTAAGAAATGGGGTTAATTTTGCTATTTGAGTATTTCTCTTTGTGAATTGTAAAGCAAATATAGAATCATAGAATAGTTAGGGTTGGAAGGGGCCTTAAAGATCATTGAGCTCCAACCCCCCTGCCATAGCAGGGACACCTCCCACTAGATCATGCTGCTCAGTGCCTTGACAGAAATAAAATTAAAAGGTGGCCTTTAAAATAATATTTCTCCATTATTTAGCTTCTATTAAAACCAGTGCTCTATTCATCATAGGATTTAGTATGCTGCATTAGATCTCACTCTTTTAGGTTTTAAGTTTCCACAATACTAGTAAAACTGATGACTTTTATGTTAAAATGTATGCTATCAGGAAGCATCCAAAGATCAACTACCTGCAAACTCTCAGCTTTCTGGAATCATGCAAACCCCTTGGCACTTGATGGATACTCTGAAATGCATGGATAGGGAGAATCAATATCGCAGCATGGGCACAAAGTGTTAATGCACAAAGACATAATGAACTGGTTGATTCCTTTGTGCCATGAGAAGCAGTTCTTAAAATAAGTGTTGATTAATCTCATTACATGCAAAGCTTGCTTTCATTTCTTTCCTTTAACCTGATATGCAAAACTTTAGAATAGTGGGAATGCAGGGTAATACAGACTGGAGGTCCTCTCATCCAAGATCCTGTTCAAAGCACTTGAATATAGGGTCAGGCCAGGTTCCTCAGGGCCATAATTCAGTTGGATCTTAAAAATCATCAGCGATAGAATAAAACTGCACAACCTCCCCTGACTGCTGTGAAGTTTCTCCAAAGTTGCCTCTTCTCCATGTCAAATGAGCCCTGGACCCTCAACCCTTGCAGGGCAGGTGCTTCAGCACCAATCATCTCATTGGTCTTCTCTGATGGTACTGATCAATTGTGACGAATTCATAAAATTCTTCTAGAGATGCCAATTACTATTAAAATACACAGTCAACTTTATAATTTCTTCCTGCAAAACAAGTAAAGACAAAGACTGCTTTGTTCTAGAAGATTAATTTTGGTGGTTGAATGGTATCTTGATTGAATTAGGTGTTAGAAGAGTAAATAAGCAAAATTTGGGGAAACCCAGTATTTTTTATATTAAAAATAATATTAATCAATTACTTCAGGGCTAAATATAGACTTTAAAAGCTTGTAAATACTCAATATTGAAAATTTAAAATCCGTACCATGGTTGTTTCACTAGATACATTGCAAAACCTAAGACAAGAAAAGCAGCCTCTCACAGTGAAAAATGGTGGTGGGAAACAGAGACCTGGGTTTTGGCTTTGTGTCAGTAGAGAGAGAATGAATGCTTGTTCTTCTGTTTGTATGAGCTGACTGCTTGGCAGATGCCAATGCAACAAGCCTTCATTTAAATTGTAGAAAAAAACCTAGATTTTTTTTCCTTTATTATCCCCCAGTGAAAAATTCAAATGAAAATGTTGGATTTCCTCTAACTGACAAGAAAGTGTTGTCCTATTCTGCTTTCAGTCAACAACAAGTTCTAATAATTCCAGCCACATACAACTAGATGGAATTTAGAAACCATCTTTTTATTCTCTGAAATATAAGGGAAAGGGGATGAAAATGTTTATGTACAGTTTAAAATGGTAATTCTTACTTTTTCCTCTTTTGTAGTGCATATTTACTGTCCTGTTGTTTCTTTCTTTTGTACTCCCACCTTGCAATCAAATGAAAGTTTGGTGGTTTTTAGGACTTCAAAAGGAAGTTCTTATAAATCGATAACTTCAGTTTTATCTGGATATAGCATCTCAGGGAATAAACCACTGGGGGACAGGGTGGGAAATCAGAGTGAAAACCCTGCCTTTCAGAACCCACAAATCTTGTTCCTGCTACTTTTATTAGCCTGTGCTTCCCCATCAAGTGGAAACTGAGAAAATTATTTAGAGGCATTTAACCAGTAGCTGAAAGCCTCTCACCCAAGCACCTTCTGCATCAGTGGCCACAGGAGCTGTGGGCATTTTTCCTGCTAGCCCCAATGGCACCACCATCTCCCAGTCAGATTTATTGTGTTGGTCTTGGCTGCTGTTGGAAAAAATTGCCACTGGAGGTTTCAGCCATGGTGGAAGACACAGGCTAAAATGTACATTGGTCCAACTGCATGCAGTAAATGGTCATTAAGCTGCTTTTGCAGGGCACTGTGACAAAATGTGTCAAGAAAGACTTGGATGCACCTTCTCCATGTACTTCAATTCCAGAATACCTATTCCTCATCTTGATTTTGAATTTATTTTATTTGGAGACTTCTTGCACGGGCAATACTTTGGGGAGGTTTTGTAATGAGACACTAATTGCCTTGGAGATGTCACCCTGGTTTTCCTCCAGTCATGACCCATGGTTTACAGATAGGCAGTGCAGGTGCTGCCAGTGGGTGCAAGGTAAAACTCTGCTAATGGGGGTTGAAAAAATGACCTCATTTTCCCTTGATCCTGTTGAAAAGCTTTTTAGAGATGTCATAAGATGAGCATTTTAGCAGAGGAAACCTGAGTCTCTTCTCAGCCCCCTCCCAAATGAGTTTGTCAACAGGAGGCTGGAACATGTGTCTGTCCAGAGGCTCATGAAAGTACTCAACCATCTCTGGATTTCTTCCTTCCAAAACACCTGGAATGATTTGTGCCATTGCACAGGGGACAAACTGATATTACTTAGGCTACATTCAGAGGAGCTGGCAGTAATGCACTCTATTAAATGAAGTGTTTTTAAGCTTGTTGGCATTTGAGCAGGGTGGCATTTCATGTCCTTTTCCACAGGTGATGTGGATAATGTATAGTTCAAGTGGGGAATCAACAAGTCCAATTTCTTTTTTGCTTTTCAGTGATATACAATCAAAAAGTCCTTATTGCCATCCAGTTTCAACTTGAGTAGTTGTGCTTTAGGAAGCAAAATTCTTTACAGAATTGCTGTAATTGAAGTATGGTGTTGGTGCTGCCTTGAACTGACAGTGAGCCTTGACACTTGATACAGCCTTCTTGTGTTTCTTCTTCTGTCAGCAGTTATTTTCTCTTGCTACTTTTAAAAATACCTTTTCCTCTCTCTCTTGCATAGCCTCAAGCAGACAAATACATCTAGGCTAATGGAAGGGTGAAGTTAATATGAAGAGGAACCTTATTACCACTAAGTTGTTTTGCTTTCAAAACCCTCACTTACCTTGTCGGGATGTTCCTGTTGCCTCTCATTTTTCTTTTATTTCTCAACCTTTTTGGAAAGATTCATTCCAAATGAGGAATTACCTCTGGGGATACACAGAGCATGCCTCTTGCCTTTAGGCTGACTGACAGGTTAGATTTGATTAGTCACTTGCCCTTTAGCTGGCAATAAATAGTCTGCAATGACAGAGTGGGACTACAGGCTAATGTGGAATAGCACCAGTTAATACTAAGTACTGTTCATCTAAGTAATATTTAAATGAATGAAAAACTGTTCAGAAACTTTTGAAAAACAGCATGGGTATTAGTTAATGAAGGTACGAAGCCCCATAAATAAATGTTGAATATGTATCTTTCTCTAGAAGAGTCCTGTTCAGGCATCACCAATAGTATTTTTATTTGAATTGCTACAAATATTGAGTAGTTTTTACACCCACATAAGGAAAGCTATAGTATTTTTAAGTGAGAAAAAGCTAAATTCACCACCGTGCTCCACCTGTCAGGTAGCAACATCACCAGCAAAGAAAGTTCAACACAGAAGAGGTACGTTTTACACTTCTTTCTAAAGGTAGTTCATGCATAATTGTCCTAAATTATTGCCATTTGCTCCATGAATAAAACATAAATAGAGAGAAAAACAAACGAGTAGTACTGGAAAACTGACAGAAGCAATACCCTTAGCAATTGTCAGAAGCTGCACTGGTCGATGAAGAACTCATGCATATCCCCACTGTAAAAGACACACTAATGGGAGTGTGTACTGTAGGAAAAGGTGCCCTTATTGCCAGGCTCTGCTGTCCCTAGGGTGCTGACTGCTGCTGCTACGGGGCAGCAATAATTGGCTCTTCATCTGCATTATCAAGTGAGGGATAATAGATAGAGAAAGATGCAGATCATTCAACTGGCTGCTGGCTCTCTCCCCAGATCTCCTTTTTCTCACATGCACACAGGGATCCAGTAAGCAGTACACAGTTTGGTATTATGGGTATGATTTGGTGTTTGCATTCTGACACGTACTCAAGCTCCCCTCTGCATGTGGTCTGTGTTGTGAGAGTTTTCTCAGAAAGGAATCTTGCAGTTGCTGTCATCATTGTGTACATCCTGAATCGTATCCTGGGCTGTTGTATAAACAGCAACTCTGAAACCTCAGTCCACTGATAATGTAGGTGTTGTCTCTCACTGACTGCAAAGAGCCCTCTCTTTCATCCCATCCCTATCCTGTGGGAGAGATAGGGGTGTTGTACAAGATACCTTCAGTGCCTTAGGTCTGCCATTGTCGTGCAAGTGCCCAGGAGCATTGTCAGCCAGCTTGTTTTGCTCAAAACATGGAATTCCTCCAATGAAACATATTTAGAAACCAGTCTGTTTGTGCTGGCTTGGGACCAAAGCTGCCAGTTTATCTGCTAGAGAAATCACCACGTCTGGTCCTTTAAGAAAAGCCTGGACTTAGGTTTGATTCTGAAGATTGCTTGGTCTGACTTTGATTTGTATGTCCACATGCATCTGCAAGGAAATTTGCAGAAATGTATCTAGTGATTTCTTGCGTATTGATTGCCACAGAATAGTTAGGGTTGGAAGGGGCCTTAAAGATCATTGAGCTCCAACCCCCCTGCCATAGCAGGGACACCTCCCACTAGATCAGGCTGCTCAGTGTACTTTATTTCATATTTTTCAATGTGACTTAATGTCTCAAGTCTCTTGCCTTTATATGCTGAGCCAATGTATTTGTTTTCTTTGCTCTGTACTTGGTGTGGTCACTAGTCATGCCAGAAGATGCAAAAATGCTAACAAAGAGCCATGTCATAATGTTTTGCAGAACTGTTAGAAATCCTAAAATAGATGATGTGCATAGTAGGAACCACAACCAAAATCTCACACTGGTATTGTTATCCTAGGGCTGTAGCCAAAATACCATAGCTACCAGGTATGCCTCTGAAAATCCAAGCAGATAGAAAAACCAACCCTACTCTCCTTCCTTAAGCAGAGTAAGGGTGTGACCTAAATGCCCTAGGACCATAAGGCGGCTATGTTTTGGCATTTCTGGACTCAGACTTCAATGTAAATAGAACGTTTCTAAATGAGCAGGAAGCAAATTAGATCCAAAAGAAGTTTTTGTTTACCCCTGTTTGTACTCTTTGACAGTTTGTAGATGGGTTTTACCTTGAGGATCCCACCATGTATGAAAATTGTAATATTAGATGTGTTACTTTTATTGTTCTAACTTGTCAGTGTAACTGGCTGAGTAGCCAAGCAAAAATGATGCATTTTGACTTTCCTTTTGGACCATTCCTTTTTGGTCCTTTCAGACATTTTCATCAGTGAGCAAGACATGAGAGAGTGTACACAGCTAGGTGAATAATCACACTCATGAAGTAGCTTCCGGTGTTGTCTTACTGCATTGTGAGTCTATTTCAAAGAGTTCATATGGATCTATCTTGAGCCCATTAACGATAATTATTTTCATTACTGACTTGGAGGAAGGATAAAGGACATGTTCGAAGAGGGTGCATGAGTCTAGAAAGAAGTTGGAGCAGCTTTGGCTGCAAGACATGAAACTTCAAAGGCAATACTGGCAAATTCCAAAAGGTTTTGAAATCTGTATGACAAAACTGAAGTTTCAAAGCACTGCACTTAGAAACAAGGGAAGAAATGAGCAGTTGGAAATGAAGAATAACTAGCACTGTTAGCCCGACAGCATTGTGTGAGAAAAACAAATCAAATGGCATTGTATTCCTATCTGGTTATGAGAAAATAAATGGCAGGGCCATTAGCTGGTCTGTTTACTGGAAATAATTATTCTTTATAAAAAGCTGGTGAGACCTCAAGTACAAAGTCTCCATGTGCAGCTGAAAGGATGTCACTTCCTCAAAGATGGAGACAGACTTAGGCCAGATGACAGATAGAAACCAGTGCATTGTTCAGAAAGTGAACAAACAGGCAGCGTGAAGAAAGGTACTTGATTTCTTACTTTGAGTCAAAAGTGAGGAAAGAATGATGGTTAAAAATTTAAAAAATGAAGACAGTATTCTACCTCTACTTGTTTGGACAATGAAGGAAATAAAAAGAGTGAAAACTCAATTGGCAGTAAAACCCAATAGCATGTAGCAGGTGATGCTTTAGGGCCTCATTTTCTTTTGGAGATGTTTGACACAGGCTTGGGACATACTCATCTCTCCTTTTGTTTCCAGAGAGGATTTCTGGACACTCATTCAACCTCTGCATTCTGTCAGTAGGATATAATAGCACTGGCATTGCCTGTTGGATCAAATGACTATTAAATTCACAGGGCATCACTCTGCAACCGTTTTTTCTATTCTGCACCAAGACAGGTACAATTACTCAGGCAGAGTGATGTGCTTAACTTTGTGATATGCTTAATTTTGCTCATGGCTTTCATTCAATCCCTGTCCCAGTGGTTTTTGATACCAAGCCATCTTGGTTAAGGAACTTTTATGATGCACAGAAACAATTCCTACAAATCGTTCTATAAATTAGAAAGAGTGCAGAAAGAATAACAAAAAAAACCAAAATGGAACTGACTGCTGATTTAGTCATGCATATAGATGTACATATGCATATGGAAATAAGTACACTAAATTATTTATTGTTGTCTTTCTTATGTTTACAGGGCTACAGCTACTCACAGGGGCCAAGTTATATTCAAGGATGCCTTAGCACAACAACTGTGTGAACAGGGAGGTAAGAGCCACCATCATATTAAAAATATCTGGTAAATGTGGCTTTCCACTATATTTCCATTTGGTTTTGCTTCCTTTGACTTCATATTTTCCATCAGTTCTCTGAGAAGCCCTTCTGTCCTCTCTGCTAAGTGCTGGTTAATATGCAAAAGTTAAAATTACCTGAAATCAGCCTGCAACAACCAACGTTTGGGTTTTGTCAAAACCACAAGCTGAGTTTCAACTCTTACTATAAGTCAAGAACTCAATATTCCGCCAGTAAAAGCTTTGTTTGCAATTGCAGCCTCCCATTTTGTGAAAGTAGGGCAAGGAATTTTTACCTGTCACCTACAACATTTGATCATTTTTATAGCTAAACAAAATGCTTGACTTACACAAACTTTAAAAACCTAATTGTTTGCACAGCTTATCGTAGATATCCTTTTGATGAATAACCTAAAAATAAATGTCCTGTTGTTAGCTTGCTGTCTACAGTCACTCCTTTCAACCTGCCTCATTAAAGGAGTGAGCAAAACAGGGAAGTAGAGAAGGTAGCTATCATTTTTGGTACAGAAAAGAAAGGAATTTCTGTGCTGATACAGTCTTGTCCACAAAATTCTAGTGATACTTCTGTGTGAAAAGAGATGGTGAAACAGGGCTGAACAGTCTAAAATAAGAATTTCAGAATTAAAAATGTATTTTCACACTAACAAATGATAAAATATCACAAAATACATCTTTTGGGGGTATTAGAACTATAATGATTATGTGCCATTATTTTGGCAATATCTGTGCAGTGGTTTATGCAATAAGAAGCTGTTGAACATTATGTCAGGATCATACAGTGAGCACTTTGTTTAAGATTTGAACCCCACCTCCATGAAAATGAGGGGAAAGTATTTACATTTTCAAATCAGTATCACAGTTAGTAGTATTTTAATATTACAGTAGGAAGGAGAAGTCAGAGATGCCTGAAGATGTTAGCTAACAAGCTAGGAAGTTAATTATATTTTGAATGAATTAGAAAAATGTAACAGAGGTGCTGGCAGTCAGAAGAGAGTGTTATGATGTGGATGGAAGGTCATTGAGCCAGGTGTGTTTTGGTATTTTTACTGGGGAGAAGGAAAAACACATCTGGAGAAACTGTCAAAATGCATTGGGTAGTGAGAACAGGAGATGAATTCTACCCCTGTGAGGTGAATTAGAAGAGTGATATTTTGGTGGACCAAAAGAGATATAAAGGGATTGGGGAATAGAAGTTGGCAAGATCATGATTTGGGATATGCTAGGGAGGATGGTGAGGATATCTCAGACATGCTGCTTGCTGAATGGAACACGGGTCAACATTGGAAAAATCAGTATGCAGAGAATTAAAGGATGATAAGGGATGGTGATACCAAACAAGCAGCCCTTGAGTAATGTAAATAGGCTAAGGAATGATACTGTAAGGGAAGACAGCAAATAAAGTAAAATAATAACTTGAAAACCTTTGCATTCAGCATATACAAAATGTTTTAGGAAACTACAGTGATCTTTGAGAACTTTCTAAAGCCTCTAAGAATGTTATTGGATATTGAAGGAGACATAAGTTATCAGACAAAAGTTAATCCAGCACAAATAGGCAAGAAAATAAACTATATAAGCCAAAAAACCCCTCTAGAGATGTATTAGAAATACTTCTAAGGATAAATAATGTTAATGACTGGTGATATTCTAGCCAGTGTTCTTTCTAATTAACAATCTCTTTAACAAAATAAATACAAAATAATATCCTTGGAACAAGGACCACGTTGGGAGATTTGTGTGTAGTCTAGTCCTGTCTGGCTAGAGGAGACTCAGAACAGTAAACCTTAAGAGGTGGAAAAGGTGAAGGATGTCATTCCCTCCTGGTCCAAAATCATTCCATGCAGGACAGCTCTCAGAATTTCATACAATTCCATACTCAGTGCCACAAATTATAGGACTGGGATGTCTTTCTTAAGAAAGGGATCCAATGTTTTACAGATGTCTCCTTATGAAAGTAAATCCTGAGAACTGAGCTATTATTTGAGAGCTTCTGCCTGAATGTTTGTGGAAGACCTTTTAGGCTTGTTTTGGGCTTTGAAACACTGAAAAACAAATGCAAAGCAGATTGCAAGCTCTCGGGCTTGACCAGAACATATTTTACAGAGGAGAAGGCTGGAGTTCAGAGCTGACATATTGTTCCTTGTCCTATGTGTCAGGGAGAATAATGCCACCCTCGGGCAGCACACTGACTTTCTCTAGGGGGATGTTCAGCCTCTATCATTCAATAGCAACCTTGTTTACTAGTAGACAGAAAGTATTGGCAGGAGTCTAAATAAAAGCATTCATTTTCTTTTTCATCTTTATCTGGCTTCTAATGACAAGGAGATTAAACCTTTTGCATAATCTACAAAACAGAATGTACCTCTCTCCACATCTCTTTTGTCATCAATTGATGAACAGCAACTAATGGCTCTGACTGCTGAACTCTCAACACTGTGTTACTCTGGGATCATTTGAACATTTGGGTTTCTCTAATTTACTTTCTCTTTATACTCACAAAAAAAAATCCAAGGTTCTGAAAAAAATTAAAATTATTTTTTTAATTTTTTTTTCCAGTGAGTTTCAGGAATTCCCCATCTATCCCTGACCACAGTTTTGACCCCACACTTCTATGGAATATGAGTGTCAAAAGTACAAACTGATGTTGCTGAAACACAAGTGCAACTTGCATAAAAACTTTTTTCTTTTTTCTGAATGGAGACTGGTTTTGCTTAACAGCCATTATCATGTTTAAAGATTTTGGTTCTTATTTTTCCACTGATATCAGAACCAAATCTTGTTTCACTCCTCACATTCCAGCTGCTCTGTCNGGTTTTCTTACACTGTATTCCCCATCTATCCCTGACCACGGTTTTGACCCCACACTTCTATGGAATATGAGTGTCAAAAGTACAAACTGATGTTGCTGAAACACAAGTGCAACTTGCATAAAAACTTTTTTCTTTTTTCTGAATGGAGACTGGTTTTGCTTAACAGCCATTATCATGTTTAAAGATTTTGGTTCTTATTTTTCCACTGATATCAGAACCAAATCTTGTTTCACTCCTCACAT
Source organism: Turnix velox (assembly GCA_013400935.1). Classification (NCBI taxonomy): domain Eukaryota; kingdom Metazoa; phylum Chordata; class Aves; order Charadriiformes; family Turnicidae; genus Turnix; species Turnix velox. The sequence goes on from VZTY01017577.1 coordinate 47,674, forward strand.
TCCAGCTGCTCTGTCTGAAGATGACGCTCCCTTCCCACTTCCCTCCTGTTTCCCTCCTTTCCAATAAAACCAATACAGGGCATATTTTTGTTTTCTTAACCTTTCAGCAGCCTTATTACATCCACAGAAAATTTTCATCTTTTACTCCAGAAGATGCCTTCATGCTCCTCCATCCCATTGACACACAATGCCTCAAAATGACCCCATTGACTTCTGAATTCCCTGTTACTTTCCTCAAGTTTCTCACGATTGCAGTTTGACTGTGTCATTTCTCTCTCTGAATCATTATGTATTGTGTGCTTTCTTCTGTGCTTTCCTTCACCAAAGGGATTGCCTTGTTTTACAAGGCAAGAACTGTACATTTCCTTACATTTTCTCATACTTGCTCATGCCTCTTCAATTGTGAACTCTGTTGAGCTCCTTTTCCATCCTGTGCTTAGTACAATTTGTCTCTTATGAAGCTCTGTGTATACACAAAGTGCTGCTTAAAATTCAAATAACTTCTTTTGCTTTAATTTGTGAAAAAGATATTCTTTTTCAGGCAAAGATGCATTCTGGAGACACATGGATACTGATACTAAATTTAAAATCATCCAGACATGTACCTAAGGAACATCTAAGAAAGTGTTTTTAACTGAAAGAGGCTGGATTTAAGGTTGAATTTTTTTACAGTGAGGATGGTGAAGCACTGAGACAGGTTGCCTGGAGAGGTTGTACATATGCCATCCCTAGAAACAGTCAAGGTCAGGCTGGATTGGGCTCTGAGAGACCCATCTGCTCATTGCAGGATTGGACTAGATCACCTTTAAATGTCTCTTTCAACCCAAACTATTCTATGATTCTATGAAATCGATAAAAAAGAGATATCTGAAAATACATTTAAGTTACTACAACTGATTTTGTTGGAACTAGATGATCTTTAAGGTCCCTTCCAACCCAAACCATTCTATGATTCTGCGTTCAGAATTTCTAGTAGTCTGGAGACATTAACTACATAATTCTTGAAGATTAACGCAGTGCTGTTTTGATATGAAATATTAAATGTAATACAGAAATTATTCATAGGGAGATTAAAGTTTATTTTTATCATTCATTAAATTGTATCTTCAGTCTTTTCTTATATTCAGCTGTGAAATTTGAATTACAAATTAGATAAAGGAATATCTGAGGTAAAAATGCTTAGACTTCTCAGATCCTATAAGGATTTGGGAAACAGCCTCTGTTGAACATAGCCCCACTTTATTTGTTTGAACAACATTTTTTCCAGCATTAAGTGTTTGTTTGACTCAATTTTTACTTTTTGAAAGTAAGTAATCAGTAGCACTAATATGTATCAGCACAATTTCCTTAATTTCCCTCTATTGGCAAGCAGTTTTATTTTGCAATGTATCAGGCATATAATTGAAGAGCTGTTTCAGGAAAAAATTCTCAGATCCTGATTTTGTATTCTTTTATCAGCTAGTTATGTTTTAAAGAAATGCCTAAGTCAAAGGAGTTTGCAAAGGTAAAGATTCCAAGTTTGTGCCGTACCTGTGCCTTTTGACTGAGCGCTGAAATTTTCCACAGTAACATCAGAAAGTATCATTACTAATTCTGGTGTCCTTTTTTGAGGAAGATATGGGCCATCATCCATAGAAAGCCACTTCCAAAAAGCAATGCCAAGTGACCTTGAATGAATGAGAACCTAATCCTTTTATTTTGAGCTCTGAACTGTTGTTGTTGAAGAGGGAGTTCTTTTTCAATTGGGTTACTTTCAAAGGCAAAGTCATGATGTGACCTGATACATCCTTATAGATGGACACTAGCAGAATGGCTCAGTTACACCTGAGTTCCCAATGGATCATCTCTTTGTGAATATCTGGAACTGTCAGAGGCAGGTTTTATTTGAAGCTTAGCATTTTACATCATTGTGACTATATAAAATCCCATGCTGTAATGTCTTATTTTTCTATAAGCAAAATCCAGAACAGCTTGAATTGCTCAATCTGAGAAATAATTGAGTTATTCCAGTTCAATCCATTTTTCCTATGCAAGGGTGTTGTAAATTTTGCTACAGAAATGTATACATGGCTCCATTGAGAAAAATAACTGGCATTGTCCTGGAGGCAGTTCCAAGCTTCATGTGCAATTGGAGTTGTTTTGCTCCAGATTTTGTACCATCTTGCTAAGAGATCCTGGCCATTGCTCAAACCATTACTGGCATTTCTTCTGGGGAAGACAAGATGCAATGGACAAGTTTCATGTATAAAAACTAGAGCAAGTTAGCTGCATAAAGAAAAAAAACCTATTTCACAGTTCTACATCTCTGCAATTTGTGTTCATCATCAGACTCATGAGAATGCCTTTGCTCTTCACTCAAGGAAAGCTTTCAGTGGTTCTGTTGTTTCCAGCACTGGCTATTTATATATATATATATATATAACATCACTGGATGGAGTAAAACCCTGTCAGTCTTCCAGGCTGCAAGTCACTTAAATCAAAAGTTTCTGTCTAGGCTAAATATAGGCTGTTTGCTCTCCTTTTCTGGCCTGTGGATACCTCAGTGGTTTCCTGCTCAATCTTCTTAATCACCAACTTCCCCATGAAACTTTGCAATTTCATTACAGAACATCAACCCTCCATACAAGCCCAGTGTTCAAGGGGGAAGAGAAAACACAAAATCCTTGAGGTTTTCATTGGTCTTCCTATTCAAATGACTATGCAGAAGAGCCCTACACAGATTGGTGCATTCATTATTGTGTTTATTTTTAATCTATTTAGGATCTGTCAGATGTTATGACAGAAATTGCAGTACTTGAATAGTTTGTTGCAAATATGCTGAAGAAATACAGAGAACTGATACAGTTTAGGTCAGTGCCAACAAGAAACACAAAATCATGAAAAGAATCCTGGCTTAAAAAATTGTCAGCTTTGGTGTTCTATTTGCCAAATAGCTGCATGGACAGGGTACTGAGATAAAAACAAAGTATGTGGTCCCTAGGAACTTGCTTAGATCCATCTTCTTTGCCTCCATGAAAGAGGTGCAACTCACTTTGAATTTAAAATTGGGCAAGTCTTTGGATTTAGTAGCTACCACAGACTAACAGATTGTGTGGCCACCTATTGGACTGGCCCCTATTTTTTTGTGTAGCTTTGCCCATAGAAGATACCTTCTATTTTAATTTCTGTAATTTTACCCCAAAGCTCCTATTGCAGAGTGTTAGGACAAGAGTATTTTATCGTTCTGCACACCATCATCCCACACAGTGTGTGTTCACAGTAGTCTACTGTTTCCCATACTGGAGAATTGATTCAGCAATGCATGTAATATGTGGTTTAAAATAAGACTTTGATTCAGTGATCTGCTGAGTCAATGCTTTACTTGTTGCTTTAGAAATGTTTTGTATGTTGGGATTTTTTCTCACAACAATATTCCTAGTAAAATAATGTTCAGTGCAGTATAAAGGGTCAAAGGCTGTTATTTTTATTTCCTCTAGACTGTTTCGTTTCTTTAACCTAATTTCCAGTCTTAGTCAATCACTGAATTACTAAATCTTAATCCAAATTATTTCTAATAATATCTCATAATCCTAGACTAGAAGTGTTCTGTCTTGCATTGCTATACAGCCATTTCTGCCCATTTCTTATTGATGCTTATTTTAATTAGTGGGTATTTATTTTTTCTTTCCTATCAGATTTTTATGACTTCAAATGTGTATCACATTTTTTGTAATGAAGCTGTCAGGACAGTTGACTTAATAAAATATGTACTGCAGTATTTGGCTTATGCTGAATTGATTTTTAATGCTGCAATTAAGCCCTGATCATGGAAGATATTAATGCATTGTGTGTCTTTGTTCTCTGCAGCCCCAACAGAAGCTCCCTTACATCCTCATCTAGGTAGGTGATTTGTCATTCTTATTACTGAAACTCAGGATCACTAACTTTATTATAATAAACAATCTATAAGGCCATATGAAACTAGCTCTGGGGAATTCAAATAAAAATGAGACTCATAAAATGAACTGAATTATGTCTAATTCTGATTAGTTGTTTTTTTTTTTATTGGGATTTTTATTGGTGTTTGTTTATTGCCGTTGAGCCCATGCAGCGTGAGAGCATCATGTCACAGAGCTTTTTTTCCAAGCCTTGTAAAAGAGTATCTATAAGGACCCACAGCCCTGTCACACCAGTGCTGGATCACTGGGAAAGGAGGGTTTTGTCCCAGTGCTCCTGACATTGCTTCTCCTGCTCTCCCAGCAGAGCACAAAGTAACCCCACAGCTCGGTTTCTTCACCCTTTAGCCTGTGCAGATTGATCTTGGTATCCTTGTCCTGTCTGAATAGCAGGTGACAGTCACTTCATTCTTTTAATGGAAGTATCTGTAGATCTGTTTAACAAGCCCAAATAGGCCTGCCAAAAATTTTTGGGTAGTTTTTTGGTATTTTTCTGCCATCTTGCATACAGGATACAGGAAATCTGAAGGGGAAAGATAGAGACTTGCAAAGTTAGAAACATTTGCATAACAGCTTATCCTTCTTATGTGAATTTACTGCCTGCTCCCCTGATAGGGGCAGAGAAATTCTAAAGAACTAGTGGATTTTTACTTGTCAGTTATCAGAATGAACCCCCTGACTAGCACAGTGACTAGGACACTCATCCCTCTATTTGCCAGTGCTTCCAAAACCTGTATTCAGAAGGATTTTTCTGCACATTCAGAGAATTCATCAATTTGGAACTAAAGAACTTTAAAGATTGAGCATGTATTTGAGGACTGTATCTTTTCATAGCCATCATACTTTGGTGATGAATTGGAAGACTTACATTTTTGTGGTGCTATGAGCCAGAGTAAGGAAAAAACCCTCTAGCTGAGAAAACCTGGCTTTTGTTACTAGCATAATTTAAAAAGCTGATTTCCTCATTTTACAATGCATTACTTTAGCTCTAGGTGAACCAGCACTTAGAAAGCACTGGATGATTACCCAGGATTTTTTTTTCATATAATGCTTTCTTTGCTTTCCAGCTGAAATGCACAGTGACAGCATTATCCTACGAGATGACTTTGACTCTTACCATCAACAAGAATTGAACCCTAGCATGTGGTAAGTTTCAGGCTTCAATTTCCCTTCATATAAAGTTGTGCAAACTAAGATATTTTGGTTATTATAGTGAATTATTTGTGTTATATTAATTCCCAGATACTTCTGCTCTTGTTAGTGTAAGCTTATGTGTGTCTTTGCTCCATTAGGATCTGAACAATTTATTAATTAATTGGTGACTGAGGAATTCTAAGCCCATTGAAGTGAATGGCAAATTCTAATAGATTTCATAGTTTGAATTACTCTTCAAATAGGAAGGAGTTGAGCTGAGCTCAGTGAATGTATTTGCATGAAAATTATGGCTTCTTATAATTATCATAATCTATGGAAAAGATGATGAATATCAATAATAAAACTTAGCTTTTTCATTTTTTCTTAATTTTATCCTGAATTAAAATAAAATGTTTCATCCAAATAATCCGAAAAAGAAATTTTTCACTAGAATTAAATACTTCCATGCAGTTTTCAGCTGCTGAAAATGTTTAAGGTTGGTTTTTGTCTTTTTTTTGTGGAAGACAAATTTTTTTCAAAACTTTTGTAATGTACAAGAAGGGAAACCCTTCCCTTCCCAACTCTTTACAGTGACTCTGAATTTCTGGGTCTTTTTCATTCAATGGGATTCTTGAGTTGAGTTTTTCATATTATCACAGTCTACATCTCAAACAGCAAACACAGATTTTTACCATTCTTTAACCAGGAGATGCTGTTGGAGAATCTTGTGACTCCATGTGCGTGATAAGACAAGGATAATTTAGGATAAGTCAAGCAGAAGCTTTAGGAATTCTGAACATTGTGAGAGAGCACTAGTACAGCATCTCTCTTCTATGGATCTTTACATGAAATTTTGAAGGTTGGAGTTCTCCTTTTTTATATGAGATTTTTATTGATTTTTCCATTCATTAACTATTTTTATTGTTTCACTTAGTAGAAGACACAGAAATATTTCACTGGGTTAGTTTGCCTTACTCAGATACATTCTTGATGGGCATTTTAGCAGTTACCTGCATTTATTAGTCAGGAATACATATGTTCTATGAAATCTGACTTAATTTTCCTTTTTATTAAGGCCTGTTGCAGTTTTCCATCTGTGCAGGTCTTTCACAGCTTCACCATCTTAAGTGAAAAGATTGTGCTTTAGGAATTTTATGGGCATTTTTCTTTTCCACATACTTATTGTAATAGTTTTTAGTATGTGCCTACTATTTTCCCCTCTTTTGTTCCTTTTGTGTCATCTCTTTAAATGTTTTTCTGGACAGATGCATTAAGGACCTGGAATACTATAATATAAAAAAACCCCCTCTTTCTTTATGAGAATGAATAGATCAAGGACTCTTAATGGGTTACAGAATAGGTGCCAAGGTAGATAGCTTTAGCAGCAGAGTGTTAAATGGACTTGAGTGGAGAGAAATGAGAGGAGGCATTATTTCCCTGCAGATGTCTCATAACTCACAGAGGACCTGTCTGTTGGGAGCCTCCATAATTTATTTATCCATTGCTTTCTTATCTTTAAATTCATTCTTGCTCTATAGCAGTCTCAGCAGAGAAATTTCAGACTGAAAGAGTCCCCAGCCTCCTGCTTCTTTTGTCCCCAAGATTTGGGTTTAGTCTCCCTGGAATAACCTTGACATGCCTTGGTTGGTGGGTCAGTGCAGAGAGCTGTGTGCTGGGAGAGAGTCACAAAATTCACCCCAATCCTGAGACAGATTTTCCTGTAATAACACTAGAAATGCATCATCTTCAGCAATGCTGAAGGGAAGTGTAGCACAAGCAGAACAAATTGTAATGAGGTGTCATGAGCTGCTCTGCATAAAGGATTTCTACTGTAGCTCTGCCTCCAGCGAAGACTTGCTCAGTGGCAGAAGGCTCATTCTCCTGTGATTATCTAGTGGGAGTAAAATCAGGGATTATCAGCATTCTATGTCATCCACCCTAAAATTGCATTTTTTCCCCTGGCAGCTGCTAAAATCCCATCCTTACCACAAACAATTGCAGTAACTGTGAGAGCAGCATTTCCAGCCCTGCTCAGACCCTGGGCTGCTGTGCTGGGAGCCTGTGGTGGCAGCTGCCTTGTGTGCTCTGATGCTCCAGTGGCCTCTTCTCACCAGGGGCTGGTTAGACTAAGCCACTCTAATAATTTCTGTAACTATTATTTGTGCAAAGATGAAAAGAGAAGTATTTGTATTTTACTATGGTCTTTTCTTCCCAAATCCTACACAGCACTGGCTTGGATGTGATTAATGTTGTCCTGCCCCTCCTGATCCTCTTCCTGGCATGTGCAACTCTGGGAGAGATGTACAGTGCAAGTGCACAAGAAAAGCTTTTTCTAGCTTCTGAGCGTGTCTAGTTTGATGAGTCTCAGCAGAACCAGTGTGTCACTCCATTGCTAGGAGAGGCCTCACATCAAATAACTATTTCGCACAAGGGCACTGTATGATTTTGAGAGTGCCTGCCTGTTTTTTTATGGATTTCTGCTCTTTCCAATGCATTAAAAGGCACAGTCAACCCAGCAAACATCTGTTTCTTCAGAGGCTTGGGGAAGGAGCAGCTATGAGTGTTCTGGAGCTACAAGGAAAGGAGAAAGGGAAAGTTAGGATGTGGGTCTTTGTAAACAGAAAAAATCGCAGCATCTGGGAATGGGTTTCTGACCTAAATCACAGATATTGAGACAGAACAGGGAAAATGGGAAATGATGAGGAGAGGAGGAGGTAGCAGGAGAAGACAATGAGAGAGAAGGAAGCAGGGAGGATTTCTGCATGGAAATGCAGGTACAGAGAGCATGGCTCACCTCCAATTTTCTTGGGACCTGGCCACCATGAGGATTTTTTTTTGTTGTGTGTCCTACTAATTTTTTTGTGCTTTTCTTTGTGCAATTCTGTCAGAATATGATTATTTCCAAAGCCCCTAAATGGTGGGCAGAAACCATTAAAACTAAGATTTTCTCATTTCTTGGGTCTCTTTTGCCAACTTTGGCTTGTGAAAGGTTCACAGATGTACAGGTGTCCCATACATTTTGTATTAGCCTGCAAAGTTAAGGTAGGTAAGTCTAGATGATTGGTGGTCCATGAAACTTGCTGAGAACTGATAGGAGTGTGTTAGTCCACCAAGCTTAGAAACCATCAAAGGTGTTGACTGCATTATAGGGGAAGGAAATCTGCACTGTGTACTGCTTGCTAGTGAGTGGCTGGATGAAAAAAGATCCAATATGGGTGGTATCTGGGAGACTATCTGGGTCACTGGGCATCTGTTTCTGTGATTATTTTGCCTTCTATAACCTCATAAAATTGTAGAAATTGTAGAATTGTAAAAAAGGAGCTGTATAGCAACTAAAACAGGCCACACAAGAATGAAGCTAGAAAAAATGCTATGATAAATGATTTAATGTTTAGAGAAAAAAAGAGAAAAAGAAGATGCATAAATTAGTAAAGAAGAGGCACTGGCATTGATGTATGTTTCTATATGGAACAGTTTTAATGGTAGGTCTGTACACAAGAGGGAATTCAGTACAGAAAGACACTACACAAAAGCTGGTTGCTGGCTAAATTCTCCTTCCCAGCTTGATGCAACATTTCATCTCAAAGCCTATCAGCATTCCAAACAGCAATCACTTACAGAAGGCTTAGTCTTCAAAGATGACATGAAGAAAAGCTGAGTATGTAAAATCAATCGATAAGAAATGGGTTCCATCACTTCTTTGTGGCATATGAGAAATTAAGGGGTAGGGTGATATTTCCAGTGGCAAAAAAGTAAGGGAAAGCTTTGTGACAGCAGAGAGAAGTCCTGAAGTGGTTTCCAAATTGCACTAAAACTGTGGGATTAAACCTCAGAAAGTTTTATGTTTAAAAATCTCTTGGCAGCTTGAGATGTTTATCTTCTTTATAGTCCAGACATCACAAAAGACATCAGTCAATGTAACATCCACAAACTCAGGTATTGTAGAGGGAAATGAGATGACAAATAGGGATGAGGAAACAGCAGATGTTTCCCCTTCAGCAAAGTGAAGAACAATAGCAGAGAGAGGTGGGACTCTAAGCCAGAGATGAGAATGATGGCAGGTCTGCAGAGAAGGTATCTAGATGGGTATGACACATGTCAACAGTGGCAAAGAGTACCAGCTGTGAAGAGAAAGCTGAAGTGATTTTAACCTGCAAAGTTTTTAGACCAGGCAGGTGAGAAAGATAATATGAAAAGCTGCACCTAGCCAGGGCAATTAATACTGTCTCCTGTTTGTATAGGTGGAAAGAAATTAACCTTCCTGTCTGCACCAGGAGAGGAGCAAATGGGATCATTTCTAAACATGTAATATGATGATGATGACCTAAGGAACAGCAGATCAATTATCTTACTCTTCAGACTTTTCTGTCAAGCCACTCAGCAATTTATTGTCAGAGGCAATACATCTTAGAGAGCACTAAGGTTTGAATCAGGATTAACAGCAGCCATCCAATTTCTTATGAGAGGAGCCATCCTAGAAAAGATGAGTGATGATGGAAGAGCTGTATTAGGTTGGTGTTTCTGGATTTGCAGACCACATTATAGATACAGAATACATAAACAGCTGAATCTCTTGGTTGAAATATGAGAATTACAAAATAGAAATTATAAAGCCTGTCTTTTTATGAAAGAGTAAGTGTTCCTTACATAGGCAAAGTTTTCTTGCCTCTCCGTGTGCATATCAGGAATTCAGGCACTTGTTCCACTCTAAAACCCCAAAATGTAGGGTCAGATAATGAAGATAATCTTCGTGAAACACCAGAATCCAAATATTCTAGTTCCTATTCTGGTTTCTAAAGTTGTCAGAGTTTAGAGATCAAATGAAATTTAGATGGTGGCAAAACACATCCACCATGAGCTCTCTTCTTTCTCATAAGGCACACTCTGGTGCACTCACATCCTCTCTTCTTCCTTGTAATGAGAAACAAAATTATGGGCCAACTGTGACTTGCATAAGTAAATATTAACTCACTGAAGTAATTGGAAACTGTTATTTTATTAGTGGATTTAATTTTGCTGTTAAAATTCCAAATACTAAATTGTATTGGTGTGAAGTTCTAAGTGGTTCTGTTGACATGATCACACGGGAAAATACTTCAGGGATTTTTAATAACTAATTTTATTTTGGGAATTGGAGCTGAAGCTGATCTTTAGTGAAATTTTAGAAGAAGGGAGAGATTTGGGAAGTAGAAGAGGCATTCAACTTTGACTTCTGTAATGGACTTAGGCACATGCAAGCCAGTACTGTGCCAAATTCACCCAGGACCAACTGGAGAGACCTAAAATAACAAACGCAATCAATTATTCACCACATCTATGCATCTGAAAACCTAACATCTATCACTCAGCACAGCTTAGCACTCACAGACCTGCAGGGTATTGTGTGCTGTGCAGAGTTAACCCATTCTGCCAAAAGTGCCACACTTTTGCTGCCCTGGTAGGATCTCTCAGGAGCCCCAGTCTGCTGAAGGAGCAGAGCACCAGCTTGCTACACTTAGTTAAATGCAAACTTAAAAAATACATTTAAACATTATTTCTTATCACTACTTGGGCTCACAGCAGCTCATCCCTCCCTACTCAGAGCTTGTGGATGCATGATCCCTGCAGGGAAAAGCTGCTTCAGCTGACAAACCTACCTGACAGAAGAAAAGCAAACTCTTAGACACTATTAAAGTGCTTCTGGGTGATGTTACCAAGAAATATGGGGTTTGGCAAATATGAATGTAAGCAGCAGCAAGAGCCACCTTACAGCAGCTGAGCTGTAGCCTCTTGATGCCCCATTTTGAGTAGGTTCTGCAGCTTTGAATTTGCGTTTTGAGGTATGTGATCCTGTGGGCTGAAGAGGGGCTGAGCCTTCCTCCTTCTCCTGAGCTGTTCTGTAGGGTTTATATATGGTATATCAAATGTGCCCAAGGATTTTGAAAGAAGAGCAACTTTGGGGTAAATTACTCATGTAAGAGCTCAAGTTGGTTTCCCATTGTGTGATGGTTTTGTACTTGAGGACCAGGAACACACTCCTTTTTGGAGTGGGGGCCATTTACAGACAGCAAGTACTGGTTCACAAGGGTTCTTCTCCAGAGGCAGCTCTAATATGCTTACTGCCATGATAACAAAATAGTCCATTTATCCAAGTGCTTGGCTATAAAGGTCTTACCTTACACTTGTATGGGTTCTGATTTCCATTCTGAATGTGGTGTGTTCTTCCTGCAGGTCTGAATGCAGTAACTGTGAGGTTGGAGAGCAGTGTGGTGTGATAATGCACGGCAGTGCTATCACTTTCTGTGAGCCATATGGTCCTCGAGAACTGGTAAGTGAAGGCTGGCTCATCTGCTGGAGCTGGGTCTGCAGGCTACCAGCTGCAAAGATGTTGAGGTTCTTTGGAAGTTTGGTGTCCAGTGGAGTTCTTACGTAGAATCACAGAATAGTTTGGGTTGGAAGGGACCTTAAAGATCATCGAGTTCCAAACCCCTGCCATCGGCAGGGACACCTCCCACTACATCAGGCTGCTCAGTGCCTTGTCCAGCCTGGCCTTAAACACCTCCAGAGAGGGGACATCCACAACCTCTCTGGGCAACCTGTTCCAGTGTTTCACCACCCTCACTGTAAAGAATTTCTTTCTTATATCTAGCCTGAATCTACCCCCTTCCAATTTACATCCATTATTTCCGGTCCTCCCATCACATATCTTATTAAAAAGTCCTACGCCTGCCTTTCTGTAGAACACCCTTCAGGTATGGATAAGTTACTATAAGGTCTCCCCTGAGCTTTCCCCTCTCCAGGCTGAACAACCCCAACTCCCTCAGCCTGTCTTCAGTAAGTAAGTTAGTTCAGTAAGTAAAGTGATAAGGCCATAAAAGAGGAACCAAGAAACATGCCAGCATTTTAAAAAATAGAGGCTGACCTTGGGTTATTGCAATAGCTTGCATAGGAAAATCTCTTGATGCAGTGCACATTCAAGTTATTTGAAGTATAAAATACTGTGAAGGCGAGGAAATAGAGCTGTGTTGTCAAACTGATATCCTTCTCTTTTTATTTCTGACAATGAAATAGAAACAAGGTTTGTTTTTCTTCTCTTATTTTATTAGTGTCCCATTTTTTTCCTGTCGCTGTTGACAAATGTTAGTTTGGTTGTAAAACATCACTTGTGAACAATGCATCCTGCACACTCAACTGCAGCCTGGAGCAAGTACCTGCCAGTCTCAGGAAAGTTTATCTAGCAAATTGACTCAGGATGAAGGGGATGGAATTAATTTCTTTGGGGGGGAGAGTTAGTTTGCTCCTAAAATTGCTATAAGAAAAAACATTGCATTAACTTGGGATCATCAGGGATGGGAAAATGCTTTGAAAGATGTAGAGCTGATGCCTGTGTGTTGACAGTGGGCAGCAAACTGCAACAATATATACATGAAATGAGAGTTTTGCACAGAATTGAAAAATTAAAAGATCAGCTCAAAGCCTCCGTAATTCAAAATTAATTTTCATGTTTTCAACAATCTTCTGAGTGGAGGGAAAGCCTGATTAGAGCTATTTGAAGGGCACACATGGAAAAGGGCCATAAAACAGAAGTGGATTTGGCCGGGCATTTTGCCTTCATTTCAGACACTGACAATTCTTTCAATAGGGTTAATTTTACATCCTTAACTGAGACCAGAATCCCACAAACACAATGTAGATATTGCTGGTATGATGACTGAAAGTCATAAACACACATAAAACTAATTTATAGCTTTCAGAGATAAAGGAGAATTTCTGTCGTTTCTCTCATTACCAGCCCCAGCCAGGGAATCCTGGCAGGGATGTAAATTGCCTCTCTGCTACTTGGAATCCTATTTGTATGTTCTGTGCTTCATTAACTGCCTTGAGAAGTGAGGGCTTGCAAAGAGATGTTTTATGTCCTATGAAAAGATGAAGTCACACCACTGGGATATTTTTCCCAGTTATAGAACTTGTTCTTAGTTGTAGCATTAAGCATAGGTAACACTTCTTTGAAAACTATTTATTAATGGTATTTGGCAAACCCAGGATCCCAGCCTTGGAGGTTTTGAAATTTCATTTGTTAGCTGACTTCCAATAATTTAATTTAGAATATCCTTGTTAATAATGAATTGGCTTCAAAATCCAGTGTTGAACCATATGAGTTGTATTAGCATGTTGTCAAATTGCACTACCATGGCATCAGGAACTTGAAGAAGTATTATGATGCCAAAGTGGTGTGATTAAATAACCAACTGAAAAAACCCCATGGTTTTAAACAGTTAGCAGCCTAATAATGAAAGTGTTTATAAACATTGTGTCAGTGTTGCAGAAAAAAACCCATCTTCTGAAGGAACATGCTAATGGCTTGAAGGTTTTGGACAAGCACAGGACATTGTTCATGCTGGAGGTCTAGTTTTATTTGTAAATGTGGGCTTGGGTTTCAATCCCTATTTTCTTAGAACCAACTTGTATCTTTTTTGTAGTCACTTTTCACCAATTGCAAAACATCTCTTTTCCTGTCAAAACTTTTGAAATCTGTTTCATTTCTATGGTCATTATACATTTCTGTGTTCTGGAGGTGTTTAAGTTCAGGCTGGATGAGGCACTGAGCAACCTCGTCTGGTCAGAGGTGTCCCTGCTTATTGCAGGTGGGGTTGAAACTAGATGATCTTTAAGGTCTCTTCCAACCCAAACCATTTTATGATTCTATCATTTTTATTCTGTCACCTTTACTATTTGAATACAGACAGTCATAGCTTAAAATGGCTCTCAAAATCTTTGTTCTTGTTCATGGCTCCTGTTACTGCTTTAAAATACTTAGTCAAGACGAGCTGGATTGATAAACAACTGTGACAGCTGCAGTTTTGCATCCTTGACCACCCTCTCTTCTCCTGGCTCCCAGCAGAACCCTGTTACAGTAGGCAGAAGGTTTTAATGCCAGCTGTGTATGTCTATTGGTGACAATTTACTGCTGGCAAAATCCTGAAGAGATATATAGAGCCAGAGGTGTTGCAAGCGAAAGAAAATAGCTCTAAAGGTGCCCTGCCAGCCTCTCTGCAGCTTCTGAACTTACTTGTCCTTCACAGAACTTTGCAAAACATTTCTAGTAAGTCTAATGTTTGGGGTTTTTTCTAAAAATAACTTCTACTGAAATTATTCACAACATAATCTCTTTAATAAGATCTATGTGAATAAGATACATTTAATTTCTTGGTGATGTGAACCACTGAACAGTGAGAAAAGTTTTTGTTTTAAAACTCAGACTTGCACAACATAATTAATTGAATGTAAACTGGTACTCATAATTCATGTCAGAAAGCACTTTATTATTTGTCATGATAAGCATGATACTGAATCAGACCTGGCAAAATGAACTTAATTAGGGATGTGATGATAGTTTATACAGTATTACCAAGGTTTTTATTTGCTTTGCTGTTGAATACTTAGGTTCTAGTATTCCATACTAATGTTTAATTTAATTGTTATTATTTAATTATTATTTTAACTGTTATTTTTTAATTATTATTTTAATGTTTTTAATATTTTTTTTTCTTGTTAGGTGTTGAAATGAAAACCACTCTGTAGAGAGCTATACTAAGCTAACCATAAACCTTTTTTTTCTAAACACTGGTCAAGTGTCAGTGTTTCACATATATGTGATTGTTTTGGAGACATGAATACAATGAAAGAAAGAAAATTCTCAGTTTTGACATATGATGAGATATCAATAATCAAAATGACATAACAGACATGTTCATAATCACTCAACCTGAAAGGGCTGGCAAGTAATAGTTTTATGCACTGTTAGGTCTAAGTACCCAGAGAATTTCCAAGCTTTCAAAGAAAAACAAGTGATGAATGCCTTGTTTTGCTGATGTAACACAACCTCTCTGCTGTTTGCTTTTCTTCCTGCAGACCACCACTGGCCTTAACACAACTACTGCATCCGTCCTTCAATTTTCCCTTGGTAAGTTGAGCTTACTCTTTCACCTAAGAAAGTGCAAGAAGTCATTTCTGCAAAGGAAGATGGGCCTGAAGTTCCACTCAACATTGAATGGAATATTTAAAAATATTTTTACAATATTTTTAAAGTAAAAAGATTTAAAACTATTTTTTTAAATGCAGCACATTTGTTCATCTCCTAACCTAGAGGTCCTAATCTAAATTAATTTGGAAAAGGAAAAACTCCAGTGGATAATCTGATGATGGGAGGCATCAGATTTTTGGTATTTAACTTATTTCATAACTTGCTATATAACATTATAATCTCTTGCCCTTTCTCTCAAGTCTGATTACTCTTTCTAAAAATGGAACTTTTTTAACATTTAAAATCTTTGATATATTCCAAGCTGTGGCTGGGTAGTGCTGTTTTTACCACATCAGTACAAAGAGAAAGTAGGGCAGACCAAAACTAGATGCTATTTTCTTCATATTATCAAGAGTGTGGTTGTGTGCTGTATTTCTTGGAATACCTGCTGTAAGTTATTGCACACTTTCACTGTGTGTATTTGTGGCTAAAATTATGGCAGTAGTTGAGGCTATAAGTCACAGCAGCAGTTGCAGCTAAGGCTGAGGGCAAATTGGAAACCCACTTAATTTGTTCACTCATATCTTAGTGTTCAAACTATGAAGGAAAAATGTTTTTTTTATAGAAATCCTTCAATGAAAAGGCAAGCAGGAAATGTAGCCTGCTTCCTCTGTGAACCCCTGGGTATGTGCTTCAAAATCATATTTCTATTTTTTAAAAAGTAATTCTCTCAAAGTGTCTCAGCAGATGTGTGATTAAGCTCTGGAAATCTCAGCTGGAAATAAGGTAGCTTGGCAGGCAGCTTGGGTTTTTTTAATGGATTGCAAATAAAAAACCTAGAAGGCTCAGAAGTACGTAATTTTAATTTGTATTTACCTGAAGTTGTTTGAGTATTTGAGGTCATTATTACCTGTCACCCTGCAATTGACTGTAAGATTAATAGTTCCAAGGATTAGTATCTATTGTTCCATTTTGAATTAGTGTATTTAAAGATCCAGAAAAATATATCTGTTCCTAAACTGAACTGCTGCACAAATAATGGATACCTCTCATGAAAGCCAGCCCAGAGATGCCCTTCCAGCCAGTGGAAGGGAAGCCCATAGAAGCGTTCCCATCCTTGACTGTGCCTAAGGATAGGTAACTTTTGTAATGCTGTGAGTTTGCAATGATGGAGCACTTTTGCTTTTCAGGAAAATTTTCAGAAGTCTTCTATGGCTTGTTCTTACAGTGACCCAGTATGCTTAACAGCAGGGCAAGCTGAATGGGTTGGTGGGTAAATGTTTCCTGTCACAGCTCAATGGCTGGTGTCTGCTTCAGGTGAACTGCAGAAGGGTGCAGGACCCCACAAATTTCAAAATTAGATTTAGGATTTCACTAGTAGGCTTTTTTTCTATTAACTGAGGTCAAATTAAAAAAGGGTAAGAGCAGGCTGAGTAGAAAATACCCTACATGACACGGCTGTGGTAATATACAGTAAGAGTACCTTAACCTGTACCAGTAAAAACCTGTAAAAAAAAAATAAATTCTTTACAGTAAGGATGGTGAAACACTGGAACAGGTTGCCCAGGGATTTTGTGGATGCCCCCTCTCTGGAGGTGTTTAAGGCCAGGCTGGATAAGGTACTGAGCAGCCTGATGTAGTGGGAGGTGTCCCTGCCTATGGCAGGGGGATTGGAATTCGATGATCTTTAAGGTCCCTTCCAACCTGAACAATTCTATGATTCTAAAATCCCTGGTATATGGAGTGGGAGAGGGGTGGATGCACATCAGAGTAAATGAGATTTCAGCCCTGAGTTAGAAATGTATCACATTTCCCCATGTGCTCTCCTAGGCTTGAAATACAGTGCAGATTGGTTTTGTAACTGATAAATATCGGCATGAGCCAGGGGACTGCTGCTGAGCTCAGCAGTACTTGGCTTTTGAGTCATAAATCTAAACTAGGCATTTGCCAGTTTCCAGCTTATTCCCAAATGTCCGATTTAATCATAACCCTATTTAGGGATTCATCCAAGGGAATTGCCTTTTCTTAAAGAATGTTTAACACTCTCTATCGACCAGGGAAGAGCTTAAGCTGTAATCTTTTGGGAGTATCTTTATATTAAATTCTTCATCTAGCTGTGGCCACATTAAAGTGCAAACCCTTTGATTTCTCCCTCTGCTAATTATCAGATGGAATTTTATATTTGCAGGTATGTAAGCAGTTGAGAAGTGAGAAATGAAGTGAAAAAATGGTCCTGATCTCACCAGAAGCCCCAGATCCTTTTAAACTGAGTTTTCAGGAAGGGTAATACCCCAGTGAATTTTTTACTAATTGATATTCTGTGTAGTGTCCCTCATGTACCACCTATTTGGTCGTCTTGCCCTTTGAAGGGCAGCAGGGTTGAAAAGGCGCACTTAAGATGAAGGCTTAATTAGGATGGAAAGGTAATTAGTAAGGCCAGTTCAGCACACAGGATAACATTAATGTGCAGTTTCCTTTCTGAGTGAGAGCAGCATCTCTGCCATGCAGCACTCAGTGGCAGTCACCCAGAGCCTTTTATCCAGGGCTGAGGTGATGTTTATGTTCAAGCACTCTTTGCCCAAGTGCATGGAAAATTTCAATTGCTTGGGATGTCTTAATCATCCATTGCTATTTCTCTCCAAGATGAAAACTTGACGTGTGAAAGATAAAGTCTAGCAGTTTCCAAAATGTTCAGTGGGATATTTAATTGAGGTATTTAAAGCAATGCCTTTGGGGTCTCTCAGGACAGAACATCAACAGTTTGAGACTGTAGGATGTTGCACTAAAGCCTCCAGACCCAGCTGCCACAGAGTGTTAATCTGATTCATTAGCTGAAGTATTCTTTATTTCTCACCCTAAAGCTCAGGCTTCTCCCCTCAGCTGCATCTCTGAACTTCTCCAGGGGTGAACATGACTTTCATTCCCATAGGCCACTATGATGGGAAATGACTCAGTACTCAGAGATAAACCCTGGAAAAAAAGATACCATGAAATCCCATAAGGAGAGAAGGAAAAGCTTTAAGGGAGTAATGCCAAGGTATGCGAGCTGTTCTGCTAATACATTATTCCTTGGGTGTCCTCTGAGCATATGCTCCTGTGGCTATGGTGTGTGTGGGCTGAGCACACCCTACGTGGGCAGTTTGGCATTTGTAGGATCTTCCCAGCACTTCATTCTCCACAGTGTCTCTGGCTCAAATACCAAGGTGAAGCCAAAGGTGCTGTGATTGGTACCAACACTCATCCTGTCCCCCCGTGCAGGTGGGTTTCATAATATGAGTTTTGTACCTTGAAAAACTTTGTTCCTTAGCTCTCTCCTTACATCCTTTAGCATTGCTAGATCTCTTTGGGGCTGTTAAGCAATATTTGAAAATTCAATTTACAATGAAAGCTCTCACTTTTCAGTTTTGTTGCATAAAACTTTTGAACAGTCCTCAGAGAACTTCAAATACCATTCCATTATCAAAAAGATCTGTCATTACCAGAGCAAGTTAGCAATTCTCCTTTCTTCCCCCTTATTTTATATAAAAAAATCAAACCATCACCTCCTATTTTATATCAAAATTGATGCAGGGACATTTAAGTTAAAAAATATCTTCTGAATGGAAATGCACCTTCAAATCTTTCAAACATTTGGCACTTCAGCTCCATTTTTAGATATGAAGGCATCAGGCTTGAAGTCAAAGAACTAGCCAAAGGTCCAAAAGTTGGGGTGTTTACTATTTGATGAAAACTTGTGGGCTTAGACTCTTCTTTCCCCAATATCATGATGAGGGTCATGTTTGGTGCCTGCAAAGACAACAGTTCCAACAATGGAAATTTCTTAGCTATTTGTACTTCATGGATCATATTCTTAGTCCTTGCTATTGCTAGAAAACGGACTTGACAGGAGGAAAACAAGTATCTTGCACATCAGCCTTCATTAAAACCCCATTTTTTAATGTGGAATTTTAGTAGTAAATATTAATCTGGGAGAGTGAGTTGTGATTTTCCCAGGTGGAGTCTGTCCTTTCAGGAAAATCCTAGTAGATATTATCCAAAAGATGGATCACTCATGGTGTGCCTATTGGTCTGGAACCAGAAGCATTCATTCCTTACCAGCAGAGTAAGACTGGCTCTTTTCTCCTGCTGCTTCTGAAGTAGCTTCTTTCTCATCATCCAGTCACTTCTCTGCCATTTGTTGCTATTGCTCCTTCCATTGCTCCAGCTTATTTTGCCCCAACATACATCAGGAGACCAAGTCTATTGATGATTACAATATTTCAAAAGGATAAAACCTACAGGGTTGCATATGGATAAAATTAATTTAGCACAATTACAGTCAATATACATGTATCTTATTGATCTCCTTTAGTATCTGTCTAATGGAATCCTATAGCAAGGATAAATGTGTGTATCTGTTGTTTTGAACATGGTTAAAATATTGAAGAAATAATATTGTTATTCTGCTATTAAGGGCCTTTTGATAAGGAGTGAACTGCACTAATTCAAGGTGCAATCAAGGTGATTTCTTTCAGTGGTACCCCCTTTGTCCCTATTTTCTGTCTTCTTCTGTTGGAAATATTATGCTTTAACATGCATAAATATTTCATTGACAATCTTATCATGCAGTCACTAAAACCACTGATAAAACTAATAATGATTTCAGGGTTGTTCAACACAGTTTCCCCTCATGCAATGTTATTTTCTTATTGAGTAATCACCTGTATCTTCAGTGAGATTTCTCAGGCTTTTAAAATCCATCAGACCATCAGCTGTACTTAACTGAAGATTAATTGTGTTACCTAGGATGACTTTATATTGACAGTTTTTAGGGGTGAGGTGGATGTGTAGTGCTCATACTAACAACTTCCATGCAGCTTAGTTTATTTACAGTCTATTTTTAATGATGTCTGATTTCAGCCTTCTGAGTATAATAGAGAAAAATATTTAAAACATGTTATTGATTACTTTTGATTAGCATATGAGTAAGAGTCATTGATTTGGATGCATGTCTTTGACATAATGGTTCCAAAAGGGTTTTCATGTCATGCCCTGCCTCACCCCAAGACATCAGGTTAGTGCCTCATTAACCCAACAGCCTCTCTTGCTCTTTCTGAACTACCAAGGTCAATGGGGTCTACATGAGAGCTGTTTTCCTCAGCAAATCCATGGGCTAAGTGTCTCAGTGATGTTTGTTGAAGACAAAGCACAGATTGTGCTTATCAAATTAATGCTATTTTTTGCACACTTAAGGTTTTTCTCTTCATTTGTGTGGAGACAATTTGACTTGGCTATAAGTGTTAGACTTGAATTGCATTAGCAAATATATTTGGTTGTGTAGATAATTGAAATATTTTTTACCTGATGCATGTTTAAATTACTATTAACATAACTGCTGCTAATGATATTATTATTGTTATTATTTAGAATAATTGAATGTGTCCTTTGGATTACTTCTTACCTGCACAGCTTTTGTTTTTCATAATACACATTTACTTCCCTGTTGGCCTCAGCAAATGAAAGAGAGTGATAGAGAAAAAATTATGTTACCAAAATTATACAGTGACATAAATAGTACAGCTGATTCACTGATCCCCATGTATTTCTGTGGAGAAAATGGCAGTCTCTCTGGGCTGTTCTCTAGAGCAGCATCTGCAGGATTCTGCAGAGCATCTGCATGGGATGGTGATTCCTTTTCCATCCTGCCAGAAACATTTCTACTTTGTCTCAGCCACATGAACAATGATGACTACATTTGGCCCCATTCAACAGTCTAAAGGCACTTATCATTAATGTTTTATATCATGATTTAATTCAGTTCTAGTGGCAGCAGTTATATTGCCAATAACTGGGGCTTTTTTGTCATCTATTTATCCTCTGCTTGGATTCAGATCACTTGAGAGAAATACACAAATATATCTGCTAAAAGTATTGTCACTGGGAAGGTCCCCAGTGACTGGGAGCTAGCCAGCATTGTTCCAGTATGAGGGAAGACCTAGGATACTACCACCCTGTTGGTCTAACCTCAATGCCTTGAAAAATCGTGAAGAAGAACTAACTGGGTGCTATTTGAAGGCTTCTAAACAAGTACAATTATGAGGCACAGTCAGCATGGGTTCACAAAGAGCAAGTCCCAAGAATGGCGGTTTTCTCTTCCATAACACTATTTTGAAGGTTACTTACGCTAAGACAGGGGGGTTATTTTTGTTCTGAAGGAAGTAAAGATAACCAGTAGTGCCTAGTTGAGCAAAATAAGGATCAGAAGGAAAAGGTTCAGCACTACCTCAGTGGCCAGGCATTGCAGAGCTGTGGCTTTCAGCTTGGTTTGAATAATTTCAACAAACAGGTATCAGGATGGGTTGTACCTGAGGCAGTGGGATTAATCTTAAGCAGAGTAAGACTTAAGTGAAAGAAGGCAATAAAATAGTGGTGCATTAGTATTTATGTAGTTTTCATTAAGACAAAGGAACAAGTTTAAGGAAATCTATAGGTTGTGGATGCCCCCTCTCTGGAGGTGTTTAATAAAAAGGGGCTCAAGGCACTGAGCAGCCTGATCTAGTGGGAGGTGTCCCTGCCTATGGCATGGGGGTTGCAACTCGATGATCTTAAAGGTCCCTTTCAACCCAAACTATTCTGTGGTTCTATGATTCTATATTTTATTAAATAAACCTTTAGTCAGAAAACTATTGCTGATAGTTTTCTCTTAATTTCCAGTTTTGTTTAGTCAAGTTAACAGCAAAATCTATCCACTGACTGACAAATGCTTGTAATAGCCATTTCATGAGGCAGCACTGGGCAGCAATGGGACAGAGATGAGCAATTCCTTCTGTATTGTAATGAGAACTCACTCCCATGCCTCCAGAGAAACAACAGAGTGAAAAATAAGCCCCTTCTGAATTCAGCATGGAAAAGTATTTAATCTTTTTAATCTTTCACTGAATTGTTAGCTGAATGCAAAAAAAACCTCCAGGAAGAAACTGTGGTACCAATATTTTTTTGGACATGATGAGCCACCTCCTTGAATTTAGTCACCCATGTGATTTCCTTCAGTAACCCAAAGGTCTGCTTCTCTGCCTTCCAGGAAGCACCAGGTTTGCTGTTCAGAAAGGGCACATCCATACTGGCATGTTGATAGTGGTGCTGGCAGAGAAGAGACTGGTCAGTTCTGCTGGCCTGGTGGTCACAAGATAGATAAATGATCTTGCATTAGGCACGTGTGGATAGCTTTTGGGCTGGCATAAAAAGGATTTCATTGCCAGGAAGCTGGTGAATCAAACAGTGTTAGAACTCTCTGTGAACTGAGCTTAAATAGTGCATAATTTATTTTTTTTAAAATGGGTAATTTAAATCACTGATGTCCATAAGAAATAAAAATTATTAAATGAAGCTTGGTTGCTACTGTATTCAGATCCAGTCCCCTCTAAGCAATGAGAACAGAGTGTGTCTGACCTCATATCTTATTTTGTCTTAATTTCTGCTTTTTAAATTTAGGAAAAGCTTGAGAATTTGAAAGAATTCAATGCCAAAATTGCTGTCATTCACCACTTTGAATTTCTGCTTGCTTCATTTCCCCTTTCCCCCTGGTGATAAAACAATATTGAGGCTTATGACTCTCCACCTGAATTGTTGTTTGCTGTTGCTTGACATGGAACCTCCTAATTTCACCCTCCCAGCAGAGAAACCCTTTGTGCAGATGTGTAGGTTATAAATTACAGCTAATGTGGAAGAATAGGACAGATAAGTAACATCATCTAGCACCCTTCACATGGCATGTGGAAATGTTAGGTGGTATTTATTGATTTTGCTGAGTTATGTGAGAGGGGCTGCCTCGATTGAAACCAAGGTTTGAAGTTTATGCTGTATTTGAAAGACATTTTAATGGCCTTGGGGCAAAATGATTTGTGTTGTTTCAGCTAGCCCAAGGTTACAATGAAATACTGTCTTTATTACTTCCATGCCAGAGCTCCTCTGCCACTGCTAGGAATTAAAATGTGAATGTTACAGATTTACTATGGGGAGAAAAGCAGGGAAGATAAAGAAAGCCTCAGGATTCAGGGCCAGGGCAGGTGGCTGAGCCACCACCCCACAGTGGAAAAGGGGCCATTACAGAATTGGTTGCTGCAAATAATAAATGCTGGATTACAGACCGACTTTCATCTTAATCCTGCTCATGTCATTGTGTGGGGATAACTCTTTTGTGTGATTAAAATTGTCAATTTTTGAATTAACTCGAACAACAAAGCATCTGTAGTTGCCGGGAGGGGGGGAACAGAGAAGCCCACAGCTCAGCAAAATGCTCCTGCATCTCTCTCCTGTGGGGAAGGGAGGAGGTTTCTGTGAAAGCAAAAGCAGATAAAAATAGAAAAGCCCATCAGGAATTGCAGAAAAAAGCTCTTGGAAAACAAATTTTTGTTTACCTAGATATATAACGTTAGGTACTCAATTTAATAGGGTCTCATAAAAAAGAGATGCCTTAATTTGGGACTTGGCTTGAGGGAAAAAAACCCCATTTCCCAAGTGATTTCACTAAAGTGGACAAGGAGAGGACTTTCAGTTCTTTATAAGCAGGATACCTCCTTCTACACAGCAGTTCTTGAGAACAATGTGTGATTTCTACTGCCTTTCTAGAGAGAACTGGCTCTAGGGATCTAAATGAACATAATTTACCTTCCTGCACTATTTTCATACCTTTTGAGCACCTTATGGTTCTCATTTTTTCACTATTGACCTTCACAGCTGACACAGGCTGCTCTACAAAACAAAACATGACTTCTACTTAGGGATAGATATTATTGTACTACTGAGCTATGGTATATTTAAGATGGCATAATGTAAATTTTGCCCAGCTACATTGAAAGATCAACATTTCACTTAGAGAATCTCCACATGATCTCACACTCAGTATTTAATGGCATTAACATTGCAGCATTAAATATGGATACACAAGAAGGAAATCCTTTGTGAGCACAGAGCTTTCTACTTAGTAAAGAAGGACTGTAGGAGTACTTCTGGGAAGGTAATTACATTGTCATTTCAGTAGCTGTAATTACTGGGTGTCCATTGCATCCAGATTTTAACAAGTTTGCTCACTTTGCCTTCAGCTAGGTACTCCATACCACGTTAGTGCACTTAAGAATGTGGTTAAATATAGAAGCCTCATTTAATTATTTATTTGGCAACAAACAGATTACTCAAGCACATAACCTGCTGGCTGTATCTCAGAAAAAGGCACTATAAATAGCCCAGCATCTTTACATCAGAATAAATTGGGAACTGGCATAAGGGAAAAACAGCTTTCTGCCTGGCTTGGGTTTTTTTTTCTTTCCTTAAAGTTCTCAGCACAAAAAGCAATATCATTTGTGATGTGATCGTGTTCATTAGAAAAGAACAAATTTGGGTGAGCACAGGAAGCACATCATATCTCTGAATATAAATAGGCTAAAAGGAAGTTGATCTAGATAAATATTTCCTCAGAATTTATTTCTCATTTAAAGGAACAACTCCAGCACTTCAACGGGGACCACCCTCTGGGTGATGACAGCTCATTTGAGGTTTGACATCCAGTTGATTTTTAGGACTTAATTTCTGAAGTCCTTCTAGTGATTTTTTGTTTTTTGTCAAATGTATTTACTGATTATTCTTTCCCTTTTTTAGCATGCTTGTTAAACCTCATTGTTTTTATTTATTTATTTTATTATCTTTTTAAAAATTAACCAGCACCAGCCTAAAGCTTCCAGTGGAGCAGAAGTTCAAGGGGGAACAACCAACGGAGACTTCAAAATTAATAATTCTCTCTTATGCTAGAATAGATCTGATTTTTACTGCTGGAGGCAGACAACAGTGACATTTTTGTTTTCTTGTATCAGGTATTTATCTCAAATTGGATACCAGAATACATATAAGGGGGAAGAGAGTCAAAATCTCCTTCACATGTGGGAGAAAAAAGCAGCCAGTAATAAAAACATTTCATTCTTTCTATTAAATGGTAGGCTACAATTGCAAAATATAATACAGTTCTTACAGATTTTCATTTGAACGTCTTTTACATTTAGAATGCTTATTTGGAGTCTGCACTTGCTCTACAAACAAACTTTTTAAAAATTAGTCTAAAGATCTAAAATGTGTCATATAAAAATGACACTTGTAACCAAATTCAGAGTTGTGGCTTCAAAGAAAAATTAAAATGCTGTTACAACTTTCTCTTGAAGAAGTTTTCAGAGATAGAATGGGATGAACAGAATTACATATTTTTTTCCTGGTCCTTCTAGTATATCCAGCACAAAATACTTAATCTTTTAACATTGTTAAAGTCATCTGGTTCTTGATCAGATGCCAATATAAGCATACACCTAAAAGAAAATTAGAATCTCTGCATCATCCATTATACCAAACTGTGTTGCTCATTAATTTGGAGGAAAACTATTAGCAAGGCAGCCAAATTTGACCACTAGTCATTTATACTATCCAGTTTGGCTTAATTCAGGCAGTATCAGCAAATCATAATCCTTAGTAGCAAACACTAATCTTTATTCATCACATTAACAAAGTGAATAAAAGCAATCTTCTAGCATTAGGGAAACA
Source organism: Turnix velox (assembly GCA_013400935.1). NCBI lineage: Eukaryota > Metazoa > Chordata > Aves > Charadriiformes > Turnicidae > Turnix > Turnix velox. The sequence goes on from VZTY01017577.1 coordinate 73,306, forward strand.
GGATTCTTTTCATCTCCCTTTTGTTTTTACGGCTGCAGTCAGGACACAATTCAAACCCTTTTACAAATTTTTTTTCTGTGAATTTTTCTCGTGCAGCTCCACAATGGAGCCATTCTCCTTAAAGCTGGCATTAGGGATATGGATATTTGCTTATCCACGGAAGCACTTGCAGGAACTATCAAGAGCTGTCAAGGGGTGGAGGACGTCACAGTTTGTAAGGAGCAAAATATTGCTTCCCTTGCAGATGGCACCCAGTTTTATCTCAGCAAAACACCAGCTTGGAATCAGTGTTAAGAAATCTTAGACACCAACAGCCACATGACTGGGGTTTCTGTAAATCTGACACAGCTGGAGGCAAAGCTGTTGTGAGAATTAGTTTTGCCTACCATTGTCAGCCTGGATATGAATAACCCAATACCTGGATACAGTATCCAATACAAGATGCCTCCTTAACATCTCTCCTGAGATATTGTGCTCTTAGTATTTTTATCTAGAGGATACTTTAAAAAATAAAATATATAAAATATCCACCAAAACCAGCTTACCAAGTCTTTTTTAAATAAAAGTCCTGATCATCTCAGTGGTCTGTGCTGGTCAGGTCCTAGCTATGGGTCATCGATCCTTCAAAAGAAGGAGCAAAGCAAAGAAGTTACTTTTGTTTCTTTTTTCTATTCTTTTGTGTTTAGGTCAGGTAGAATTAACAAAGCAATGGCTGGGGGCTGTTTAGCATTCCCTTGCTCTGCCAGTCAGAACCCTGAGGAAATAGCATTGATGTTTGGATTTTCAGCAAAATTTATTTTATTGAAATACGGCTTGAGGCAAAATTAAAGCACATAGAACACCAGCCAAATAAATTAGTGTTTCAGAATATTCAATATATGAAAATAGCTGAGTTTTATAACAGAAGCTGCTCTTGGTTTGGATAACAGACAAAATTGCTGCCTGAGCTTGAAATGTGTAGTTTAAAATGAAATCCAGGAAGTTTGTCTCTCCTTTAGCTTTTTACTAAAAGTTTTAGGAAGTTTTTTGTGAACTTTAGTACTGAAAACCAAGGAAAAGTGCCATTTATACATGTACTCCCACTCACTCATAGGTATATTGAAAGGATAATTTTAACAGATTTAGTTAGCAATAAGCTTACCAAGGTATCAAGAAAAAAAAAAGAATATTTTTCTCTATTGCAGTAACTTACTAATTGTAGACTTCTTTATGGTAATCACTGTCCAATTTTTATTATGCATTTTCATGGCTAATTCAAAACCTGGGCATTTGTGATGAAAACAAGCCTACTCTAATCTCATTCAGAGGGTTTTATGTTATCTTGTACCACTTTTTTCTTTGGAGGACAGGAGATTTACAATGTGACATCTTGCCCCTCCTGCTCTGCTGAGAGCTGACAAAATATTTATTACCATCTCTGTGAAGGACACCTCCCTTCCGTGGCTGAATTTGCCTTCAGTTCCTGTTGATGCTACTACTTGAATTTTGATAATCTAATTTTTTGTGAATTCAGTAGAGGTAGAGGCAAGCATCCAAACTGGAGATTTCTGTTTTAAATAATTCTAGTTTAGGATTACCGAAATAAGAGTAACAGGAAGTAATAATACTAGCATTAAATAATAGTGATATTGAAAATTATGTTGAAAGCCAGTTGTTTCATCTTAATAAACACTGTTTGTTCACCTTCCTTTGTTGGGAGGAAATCCTTAGTATAAGCTAGGATGAATATTGGTTTTGTAAGAAAGGCAAGCACCAGATCCACGTGTGCTTCTTGTATATTTTAAAGAGATTCAAATGGCAAAGAATAAAACCTGAATATTGCTGGTTATTTTTTCAAATGAAATAATTTATTTTGGGGTTTTTTTCGTGGTCAGTTTGAGATTTACAGCATTAGATACTGAAATGATGAATAATCTTCCTAGCTTGTGATTCTGAGTCAAGAACATTAAAAGACATTTGTTGTCCTGGCCAGTGATTATTACATACATTGACCTTGAGGGTTTCACCTAACTGATTTTAGTCTTAATGCGATCTCTCCTGTTTATTAAAATAGTGATAAACCCTAGCACTCATCTCTCCTCTTTGTGTTCTGTTTCCATCACTGTCTTTCTGGTAACACCTGTGAAATACCACATCCACCTTGCAAAGCCCTTTTTTGATGGCTCCATTTCTTTTAAGCATCCTCATTGCATAGTTTGAAGGCATGTGGATTTAACAGACAGCATTTTTCTTGTTGATTGTCCTGACAGTACACACATTTCCTACTGTCTTTGCAGTATGAGCAGCAAATACCACCTTCTTCGATGTTTTAACAGCATATTTGGACTTGTTTTTGTTTAAGAGTGCTGTACCAAAAGTTGATTGTAACACTAACCAAAATGGCATGTCTTATGAAATGTGCATTACTGGTTATTCTCTGTGTTCCTTTAATTTCTAACAGAAAGTTCAGTATGTTGTTGTCTTGCCTGACAGCCTCTGGCCAGCCAAAGTAGTTAAAACTAGCTGAAGTTCACTGATTTTTGAGCTGAATTCACCTGAAATAAAACAAATGAGTGTGATTAAAGGTTGGAACTCCTAAACATCACTGAAGTAGGAACTAGCAGCAGATGTCACTCAGTAAAGCAGACCATCTCAGCAGATGGACAGATTGGAAAAGTAAAGGCTTTTTCCTGGCATCATTTGGGTTTAATATGATAGAAATAAAATGCCTTGTCAGTAAAATATAACCAGACGGTTGCTTTGTAGTCATTTTGGGTACATGGTGGATAATTCCAAGTCCTGCTGCCTTTGCAATATTAATTATTCTGTGGATCATTACAGCAAGAACACGTGTCAGACCAGCTGAAGGTACCCACACGCAGCTGGAAATGCTCAGAAGTTTCTATTTGCAATTTGGCATTAGCAAAAGATATAAGAAAGCAAATCTGTGGGCTTGTTGCAGGAAGCTTGTAAGTGTATCAGGCAAAATTATAGAGGCAGGATTTCATCCTAAGCTTTTTGGGATGCTTTTCTCCCTGCAGTGGTACGGGAGCTCTGTAGAGCTGAGAGCTGTGAATGTGAATGGCCTCAGGGGAGCTGGGCCTTTAAATGGAGTGCTTAATGACATATGTTCCCATTAAAAGGTGTAAGCTGTTCTCTTGTACAACTGGTTAACACCTTTTTAATCAGGCCTTTTATTTCATTACAAAAATAATTACCCTGAGCTGGAAAGGTAGAGTGTTTTATTGTCATCCATTTCCACATCTGGGTGTATATATCTATATGTGTATGTGTTTATATCTCCATTTATGCATAAGTAAAAATATATATGAAAAAGATTTTCAGTGTGACTGAACACATCTGAAGCACACAGAGCTTTGGGGTTCTACTTACAGCTCCTATGGTGAGCAAAGCTGTGGTACTCAGTGTCCTGAATCCATCAGAGCTGCTGTTTGAGAGCTGCTTCTCTTCAATATGGCAAGGAGCCAACATCAGCTGCTTTGAATCTCACTTGTCAACCTGTTTATGAAGTAGAAATTTTGATCTTTGCAGCACAATTTAGGATTTGTCTGTTTCATTAGGTGTTGAATTTTCTGTGTTGGGTGAATTATCTGGCAAAAAATAATAGTTTGTAATGTTTTTAATTACCACTTAGGTTATCATCTTTGCAAGGCTGAAATTTTCCAAATTGGTTTTTGTTGTTCTGACTGTCCCTTTTATTAATTGTTAAGCTCATCCTTTGTGACAACACCCAGAAGGCACCCCTTTTATAAATCAAAAGTAAATATATTACTCAACCTTGCAGGGGTGCCATAAGGCTTAATTAGTTCATTTTTATAAAGTGTTCTGAGATTCCCAGATCAGCATCAAATGTTTATTATTAATTATAGGCTCTAGTGACTATATGGGATGATTTCTTAATTTAATTCTCTTCAGGCATCCTTAAAATAACTAATTTTGTTATGGCTTTATTCTTTTCAATTCCTAAAGCACATTTACTCTGGGCACAATTCTGTAAACATTTTCCTATCACTTAGTGTATTTTTAGTTCTGAAATTTACTTTTTTCCACGCGGTAGAATGAAAACCAGTTTTTTACTGTTTTGCCAATGAATCCTGCTCTGTGAATTATTCTCTAATAAGAAGGTTTTGTTTAAACATTATATGGTGGATTTTTTCCTACAGTGGGGGTTGTTAAGTAATTTACTTGTCATCCCTTGGGAAATTTGCAGAGATTACATGGCATCACTGTGATTTATCATTTCTACTTTATTTCTGACTCATAAAGCATGCATTATTTTGTGTTTACCTTCAGCAACAGATCACAGGAAATTTCATCATCAATCAAAGTGCTTTAAAATGAGGAGAAGTGATGATGTGACAAAGGCACTGACAGCAGTTTTTGGTTATTGGAGGATCATTCATTGCTTCCTTTGTGTCGTAACGCTTCTCATCTCATTGCTTTTCCCAGGATCGGGTTCGTGTCGCTTTAGTTACTCAGATCCCAGCATCACTGTGTCCTACAGTAAGAACAGTTCTGCAGATTGGACCCAGCTGGAAAAAATTAGGTTTGTTACAGCTTTTTAATAATTTTCATGCTTTCTGGCTGAGCAGCTGGTGTTTAAACTTGGATCTATTAAAACTTGTTTTAATTGTTAACTTTTTAGTCCTTACTTGCTTATACACATTAAAAGATGAGGGTAAAATTATGGTCACTAAAGCTAATCGCAGAACTGCCCCTGAGAAATAACAATTTCATCCATGGGTTATGTGGGAGGTAAGAAAGACTTAAAATGCATCCCAAATAACAAGCATATTCAGGTGCCTGAAAAATAAAAATTTTGATGCAATTTATAGTGTCACAAGTTCCTGTTTTGGTAGAATAAAGAGTTCAATAAAAATAGTTTCTAGTTTGATGTGAAAAATTGGCTTCTAATGCTCTTACAATAATAAAATTATGGTGAATATTTTTTAAAGATTTAAATTATCCTGAATATTTTCTTAAGAGACTGGTTTATACTAAAAAAACCACAAAGAGTTACGAATGGGAATTAAAAAAAATTTTCATGTAATATGCACATCTTTAAAAAGAGAATCAGTGTTGGAGATGGGTTGTTCTAAAACAACCAGATCAACATATAAATAAATAAATAACACTGAGAAAAGTATACAGCTGTAAAATAAGTATAATTGGGGAAGAAAAAATGTTGTTTATTTGTAGTGTTCTCTAGCATCTCTGTCTGCTGATCTGCATAACCTTAGTTTCTGTGGCATGAAGTGGCTTGAGCCTGTTTTCAGTACAAACAGATCATAGAATAGTTCGGGTTGGAAGGGACCTTAAAGATCATCGAGTTCCAATCCCCCTACTATAAGCAGGGACACCTCCCACTAGATCAGGCTGCTCAGTGCCTTGTCCAGCCTGGCCTTAAACACCTTCAGGGAGGGGGCGTCCATAACCTGTTCCAGTGTTTCACCACCCTCACTGTAAAGAATTTCTTTCTTATGTCAAGTCTAAATCACCCCCCTTCCAATTACATCCGTTATTTCTAGTCCTCCCATCACATATCTTATTAAAAAGTCCTTCTCCTGCCTTTCTGTAGGCCCCCTTCAGGTACTGATAAGTTATTATGAGGTTCCTCTTGGTCTGAACAACCCCAACTCCTTCAGCTTGTCTTCATAAGGCAGTTGCTCCAGCCCTTTGATCGTCTTCGTGGCCTCCTCTGGACCTGCTCCAACAGCTCAATGTCTTTCTTATGTTGAGGAATCTAGAACTGGACACAGTACTCCAGGTGGGGCCTCACCAGAGCTGAGCAGAGAGGCAAAATCACCTCTTGATACTTAATTTGTGTTAAGTAAGCTAAATTCTAACTGTAAGGCTGGAGATTTCGGTAGCTCATCTTCCCACTCCTTCTGTGGGTGGAATTGCTATTTCATTGACAAAGTCACAAATTTTTAACAATTTCAGTAGAACACTAAAGCAAGAATAACTTCACCGCAACCACTGGAGTTACCTCAGAGTAATATTTGGAAAATTATGCACCTTGTCCACATCATCAGTCCACTTACTCATATAGCTCTGCAAGCCAGGAAACTCAAGAGTTGTGATGGTGCAAACATAACCCTCTGAAACCCAAATTTTTTGAAGCTAACCTATATACAGTTTGATCTGGGTTGCTTCAACTTTGACTGCTGGAGGAAGCAGTAGAAAATAGGTCAATAGAGCAAAGTGGTGCAAAATGGAAGGGATGAATTATGAAAGGATGCTCATTTCTCCTGTGGTCCGTATGATTGCAGTGTTTATTTGAATGTGCTTGAGCAGCTGTAACTGTGCTACATGCAGCTCAGGGGAATGGCAGGAGAGTGGGGAGAGGTCATACAGGAGGGAAGATGCTGTGTTGTTGTGTTAGTGCCTGTTGTGCCCGTATGGTTTCAGCTCAGGACTCCTGGGAGGGAGGGGAAGGATCTCTGTGAGGGAATGTGGGTGCTGTGTGTGGGCTCAGAGAGAAGAGAGGACATCTCAGAGCAGCGTTGCAGTGGAGGGTGACAGACAAAATGTGTAGCAAGTGCAGAGTGGGGGCAGATTGTGGGGGTGGGAATGTGGAACAAATGTAGTTGCTTTTTGACATTTCACTACACTTTAATGTTCTGCTTTATAAATGGAAGTTCTGCTTGATAAATGGAAATTCCCCTATCTTCTGTGATATAAGCAAGGGATATGAGGTATATGAGAATGTGCTGTGTCCAGTTCTGGAGCTCTCAACAAAAGAAGGACATTGAACTGTTGGAGCGAGTCCAGAGGAGAGCCACAAAGATTATCAAAGGGCTGGTGCATCTCCCTTATGAAGACAGGCTGAAGGAGTTGGGGTTGTTCAACCTGGAGAAGAGAAGGCTCAGGGGGAACCTCATAGTAGCTTATCAATACCTGAAGGGGGCCTACAGAAAAGCTGGAGTAGGACTTCTCATTAGGGTACAGGATGGCAGTACTAGGAGTAATGGATGTAAATTGGGACGGGGGAGATTTAGGCTGGGTATAACTAACATGTTCTTCATTGTGAGGATGGTGAGACACTGGAACAGGTTGCCCAGAGAGGCTGTGGATGCCCCACCCTGCCCCCAGAGGAACAGGCTGGATGAGACATTGAGCAGCCTGATATAGTGGGAGGTTTCCCTGCCCATGGCAGGGAGGCTGGAGCTGGATGATATTTGGTGTCCCATCTAACCCAAACCATTCTATGATTCTATGACAAATGGGTTAATTCTTCTTTATTGTTGTTGGAGCAGAACATGGAAAGAAAGGCCACCTGACCTTTCCCTTCTACAGAATTAGATGATCAAAGGGCTGGAG
>VZTY01017578.1:0-11221 GCA_013400935.1 Turnix velox
TGATTCTATGATTCTGTGCTCCCCAGAAACACTGTAACTCCTTTTCTCTTTCCACTACCATCCCCTCTTCCCTTCTCTCACCATGGAGGTATCCAGCTCACTGCTGGTTAGTAATGATTCTCTCCAAGGGTTTTCCTTGACTTTCAGTGAGAGAAGTGCAGCCAGCAGATGTCTTTCCTTCAATAAGTTCCAGTAAAGAACAAAGTCACAAGTTCAAATATTCTGGTCAACTTTAATTTAAACCTTTTGACTGAACCTAAAACTACACCTGCTTCTCCAGCTTTGGCTGGAGACATCAGACTGGAGTATCACAGTCAAACCTTTGGATTCTGCGGGTTTTTTTCTCTGAGAGCACAGTTTCCTTTCCTTCCTTTTGTTTCATTACGTTTCAAGCTAAAGGTATTTCAAATTTTGGTCAGATATCACTGACACTACCTTCAGTGCCACAGGCCAAAAAATTTAATTTCCCCCTAGCAGTCTAGGGGGAATTCTGAAGCTGTGCCTTGTCCTGGAGGTGAAATGCCCATGGAGATTTTTGCTACAGTTCTGACCAGGTCCACCCACTCCTCTGCAAAGGCAGTGCTGGACTCTGTGTGTCAGGTCAAGCTCTGGCCATGAATAAAGACAGAGTTTACCCTTGGTGGCTGATGCTGTGAGGGACCAAGTTCACAAAATCATAGAATCACAGAATGGTAGGGCTTGGAAGGCACCTTTGGAGAACTTCTAGTCCAATCTCTCTGCTAGAACAGGTTCACCCAGAGCAGATTGGACAGGAATTCATCCAGGTGGGTTTGGAATATCTCCAGAGAAGGAGACTCCACAACCTATCTGGTTGTCTTAATAACTCTACAAAAAACTGTAGATATTGTTGATATGTTAAATTTAACTATATCCAACCTCATGCCAGTTTGAAAAAGAGGTTTCAGAAGTTTGAAAAAGTGGTTTCAGAACTGAAAGCTGTTACCTGAAGCCTGCTTGATCTACCATAATTTTTTTAGCCCATCTGTCATGTTTGCTTCTCCCTAGAATATTTTCCTAAGAGAATGATGATGTTCCTTGAGGATTTTGGTAGTAGTGGTCATGTTAATAACCTCTTCCATGCTTTCCTTCCAGTTACAGGGTGAAATATGACCTCTCAGAATATTGCTGGGGCCCTGGGATAGAGAGACATGTCCAGTCATGATGATTTCCAATTCCATCTCCTGTTGCTTTCCAAATGAAATACAAGGAGCTGGGGTGCACATGTGTGGCATGAGCTCCTCAGTGCCAGCAGTGCTGTGCACCATGGGCTGCCACTCTTCTGCCAAAGTTAAGTTCATGAAAGGCTGACTGCTTTTCCTCCTGTGCTTCAATGCTTTTAATCTTCTTGCTTAATTAATGGAGCGAAGAGTTTGTAGTTGGATTCAGCTGACAGCACAGCTCTTAAAATACACCACCATTTGCTCCCTTTGAGCAAATAAACCCAGTAAGACCATCCAGCTCCACACTTGCATCTCTGCCTCTAAGAACACAAACCCTTGAGTGCAATCTGCCCACATGTTTCTGGTGGGTTAGAAAATATTTACATTGCGACAGCCATGGCTGAGATGTGGTCACTTCTGGGAAGAGAAGCAGCTGCTGTTTACTGAAGGAAGAGAAGCTTTGTGGTTTGGGCAGTGGCTGGAGCCCAACATTTTATTCTGGTAACACCACTTCTGGGAGATGCAGCATCCAGCAAACGTGCCTTCTGCAAATGGACATGGCATAGTTCAGGTGCTGGTGGCACAGACATGAGCACAGAGTCCTCTGTGAACTGATTCATCTGCTCTCTTGGGTAAATTCTGCAGCCCATCCTCACCTCTGTGCTGTCTTAACTGGCTCAGAACAAGCTCAGATACCAATTCTACCTAGCCTTAGAAGATCCTGAAGTGCAAATTTATGTTGCAGATTAGCCCCTTGAGGAATCACTCTGCTTTCTCTTCCCTTTGTGAAATGGAAGGATGGAGTGTGTGTGTGTGCACAAAAGTGGTGGAAGGGCAAAAAATGGATTATTAAAGCATTAATTAGAATTTAATATATGTGCCTGCACACCAGTAGGATCCGATCCTCTCTTAGATGAGCTTCTGCTATATCTGACCTCACTATTCAGAACCTCCCACTACATCAGTCTGCTCAGTGCCTTGTCCAGCCTGGTCTTGAACACCTCCAAAGAGGGGGCATCCACAACCTCTCTGGGCAACCTCTTCCAGTGGTTCACCACCCTCACTGTAAAGAATTTCTTCCTTATGTCAAGTCTAAATCTACCCCCTTCCAATTTACATCCATTGTTTCTAGTTCTCCCATCACATATCTTATTCATAAGTCCTACCCCTGCCTTTCTGTAGCCCCCTTCAGGGATTGAGAAGCTACTCTGAGGTCCCCCCTGATCCTTCTCTTCTCCAGGCTGAACAACCCCAACTCCTTCAGCCTGTCTTCATAAGTCAGTTGCTCCAGCCCTTTGATCATCTTGGTGTCCTCTTCTGGATCTGCTCCAACAGCTCAATGTCCTTCTTGTGTTGAGGGCTCCAGAACTGGACACAGTAACTCCAGACAGGGCCTCACCAGAGCCCAGTAGAGGGGTAAAATCACCTCTCTTGACCAAGCCTGATCCTGAGTGCCTCCAGGGATGAGGCCTCCATCACCTCTCTGGGCAACTTGGGCCACTGCCTCATCATCCTCATGGTGAAGAACTTCTTCCTCATGTCTAATTTAACTTGCCCTGCTCTAGTTTAAAACCATTGCCTTTTGTCCTATTGCTACATACTCTGGCAAACAGTCCCTCCTCAGCTTTCTGGTAGACTCCCTTCAGGTACTGCTAGGCCACTATAAGGTCTTCTCAGAGCCTTCTCTTCTCCAGAATGAACAGGCTTAGTGATTTCCATAAAGGTAGCATAAGGACATCAGTGGTGACACACATCTCAAACCAGACAATACCTGTCTTACTAGAAATGCTTGCTCATTTAGTCTAATGCCTGGATGATTTTTATTTGGCATCCAAGTTGGATATGTTTGGGGTTTTTTATGAGGTCCAGATGTGAAGCAACCTTTAAGCACTACCAAGGAGTGGTACAGCTCTCCCCTGCCCATCACTCTAATGTTATGTAGCAGCCCAGGATTTGGGAGGGATGTGCTGGGAGTCAGCAAACTGGAGCAGACGTGTCTGTCAAACCACAGGGCACACCCTCAGCCCCTTGGGGACAGAAAAGGGATTGGCATTGATCAGTCAGACACAGAAAGTCTCTCCAGGGTGGGGACATGAGCAGAGATTCTGCTTCCCTCCTGTCTCCTATCTGCCCAGAGAAAGTCCATGCCGCTAAAAGATGATGTGTGGGGTTTTCTGAAGCAGAGCCAGAGGAGATTTGGGATTCTTAAGCTAGTCTTTAGATCCTCAAGTGTTTAAGCCCATCTTGGAGCTGTACCCAGGTCACTGCAATACGGCTCCATTCCATTTTGGCCATGGCATTCTGCTGCACATGCCACAACACCAAGTCATGGTGCAGAAAAAGGTGCTGAGACACTTGATAGGACAAACATATGGCAAATCACAAAGGAATATGAAGAAATACTCAGTCAACTCCTCAGCCACAGAAACATGCTAACCAATCCTAGAATAGTTTGGGTTGGAAGGGACCTTAAAGATCATCGAGTTCCAACCCCCCTGCCATAGGCAGGGACACCTCCCACTACATCAGGCTGCTCAGTGCCTTGTCCAGCCTGGACTTAAACACCTCCAGGGATTAAGGGGACATCCACAGCCTCTCTGGGCAACCTCTTCCAATGTTTCGCTACCCTCACTGTAAAGAATTTCTTTCTTATACCTAGTCTGAATCTCCCCTCTTCCAATTTACATCCTTTATTTGTAGTCCTCCCATCACATATCTTATTAAAAAGTCCTACCCCTGCCTTTCTGTAGCCCCCTTCAGGTACTGAGATGATACTCTGAGGTCCCCCATGAGCCTTCTCTTCTCCAGGCTGAACAACCCCAACTCCTTCAGCCTGTCTTCATAGGGAAGTTGCTCCAGCCCTTTGACCATCTTGGTGGCCTCCTCTGGACCTGCTCCAACAGCTCAATGTCCTTCTTATGTTGAGGGCTCCAGAACTGGACACAGTAACTCCAGGTGGGGCCCTGGATGGGCTGTACCATCTTCCTCCAAAGGAGACACCAGTGCTGGCCATCTGTTCTACCCATCAGTTACAGCCTGGAGTGCATCTCTGGCCACACATGGGAGTATTTGCTGAGTTTATTGGGATTTTCTGCTTGTTTTGGCAGGCTGCCTGCTCCCAAGGCATCACCACCTCCTCTCTGGTCCCTGTCCCCAGTTTATGGGGTGGCAGTGGAGAAGCTCCAAGCCAGAGTGGCTGCCTCACTGCAAAGTCCCTCCTGCCAGGGATGGCTGCATTTGTCAGAAAGCTCCCATTAGCCCTGCATGCCATCTATAATCTGCCAGCCCCAACACAGCAGCATCTGCTCCAGACTCAGTATTATACAACCATAATTGGCCTGTGCAGGGCACGTTCAAACCATGGGCAGGGGGACAGCCATTGACCCAACCCAGAGCTCATCTCCAGCAAGATTTTTTCTGCAACTCTGCAAACCCAGATGGTTTGTTTTGTTGGGGTTTATCCCCTGCGCTGCAACCTAAGGGTTATTTCTCATGTATTACAAGCACTAGCTGCTTGAACTAACAGTCTTAAATTCCTACAACCTGGACTGCACAGAATTCAGAGGAGTTTTTCTAAAAATACTTAGAAATGGTGAGAGTGGGATTACAGAGAAGGGAAACTCCAAATTGTCAGATTTGCTGAGGATGCTAAAAATACGTGCCTTTTTTTAGAGAGAGGAGGGGGAAGTGATTGGCAAATAGTATTAATCTGAGGCAGACTGCAGCAGAGAGAAGGATTATAAAGCAGCTCATTTAGGACTGCCAAATTCATTTTTCAGGAATTCCTTTGCAAAAGCCTCGTTGACTCCTGCGTGCCCGACAAAAGCTCTCCAAAAGCAGCGTGAAGGAGGCAGGGAGGGGCTGGAGCCCCATTGTGCACAATTGCAAATCTCTGAGTAGAACATCATTAACCGGGGCTGAGTGACAGCCAGGATTAACTTGGCTGAAACCAAACAGTAAAGAAACATGTAAGACCAGATTCGAGGATTCCTCAGGAACTGTGAGGATAATCTGTCACAACAGCAGCTTTAGGCTGGAGAAGCCAAAAGGTCCAGACGGACTTGCTGGCTGCTCTGTGAAACTAATGCCTTGGCTTTTACTGCCTTTGCTGGATGCTCTGTGTGGCTTGTGCAGATGAACACAGGCACCCTCTTTTTTCCTCTTCATTGTGATGGAAGACCCTCCTCACCTGTATCTGTGATCAGTCTCTCTGCCTTACAGACCCTCCTGCTCATCCTGCACCAATGACTTTTAATGAGCATAAGCAAAACCTGACTGAGGAGAGCACAAGCCATCTCTCCCCAGGATGCCCCAGCCCTGCAGACTGCAAAGAAAGGTGGTTTGTCACAGTCTGCCTTCACAGGAATGGGAAGTGCACAGGTGAAAAAGTCAACCTGCCTGAAAACACACGGGTCACTGCACAGGGGGACAGAAAAGCACCTTTATTTCGCTTTCAATCTGCCAGGCTGGCTCTTGGAGGGCTCCAGCAGCACCCTCTGGTGACCTGAGATGTCCCAAACATTCAGCAGCTGCTGAGAAAAAGTAGTTGGGCTCAGCAAGGAACAGAATAAATCATTCAAAGCTCTGACAGTCCCCAGAGGGGATTTGAGGTCAGAGAAAAGTGATGGGGGAGGAGAAGAAAGAAATGCATTGTGAGGTTCCTGGGAGATGGGTGAAGGTAACCTTCTTTGTGCAGTCAGCTCTCTACCAGGGCTGGCTTTAAAGGCAGAAGCAGTTGCTTAAGCAGGTTGTGGTGATGTGGTCAGGAGAGACATTAGTTTGCTGCTGCCTGCCCCATTTTCTGCCTGCAAGGAGGTGGTAAGGAGTTATTAGCCTGGAGAAGAGAAGGCTGTGAAAAGACCTCATAGAATCCTACCAGTACCTGAGGTGGGGAGGGGCTGTTTGCCAGGGCATGGAGCAAAAGAATGAGGAGCAATTGTTTTAAACTAGAGTAGGGCAGGCTTAGATTGGACATTTGGAAAAATTAGTTCATCATGAGAGTGGTGAGACATTCAAAAAGGTTTCCCAGGGAGGTGGTGGTCGCCACATTGCTGGTGTCATTCAAGACCAGGCTTGATGAAGCTCTGAGCAACCTGATTGAGCACAGGATTTCCCTGCTCAGAGCTGAGGGGTAGGTCTAGATGGCCTTTGAAGAACCCTTCCAGCTTAATCATAGAATAGTTTGGGTTGGAAGGGACCTTAAAGATCATGGAGTTCGAAACCCCCTGCCATAGGCAGGGACACCTCCCACTACATCAGGCTGCTCAGTGCCTTGTCCAGCCTGGCCTTAAACACCTCCAGGGATTGAGGGGGCATCAACAGCCTCTCTGGGCAACCTCTTCCAGTGTTTCACTACCCTCACTGTAAAGAATTTCCTTCTTATCTCCATCCTGAATCTCCCCTCTTCCAATTCACATCCATTATTTCTAGTCCTCCCATCACATATCTTATTAAAAAGTCCTACCCCTGCCTTTCTGTAGCCCCCTTCAGGTATTGAGAAGCTCCTATGAGGTCCCCCCTGAGCCTTCTATGCATTCTATGATTCTATGATTTACACTTGATATTAGAAAGAGCTTTCGTGTGAGGGTGGTCCAGGCTGTGGATTTCCCATTCCTGGAAACATTCAAGGCCAGGTTGAATGAGACTCCGAGCAGCCTGGACTAGCTGGAGGTGTCCCTGCCCATGGCAGGGTGTCAGAGCTAGATGATCAATCTTTGAGGTCTCTTCCAACCCAAACCATTCTATAATCACACAGAAATCCAGTCTTTTTGCTGTTTCCCACCCAAATATCCCATTCTGCCCACCAGTGACACAGCTTATCTGCAGATGTTTCTTGTTACCTGCCAGCATTGCAGAGATAAGAAGCCTGGCAGATGTGCTGTGTGCGTGGGAAATCCCACAGTGACACAAGCCCCTGCACACACATGAGGTCTCCTCTGCCTCCCCCACTGCCCAGGGAATACCAAATCACATTCACAGTCTCTAGAGCCTGCCTTCCAACAATTTAGAAGCTTGGGCTGAAGTGATCTGAAAGATTGCCTGGAGCTTTTAGAGCAAAATCCACGGTTTATAACTTTGATTCCTGCAGTGGAAAGCAGTAATGTGCCATAAAATCACAAGATAATTTAGGATGGAAAGGACCTTTGGAAGTCCAGTGCCCTGCTCAAAGCAGAGTCCACTTCAAGTGTTTGATGTTAAATCAGATTGTTCAGGTCCAACTAAGATTTTAAGAAGCACTTTGTCTCCTTCCTTCAGAGTTAGTTTTACATTTCTTTGCCTGCATTCAGAGTCACATATCTAGCCTTCCATTTTCTATGTCACACTCTCATATATTTTTAATGCAATGATTCTTATGTAGAAAAGCAAAGGAAGTTATCTTCTCTAACCAGTTCATTTTAATTTGCCCTATTGTTTTACTTAGTATCTTCTTACAGGAGAGACAAACTTTGTCTCCCTCTGCTTCCCACTATCATAGATTAGTTTGGGTTGGAAGGGACCTTAAAGATCATCAAGTTCCAACCCCCCTGCCATAGGCAGGGACACCTCCCACTACATCAGGCTGCTCAGTGCCTTGTCTATCCTAGTCTTGAACACCTCCAGAGAGGGGACATCCACAACCTCTCTGGGCAACCTCTTCCAGTGTTTCACTGCCCTCACCCTAAAGAATTTCTTCCTTATGTCAAGCCTGAATCTACCCCCTTCCAACTTACATCCATTATTTCTAGTCCTCTCATGTTGTCCTGGGATAACTCAAAATACCAGAGATGCTTTTTGAGAAGGATCTGGGCTACAATGTGACTCAACAGCTCCTCCAAAGTCTGGGGTGACTTCTTAAGACCCCCTTGAGTCTGCATCCCATGTCACACACTCTACAGCATCAGGCCAAGGGGACAACAGCATTTTGAGGATGCAGGGATATGTCTCTTTGCATCTGAGAGCTGCACCTGATGAAGTCAGCCCCAGAAATAGCTAGAGAACACTGGAGAGAAGTGCTGACCACACTCAGGAATGCATGTATCCACCATTTCTCATGACAATCATGTACAAGCACATAGACACATATATACCTGCACACACACATGTAGATGAGCAATCCTTGTGCTCATAGAATCATAGAGTAGTTTGGGTTGGAAGGGACCTTAAAGATCATCGAGTTCCAACCCCCCTGTCATAGGCAGGGACACCTCCCACTACATCAGGCTGCTCAGTGCCTTGTCTATCCTAGTCTTGAACACCTCCAGAGAGGGGACATCCACAACCTCTCTGGGCAACCTCTTCCAGTGGTTCACCACCCTCACTGTAAAGAATTTCTTTCTTATGTCAAGTCTAATTCTAACCCCTTCCAATTAACATCCATTGTTTCTAGTCCTCCCATCTGATATCATATTAAAAAGTCCTTCCCCTCAGGTACTGATAAGTTACTCTGAGGTCCCCCCTGAGCCTTCTCATCTCCAGGCTGAACAACCCCAACTCCTTCAGCCTGTCTTCATAGGGCAGTTGCTCCAGCCCTCATCTCCAAATACAGACCAGTATATGCACTAGCAGCATGGTGCAGAGGCTTAAATGGCTCCATTGCAGCTGGTGGAGCTCATTCATTTCTTGATGTCCATTAGAAGGCACCCTATGAGACTTATGAACCCAGCCTGAGGATTAGGTCACTTTAGGAAGTGCACAAGCTGTTCCCCCTGAGAGGGATGAAAGTAGTGACCTCAGAATTTGAATAACAGTGCAGCCATTTTTATAACTTCATTACTTAACCTCATTAGTAGCTCTCGACAGGCTTGTGAGTTAGACTCATCAGCTTTGAATAAATACTCTCTTCCTATGGAAGCAGTGCAGAGGGATCATTCATGGGTTATGACCAAGGGGGTTATAATTCCAGGGTGCTCAGAGATTGAGACTGAAACAACATGGATGCTCTGCTCTCCAAATTTAGCTGTGGAGGAACAACTTTCACAGAGATAAAGAAAAGGCTCTTAAATTAATACAGAGCTAAATACTGTGTGAGGAGCTCAAATTGTCCTTTCAATCATGAGTTACTTTACATCTGCAGAGGGATGTAACCTGCCCCCATGCTGCCAGGTCACTTCCCTCTGACAGATTAGCTGTGGGGGAGGTTCACTCCTGAGTCAGTGCTGGATTGGCAAGGTAGTGATTGGAGATCTTCAGCAAAAATGCTTCCAAGAAGGAATGGAGTTTCTCCTCCTTTTTTATGATGGGGAAACCTAAAAAAAAAAAAAATTAAAAAAAATTGAGAATTTAAAAAATAAAATAGGAAAATTTTCCAACACTTTATAAATTAGAAAATGAAGACTTTAATTTGGGCATTACTATCCTCATTCACTCAAAACTTGCTTCTAAGTTCTTGCCTTGGAAACATCACTCATTGGAACTTTGAGTTTCATTCATAGGGTGAAAAATTGAACCCCCTCTAGTTTTTAAAATAAAATTTCTCATGAAATAGCAAAGCTTTTCTTTCAGGTTGTTTTTGGGGTTTCCTGAGGGTTAACACAGCTTCTGTTTTCATGCAGGTGGAATCATCCAAATGGAGATGAGGGTCACACAACTACACTATTTTGCTCCCGAATAAAAGCAGAAATGTGAAGTGCTGAGGTCAGCAGCCTACTTCTGCAGCTGGGGATGGAGAATATGATTAATTTTGAGTGTCCCATTATTATTTTTAGTCCATATTTGTCCTACCAACTTCCTCACCTGCTCAACCTAATTTCCAGCTGCTTCTATAGGTGAGGTGATGAGATACATAGTCCAAGAACTAAACCAAGAGCAACTATTTCATATAAGGGTTCCTTTTAATTATTGAGCTGAATATTTGGCTTGCCCAGTCTCTAGCTGAAGGGTTTTGGAGGATGGTAGAGCTCCTGGGATGGCAGATATTCTCTGTAACCTGCAATGATGGGGTGATCTTAACATTTATGACTTAGAGCCTGTCACAATGAAAGGAATTTTCTTCTGAGTTGGGAATATGAATGGAGAAGAGAAGAAAGGAAAATATCTCCCATGGGACATGGGGGAAGAGGACAAAATAAAGCTTTGCTAGAGGCAAAGTTCAGGGCCTGAGGCTGGCATCCTGTCCAGAGCCAAGTGATTTCCTACTTAAAAGCTGATTAATCCAAATGCTTTTCAATTTAGAAGGCAGAGATCAATCAATAATTATCCCATTTAATCCCAACATAAATCCTTTAATTTTTTTTTAATTAAAAGCAGCCAAGCACCACTGGCTGGGATACACCAAATTGCATTAAACCCTGGAGTCCCAGGGGAGAGGCACAGGCAGCAAATTGCTCATGTGATTTTCTTCTTTCACTGCTGGCTTTAATGGCTGTTCTCTCTGCCTCCTGGTAGAAAATGATGAGCTTGGGGATGTTTCTGGCAATGAGCAGGCAAATTAAACGTTATTTCCAAATATGCAGGGATTCACAAACCAGACAAGTGCCCCCTTTCTAGAAGGCAAATTGGGAAGGGGGAACTTCAGCAGCACTTCCTTCTCTGCAACAGAGACAATGCACAACATTAGTACTGGGACCGGTGCTATTGAACATCTTTGTAGGACATTTGGACAGTGGGATTGAGAGCACCCTCAGCAAGTTTGCAGATGACACCAAGCTGTGTGGTGCAGTTGATACACCTGAAGGAAGGGATGCCACCCAGAGGGAGCTTGACAGGCTTGAGAGGTGGGCCCAAGCCAACCTCATGAAGTTCAACAAGGCCAAGTGCAAGGTCCTGCACCTGGGTCGAAGCAATCCCAAGCACAGACACAGGCTGGGTGGAGAGTGGCTTGAGTGCAGCTCTGAAGAGAAAGACTTGGGGGTGTCAGTGGATGACAAACTCAACATGAGCCACCAGTGTGCACTTGCAGCCAAGAAGGCCAACCAGATCCTGGGTTGCATCAAGAGAAGTGTGACCAGCAGGTCCAGAGAGGTGATTTTGCCCCTCTACTGGGCTCTGGTGAGGCCCCACCTGGAGTTACTGTGTCCAGTTCTGGAGCCCTCAACACAAGAAGGACATTGAGCTGTTGGAGC
>VZTY01017578.1:11382-33013 GCA_013400935.1 Turnix velox
TAGTGGGAGGTGTCCCTGCCTATGGCAGGATGGTTGGAACTCGATGATCTTTAAGGTCCCTTCCAACCCAAACTATTCTATGATTCTATTATTCTATGACCCTGCTCATGGGTAAATCCATGAAATTCACAGTTTCCCAGCTCTATCTGAACAAGGTTCAAGCAACAAATCTGGTTCTTGGGCTGAGAATTTCAAGGGGACCTAAATATTAAAGTACATCCTATTACCTGCCTGCTCAGTGCAGAAGCCTCTCCTCCTGGCCAGCAATTATCACAGTATAATTGTGTGTCCAATCAATTGTTTAATGTAAACAGTAAAAATGCCCCCAGGGCCATATTTCAGTTGTCATCAAATTGAACAATCACCCTGCTAGTAAACACCATGGGACAGCCATGGGATGTATGGCAAATCCCTCTCTTTGCAGCCTTCATTTGATGGTTGAATTATGGACACTGTTTGCAACTGATTCTCAGCTCCATCCACGTTCTACTCTGCTGATCTAAGTCATTAAGCTGAATTCACACCTTTCTTCTTTGATGCCAAGGAAATCTTCATTAAATGGTCTTTATATAAGCATCCTCCTGCTATAATTTCAACACTGAAGTTTAATTAAAAATTACACTAATTAAATCAAAGCTGGGCTGTGTGACTGAACATCCATTCCTGGTGCTTCATCCCTTGTAATGAGGCACTTGTGGGACATGACTGTGAAAAGGGTCAAAGGCTCATGAGTTTGAGGAATCCTTTCTACAAACAAAAGTCTGTGCATAATACACTTCCTCTAGCTTGATGTGAACACCATCAGAATTTCAAAAATCAGGAATTAGCTGAAAATGGTGATGTTGCTTTTTATGTAGGAAGAGGATAAAGTACTTTAGGGCACACAATGGGAAGGGAAACCTTTCCCATTTGTTTCTTCTCAGCAGAATTATCTGGTAGGAGCAGCATCCCAGCACCACTAATATTTTGGATTTTAAAAGGCTGCTTATATTGAGCTAAAGAAGGGCTTTGTAGCACTGGCCAGTAGAAAAAATGTCTTTATTGGAATGGAACAAGGTAGCCTTATTTAAATGCCTCCTTTTTGTTGGTTCCAAGGCTCTGTTTTTGAAGTGTGTGTAATTTAGATGTCTCTGTAAAAGCAATACTTCCTTCATTTCTCAGCGTATGAGGGTTTATTTTCTGCCAGCTGCTCTTTGAAAGGCTTTGAATAAAGCAAAGTTTAATTATCTGCAGAAAAGAAAAATGAAAAAAAAAAATACCAACCACCACCTAGTTATTTTCTGCAGCACTCTGGGATTTGAAATGATTGAGGCTTTTCAGAAAATAAATTGTCAATTAGATGTCACACCTGGAGAAAGAGGAAAGCTGTGGTGGAGTCACACCATGTTGGCATCCCTTAAATTGTTAAGATTTACCTAAAAAGTACCCTGGGAATACTCTGGATTGCAGCAGAAGCTACAGCAGCTCTGAAACATGCAGCAAAGAGCATGGCTCCATGGGCTATCAAGGGTGTGCTGAAAATCAGCTGAAGATCAGATGTGTTAAAGTGAAGGTTATGGGCTGGCTCCCATCTGCCTCTACTGAGGAAAATGGTGCTACTTAACATGGCAAGTCACCTTCTGGGGTGGCTCAGAGGTGAGGATGTTTCAGTGATGCTCATCATTTCAGTGATTGTAGGAGGTGTCCCTGCCTAGGGCAGGGGGGCTGGAACTAGATGATCTTTAAGGTCCCTTCCAACCCAAACTATTCTATGATTCTATGATTAGCATGACCTGTGGGAAAAAGAGTGCCTGTTCTGACATTTCCAAGTGTGTCAACTTCCTGAAGGGAAAATAAGTTCAAGAAGAAGAAGAACTCAAAACTTGCAGTGCTAAGGCAGAAATGCAGAAAGAGAGCCCTGGATGTTATAGGAGAGCTTAGAAATTAAAATGGTGCTTTTGAAACTGCAGATGAAGTCAGGGAACACCACAATGTATCAGAACTCGTGTAGACAAGACCCCAGTGATAGCAAACATCTGCATCTACCTCCCCTAAGCTTTGAGTTTGGGCATTCCTTGGACAACCTACCTCCCTGGATCAGTCCACTACCTCACAAAATCCTCTCCTGAATCTGCCAGAAGCTTGAGAAACCAAAACAAAGCAGCAAGTATAGTGTTTGCAGTCACTCCTCCAAAGTTTGCCACATGCAAACTCTGTATTTGAGTTTTATATTGAGAGGAATCACCTCTCATAACCCCCTCAGATCACAAATATCCCAGGATTAACAATTCTAATGACTCACTGAGTGG
Source organism: Turnix velox (assembly GCA_013400935.1). NCBI lineage: Eukaryota > Metazoa > Chordata > Aves > Charadriiformes > Turnicidae > Turnix > Turnix velox. The sequence continues at coordinate 13,671 of VZTY01017578.1, forward strand.
CTGGGGAATGTCCCTGGGATTGACTGCAGCTGCTGCTATCATGCTGGAGATACTGTGTAAACTCATTAGCTCTTATCAGCACAGTAGCTCCCACCCACACAGAGCTTGTCCCAACAACACCAGCATCAGGTTTTCTCCAGGATGCCAAATACAGGGCTTGGGTACCTGTTGCTAGGAAAAAAGCAAGGTGAAGGATGCCCTGAGGAGAAGAAGATTTGAGGTGGCCATCAGCTCCTGGGCTATATCTTTTCTGAATATGGGCTTGGCATCCACTGAAGGTCTTCTCATGGATGTGTGAACATCACCATTATCACAGACAGCTCTGCAATGCCTGGAGAGCAGAGCTGCTGACATTCAACTACTGGACATCACTGAGGAGGCAGAACCTGCCAGCACCTTGTAGATAAGGTCTGAGAGCTTGATGTGATTTGGTGCTCCCTGGGGATCCTGTGGAAAATGGATTTTTCCCTGTGAAGAGCAATCTTTGCAGAAAAGATGTGCTATTAGCTGAAATTTCTTCTTGAAATCCACCAAAGAGCAGGAAAGACCAAATAATAGTCCTTCTCTAGCAGTGCCCATTAACTGCAGAAGCAAAGGGTTTTGGGGTGCAACCCATTCACCCGATGAATGTGCAGTGCTAGAGACTCTTCCATGTTATGGCCAGAGTCCACATCTTCAAGGAAAGGCTGCTGGATTAGATGCAGGAAGGACAGGAGTGGCCGGTGAAAGTCTCACTGCACAATGTGTGAGTCTCCAAGGTGAGGTGGCACCAAGGTGTTGCAAGAATCACAGAATATCAGGGATTGGAAGGATCATCCAGTCCAATCCCCCTGTCAGAGCAGGAACACCTAGACCAGGTCACACAGGAACACATCCAGGAAGGTTCTGAATGTCTCCAGAGGAGGAGACTCCACATCCTCTCTGGGCAGCCTGGGACACTGTTCTGTCACCCTCACCATGAAAAAGTTTTTTCTTATATGTCTGTGGAACCTCCTGTGTTCCACCTTGGACCCATTGCCCACAGTCCTGTTGTGAGAGGTCACAGATAAGAGCCTGGCTCCATCCTCCTGACACTCTCCCTTTTCCATATTTATAGACATTAATAAGGTCACCCCTCAGTCTCATCTTCTCCAAGCTAAAGAGACCCAGCTCCCTCAGCTGTTCCTGATAAGGGAGATGTTCCAGTCCCTTCATCATCTACTCAGCTTTGGTGAGGCCCCACCTGTGTCCAGTTCTGGAATCCTCACCATTAGAAGGACATTGAGCTGTTGGAGCAGGTCCAGAGGAGACCACCAAGATGATGAAAGGGCTGGAGNAGATATGTGATGGGGGGACTAGAAATAATGGAAGAAATTGGAAGGTGGTAGATTTAGGCTGGATATAAGAAAGAAATTCTTCACAGTGAGGGTAGTGAAACACTGAAAGAGGTTGCCCAGAGAGGCTGTGGATGCCCCCTTAATCTCTGGAGGTGTTTAAGGCCAGGCTGGACAAGGCACTAAGCAGCTAGATGTAGTGGGAGGTGTCCCTGCCTATGGCAGGACTGTTGGAACTCCATGATCTTTAAGGTCCCTTCCAACCCAAACTATTCTATGACTGGTGGCTCTGCACTGGATTCTCTCAAGCAGTTAATAGAGGGGTGGCAGTACCTATAGGCAGTGGAGGTGGTGCAAAGTGCTGCTCCAGTACCACAAATGCACTGGGAAGCTTCTCTGGGATCTGTCAGAGGAACACCTACCAAATAAATGTCTATTATCCACCCTGGCTGGCAGCCAGGGCGCTGGGTTATGCCACTGCACACCAGCACTGATAGCTTTTCCCTGCCTCTCCTGCCCAGCCTCTCAGAAATGCCGAGGAAGGGCTACCTCACACCACATGCCATAATTACAGTGTCAGCCCCATCAGAGAACCCATTTACAACTTAAGAAAGGTCTGCATGAGGTGGTCTTTTGCTATTTGGAAATAGAAAAATTAAAACCCAGCTCTGGCAATATTAGGTACAGCTGGGCAACCTCTTCCAGTGTTTCACTACCCTCACCCTAAAGAATTTCTTTGTTTTGTCTAGCCTGAATCTATCCCCTTCCAATTTACATCCATTATTTCTAGTCCTCCCATCACATATCTTATTAAAAAGCCCTACCCCTGCCTTTCTGTAGCCCCCTTCAGGTACTTAGAAGCTACTATGAGGTCCTTCATGAGCTTTCTTTTCACCAAGATACTGCTTGAGGCTGGTTTAGACACAAATCACAGCAGGGGCAGATCATGGTGCATCTTTTTTAGTTACCTCCTAGCAAAAGCTCCATACCTATGTCTTCCAAGAGAGTCCTTATCCATGTAGGTTTTCCATAAAAGCTTTTTCCTGTACTCTATCTGGTAAGAAAGACAGACACATAGAATCATAGAATAGTTTGGGTTGGAAGGGACCTTAAAGATCATCGAGTTCCAACCATCCTGCCATAGGCAGGGACACCTCCCACTACATCAGGCTGCTCAGTGCCTTGTCCAGCCTGGCCTTGAACACCTCCAGAGAGGGGGCATCCACAACCTCCCTGGGCAACCTGTTCCAGTATTTCACCACCCTCACTGTAAAGAATTTCTTTCTTATGTCTAGTCTAAATCTATCCCCCTCTAATTTATATCCATTGTTTCTAGTCCTCCCATCCGATATTATGTTAAAAATTCCTTCCCCTGCCTTTCTGTAGGACCCCCTCAGGTACTGAGAAGTTACTATGAGGTCCCCTCTGAGCCTTCTCTTCTCCAGGCTGAACAACCCCAACTCCTTCAGCCTGTCTTCATAAGGCAGTTGCTCCAGCCCTTTGACCATCTTTGTGGCCTCCTCTGGACCTGCTCCAACAGCTCAATGTCCTTCCTGTGTTGAGGGCTCCAGAACTGGACACAGTAACTCCAGGTGGGGTCTCACCAGTGACGAGTAGGGGGGCAAAATCCCCTCTCTTGACCTGCTGGTCACACTCCTCTTGATGCAACCCAGGATTTGGTTGGCCTTCTTTGCTGCAAGTGCACACTGCTGGCTCATGTTGAGTTTGTCATCACATGCTCTTATGAGGATAGAAACCAACCTGCCTGTTTCACAAAGAGCAGCCTGAGGATGGATCACAACATGAGGCAGCTCCAAGTTACCAAAGCTCTGACACTTGAAACACCTTCTCAATTTTTTTGTTACTGCTTCATTAATGAGACCTCTTCTACTCTGTATGTGACCTGCTCTGCAAGGACATCAGTGGGATGTGCTGCTGGTGAATCATGATGTTAATGAGTTACAGCTTTACTGCTTTTGGCTTTGTTGCATCTCCTTGATATTTAGCTTGTGTTGAGCTGAATGAGCATCACTGCTTTCTGTAAATTCACAGTTTCATTTTGTTTCTTGCCCCAGCACTGATTTTAACCTTTGGGAATGGACTTTAAAAGTGTAGAAAATGATAATTTTTCTAGCTGCTAGGATCACACCTGCCTCGAGACAATGCTCAGTGACTGACACTGTGACTGCATGGAAAATGAGGACAGGAGTTGACATATTCCTTATTCCTTTGCAAACCTCATATTTTTCTATAATTTGGAGAAAATAGGAATAAAGAGTGTTCAGGACAAATGGTCCTGTGTTGAAGTACAGGGATTATGTTATTCTGGCACACACTTGGTACCTCGTTAGTGAAATCCTTCTCGTTTCTCCCTCCTGAATAAAACTTGACCATGTCTTTCAGGTTGCTTCTCCCAAGACTCTGCCAATTTTTTTTATGTAAAGGGCTGAGATTCATGAGTAGGAATAGAGAGATGAGAACTGTTCCTCTGTCAAAATCCCTTTTCACCAAGAAATTGACTCTGCAATGAAGCCATCTGTTGTGAGACATGTTTGCTTGTGATTAACAAGCCTCAGTCTTGTGAGGAAATAGATTTTTTTTTAAAAAAGGAAAACAAACAAAAAAAACCCTAACAAACAACAAAATTAAGCACACTTTTTGGAAAGAAAAATACCAGTAAATATCTTCTGGGGAAAAAAACCCAAACAAATACATGATTAACCTTTATATAATATATATCTGCAGAAATATCCTGCTGCTCAGTAGTGAGTGACTCCAGTCTGAGGGAGCATCCACCTCCCTGGGAGCACAGTACCCTGTCCTGCTCAAATTCTCCCAAATCTTAACCAGCAACCCCTTTTTTGTCCCTTTCTGCCTCCAACAACAAGGTGGGAGCAGGTAAAAATATGTAAAGAAACCCAGGAAAAAGCTCAACCTCCCTCTTTTTCTTTTTTCTTTGACTTTTCAACATCTACGGGTTGTATTTTCAGGCTGAAATGTGGACATTTTCTCCACCCTAAGACAAAAAACCCCTTACTTTACAAAAATGCTTCAAAAAAAAACCAAACAACAAAAACCCCCTAACAAAACCCGAAACACAAAAAAAACCCAAAAAAAGCCAAAACCAGCTCAAACAAAACCAAAACAAACAAAAAACCCCAAACAAAAAAAACNCCTAACAAAAAAATACCCCAACCAAAACCAAAGAACCCTCCAACAAAACAAAAAATATTCTAAAGGGAAAAAAAAACAACCAAGAACAAAAAAAACCCCAACCAAAACAAAAAAAACCCAACTAAACCAAAACAAAAAAAAACCCAAACAAAACGAAAAAAAAACAACAAAAAAAACCCAAAAACAAAAACAAAAAAAACCAAACAAAAACAAAGAAGACCCCCCCCCAAAAAAATTTAAAGCATCTAATCACTGGGCTCCCAAAGCCAGAGCTTTCACAGAGACTACCACAAAATAAGTAAAATCTGAAGAGCAGGGAGTGCTCTTTATCCCAAGCTCTCACACAGACCTAAAGATTTCTACTCCTTCTCCCCTCCAGATGAAGGGAGAGACTCCATTTTGCCCACTGGACTAGTTTTATCCCTTTATTTGGCAGCCCAAATGATGACTGTGTTCAGTAAGCAGCGTCCCTACTGAATTACAGCACCCGCGGGCAGGCTCTGCCCTTGGGCTGGCAGCATTCTCACAGGATGCAGAGGGAATTTTTCCCATTTTTAACACTTGATACCCTGCTCCTGGTTTTACAGACACATCAGGCAGTGGTGCCAAGGCAAATATGATTTGCATTCAGCAACCTTTGTGCCCGTGGCTCCTGAGAAGATATTTCCCCAGCTTTGTACCAACTTACACTGAATGGGCAATATTACACAGATATTACTCCATGGAGCAACCATCTGATATGTAAAGTCAGGAGTTCAGAGAGGATTAAGGCTCACTGGCAACAAGAGAGCTGCATTGCTTGTGGATGTGGAAGCAGCCACAGCTGCTCTGGCTTCTCATGCACGGGAATTATCTCAGCGCCAGGACAGGATTGCTCTGGAGTTTTGCCTCTTCAAAAAGCCATTGACCCATATTTTTTGTATTCTGCAGAATCAAAGGTCAGCAGGTTAGGGAAGGTGTCCTGCCCAGCAAGAGAAGAAGAGGTTTTTAGCCACTCAGGGTGAAAAAAATAATCTAGAAATGTACCATCTACTCCTCATTAAAAGACTGAGGTCTTCCCATCCAGGTCACATCAGTCATAGAATCATAGAATAGTTTGGGTTGGAAGGGACCTTAAAGATCATTGAGTTCCAACCCCCCTGCCATAGGCAGGGACACCTCCCACTACATCAGGCTGCTCAGTGCCTTGTCCAGCCTGGCCTTAAACACCTCCAGAGAGGGGGCATCCACAGCCTCTTCCAGTGTTTCATCACCCTCACCCTAAAGAATTTCTTTCTTATATCTAGCCTGAATCTACCCCCTTCCAATTTACATCCAATTTTTCTGGTCCTCCCATCACATATCTTATTAAAAAGTCCTTTCCCTGCCTTTCTGTAGCCCCCTTCAGGGATTGAGAAGTTACTCTGAGGTCCCCCCTGAGCCTTCTCTTNTCCTCTTGATGCAACCCAGGATTTCGTTGGCCTTCTTGGCTGCAAGTGTGCAATGCCTGTGGCTATTTATTCTAGTAACTGGACCATCACTTTGGAGAAGGTGTTCTAGATGGCTTATTTCAACCCCATGAGTACTTTTTGGCTAAAAATCATAGAACAGTTTGAGTTGGAAGGGACCTTAAAGATCATTGAGTTCCAACCCCCTAGCATAGGCAGGGACACCTCCCACTACATCAGGCTGCTCAGTGCCTTGTCCAGCCTGGCCTTAAAAATAAAACAATTCTCAAGAGAGCCGGGAAGAGATGCTACTGAATAATATTACTTAGACAGTGATGTGTACCTGAAGAAGCTGCTGTTTAGGAATATTAAAATAGGCTTTGGAACTCAATGATCTTTAAGGTCCCTTCCAGCCTGAACTATTCTATGATTCTATGTTGGTAATAGGAAACAGATAACTGCAGCAACCTCTTGTGTCCCCCTCTCCGTACCCTGTCTCCAGACCACTGTTTGAATCCTTGTGTATATGAGAAGGTGTCTAGAATTGGGACAACCTCCCAAGAGATGAGTTTTGCCTCTTACAGAATCCATAGTTGTGGGAACAGTGATTTAGATCCTAATTATCCTGATCAAGCATTATGAGCTCCCTCTGGCTGCCATGACAATAGGGACACGGTAGCTCTTGGTGCCACCTTGTCTGATTGAGCCTCACTAGATGACAGCTGCCAAGGGAGGGCTCTTTCTTGAATAGGCTCTTCCCAACCTCCCCACTCCAGCTTTGGGGATGTGCCCCTCGGGGCTCCCAGCTGCACTGCTCATCCACAAGTAGGGTAAAAATGAGACCTCTTCTGACCCCAAAAATCCCCCTGTTGCCTGAGCACTCTGCAATCTGCAGGATGTGGGTGCAGCAGACTGATCTGGCAGCTCATCTTCAGTTGTCCCTGTGGATGCTGCCAAGAGCTGGTGCTGCCCAGAGCAGCTGCAGACAGCTGCCCACCTAAGGGATATCTGCAGGTGCCACGTATTGAGGAGAGGCTCAATTATACAAGCAAATCCCTGCTGAGTGAGATGAGACCTTGCTTTGGCTGTGTCTGTGACATACAGGACTACTAAATAGACAGAGGGAGGGTGAAATGCATTCCTCAAGTGTGGTGAGCAATGTTTGCTCTTGGATGAAGAGCAGGGAGTCAAACTGCACTGATGAAACCTGGGACTTTTTTGAATTATCTAATTCTCTACTGAAAGTTTGCCCCAGTGTTTGTAAGCTGAGAGATTTTAACTCCTCCTCCCAGCTCCTGCTGGAAAGCACTTGACGGTCTTCATGAAACAAAAATATGGAGAATCTAAACTTTAAGGGAATTAGAAAAATCAAGATATGGATTGTGTTCCTCTTTACTGCTGTTTTTAAGGCTGAATGGCTGACTGCTTGCCTTCAGAGATGCTCACTGTTATTCTACCTATGGATTCTGTCACTGCAATGTATTCTCCTCCTGTACTTTATTCATGACTGAGATTCTTCTAAATGCAAACCCAGAATATTTTACAGGGGACAGTTCTCCCTCTAACTCTGCCAGCTGGCTTGGAAACAAGGTCTGATCGTTAGAATCAGGTTTGGGTTGGAAGGGACCTTAAAGATCCTTCCAACCCCCTTGCCATAGGCAGGGACACCTCCCACTACATCAGACTGCTCAGTGCCTTGTCCAGCCTGGCCTTAAACACTCCCAGAGAGGGGGCAATCTCTTTCTTTTTTCACTATCCTCACCTTAAAGAATTTCTTTCATATGTCTAGCCTGAGACCAAACCCTCTGGAATCATAGAAAGAGTTGGAAGGGACCTTCCAAAAGCTGTCTAGTCCATCCCCCCTACAGCGAGCAGGGATATCTTGCATTAGCTCAGGTTGCTCAGAGCTTCATCAAGCCTTGAATATCTCCAGGGATGGTGCCTCCACCACCTCTCTGGGAAACCTGTTCCTCTGTCTCACCATCCTCATGGTGAAAGAGCTTCTTCCTAATGTCTAATCTAAACCTGCCCTGCTGTAGCTTAAAATCATTGCCCATCATTTTATCACTCCATGATCTTGCAAGCAGTCCCCAGCTTTCTTGTAGGCCCCCTTCAGGCATTGGTAGGAAGGCAGGGTAGCCCTTTGTGGACCTGCTCAGTGTCTCTCTTGTGGAGCATAATTTGGTTTATAGATATATTTGGTTTATGTTTAATCCATCCATAGAGATGAGTTTTAGAGCACTCAAAGATGACCAGCTGCTTTGAGATAAGGACAATGTGCTCTGGGTAAGGAGAAGCTGTAGGAAAGATTGCCCCAAGGCTTAGGTGGCACTGAGCAGAATAGGGTTCAGCTCCTTACTCTGAGTTTGTTTCCTAAAATTGCATGTCTCAGACTGCCACAGAAACCCTCAGCTCCAGGAGGAGTCAATAGACACAGGCAATTTCAGAGAGCAATTCCCCACAGACAGCCATATTAGGAGAAGACAAATCACCCTCTAGAAGAACCTATTTCTCTCCATTAACTTAAAGACAGCCTGGAGCAAGAGTTCAGCCCAAGTCTCTTGGCTCAAGAGTCTCATCCTGGCTCTGTTCAACTCTTTGTGCTCTTTCAGCAGGCACAGATACAGCAACACACTTGATACCTTTACTTTGACTTGTGATAATTCACCACATCCACCCTATGAAGAGCTTGTCCATATATCCATGCCCAAAGACATCCTGCATTCATTCCCACATGACATCCTGGTCTCCAAACTGAAAAAGAATGGGTTTGATGGATGGACCACTTGCTGGATAAGGAGCTGGTTGAATGGTGGCACTCAAAGAGTTGCAGTCAATGGCTCATTGTCCAAGTGGAAACCAGTGAGGAGTGGTGTTCCCCAAGGATCAGAACTGGGACCAGTGCTATTGAACATCTTTGTAGGAGATATGGACGGTGGGATTGAATGCACCCTCAGCAGCTCTGCAGATGACACCAAGCTGTGTAGTGCAGTTCATACACCAGAAGGAAAGGATGGCATCCAGAGGGAGCTTGACAGGCTGAGAGGTGGGCCCAAGCCAACCTCATGAAGTTCAACAAGGCCAAGTGCAAGGTCCTGCACCTGGGTCGAAGCAATCCCAAGCACAGACACAGGCTGGGTGGAGAGTGGCTTGAGGGCAGCTCTGAAGAGAAGGACTTGGGGGTGTCAGAGGATGACAAACTCAACATGAGCCAGCAGTGTGCACTTGCAGCCAAGAAGGCCAACCAAATCCTGGGTTGCATCAAGAGAAGTGTGACCAGCAGGTCCAGAGAGGTGATTTTGCCCCTCTACTGGGCTCTGGTGAGACCCCACCTGGAGTTACTGTGTCCAGTTCTGAAGCCCTCAACATAAGAAGGACATAGAGCTGTTGGAGCAGGTCCACAGGAGGCCACAAAGATGATGAAAGGGCTGGAGCAACTGCCTTGTGAAGACAGGATGAAGGAGTTTGGGTTGTTCAGCCTGGAGAAGAGAAGGCTCATGGGGGACCTCAGAGTAGCTTCTCAATACCTGAAGGGAGCTACAGAAAGGCTGGGACTGGACTTTTTAATGAGATATGTGATGGGAGGACTAGAAATAATGGGTGTAAATTGGAAGAGGGGAGATTCAGGCTAGATATAAGAAAGAAATTCTTTAAGTTGAGGGTAGTGAAACAGTGGAAGAGGTTGCCCAGAGAGGCTGTGGATGCCCCCTTAATCCCTGGAGGTGTTTAAGGCCAGGCTGGACAAGGCACTGAGCAGCCTGATGTAGTGGGAGGTGTCCCTGCCTATGGCAGGGCGGGTTGGAACTCAATAATCTTTAATATCCCTTCCGACCTGAACTATTCTATGAGGGTCTGAACCTGTGTACTCTATGCCTGGACTCTGGCCACATTTTGTCATCTGCCCAGCTCAAGTGTTTCATCGTGGCTACAAAATCCAAGATTTACTTGTCTAGGTCTTGGTTTCCCACCAGGTAAAGTAGGAATGATGGCATCTCTGCTTCCTGTGGGGTTCTTGTAAAATAAACACAAGCCTTGATAAAACCAGCTCCTATAGGCCATGTGGGGGGAAAAATGAAATAAAAACACCTTACTGCCATTTTGGAGAGTGCCTCTGACAGAAGCCACTGGCATTTTGTTATTTGGGAAAAGGTCGGCTCATACCCTAGGAAGAAATTTTTTAAACAACTTCATTGGATGTTGAATTAAGTTTGTCATCCTGCTTTTTCAGATTATGTAAAGTTTAAACTAGTTTTGAACAGAAGGAAAAAAAGTTTTAAATCCCTGCATTCCTCACACACCCTCTGTGAAGAAAATCTTCCCCCAGATAAGCCTCAGACTGATGTTAATCTCAAGTGTGTCCTCGTATCAGATAAGACTGGAAATTTGGGATGAAGATGTCAGTGACTTTGTAGCAAAGCCTCAGTGTGGGTACTCAGCTCTCTGCTTCTGGTACAAGATCCTTGCTGGGATAAAGATCAAAAATAAACCCCAGTAAGTTCTGTGAAGATCCCACTGCAAAAGTGTACACACATGTAAATAAGTTTGGTTGCTTTTGAAGGGCAAGATATTAATTCTTTTGCTTTTTTTACAAACCTACAACACTGTCTTGTTGCTCCTTTCAGTGTCTAAGGTCTGTTACTAGATGTTTGAAGTCCATTTTATTCCTTGCTCAACCTCATCTTGGACACAAGTCTATCCTGAAGCAGCAGGGAAGAGGAATAGGGGTGTGATAAAACATCTGGTTGCAACAGTGCCCTTCCCAAACTACAGGAGAGAGGGGAGAAAAGAGATATCTGGGCTCAGGCATCATCTTCCCTCTCTCCCATCAGAAGTGGGAGTTCACCTGGAGTTCACATCTGACATCAACATGAAGGTGGAGCTGATGTGTGGGCTCAAATCCATCACGTCCTCTGGCTGTGATGAATTGAGCGGGGGAGCTGGTTTTGCTGGAGGAAGATCACAGAGATGTGCCAGCAGGAACTGAGCAGCAGGGAGTCTCCAGGCAGACAGGAAGGAGGAGGAGGTGTTTTAGGTAACACCATACATGGAGGTGTGAAACACATTGATTTCTTCCAACTTCATTTTTTCTGTAATGCACGTACTTCAGTTAGAACTCCCTGACCTTACCTAAACAAAAGACCTGAAAAGAGACTTGCTCCTCTTGAAATTTTTTTTTTAAATGAGAGCTTATTTCAGTTTCTTGTGTTTTCAAGCTCCCCAAGACACAGCAGTGGGATGAGTTTTTACAAACTAAACAAACACACACTTGTGAATGTTAAGCAAGGACTGAGGTGAAGTTTATAATGAACATTGCAGTCAGATTTTGGTTTTCTTTGATAAAAATGAAGCAAACAATTGCAGAATCCCCATGGCCACAATTTTACTGCTGGCCTGGCTTACCCTTGCCCTAGGCATTGCAGGGTTAACTAGGGCTGCACACCAGCAAGGCAGTAAACTTCTTCCCTAAATGCTGTGCAATGCTCCCTTTAAGACTGACACAACCTAGAATTTGTCAGTCCTGGAACACAAGGACCATAGGATCCAAAATTGTCTTAAATTCCCTCCTCACATAGAATCATAAAATAGTTTGGGTTGGAAGGGACCTTAAAGATCATTAAATTCCAACCCCTCTGCCATAGGCAGGGACATCAGGCTGCTCAGTGCCCTGTCCAGCCTGGCCTTAAACACCTCCAGAGAGGGGGCATCCACAGTCTCTTTGGGCAACCTCTTCCAGTCTTTCTCTTACCCTCACCATAAGGAATTTCTTTCTTATATCTAGCCTGCATCTCTCCCCTTCCAATTTACATCCATTATTTCTAGTCCTCCCATAACATATCTTATTAAAAAGTCCTACCCCTGCCTTTCTGTAGCCCCCCTTCAGGTAACCTGGGCTGCTTTTCTCCATCACCATCTCCATGAAATGACCTGCTGTAAAGGCACTCATGGCTATTAGGTTTCCCATCAATCTCAGCAAAGCTGGCTTTAATCAGCACTCTCCTGCCAGTCCTGCAGAGCATTCCCTGCTATATCAGGATGGCAAAAAAAGGAAGAGAGGAGCAAGCAAAACCTGCAGCCATCAACATGGTCTTCATAGCTGTTTGTGTTCCCTGGCTGTCTGGCCTGAAACGTGTGTACAGGCTGCGTCCTAAGTGCCCTGATAAGATTGGGGCTCCAGAATGTGTTGTCCTGAGAACCCTTGCTGCTGTTTATCTGCCAGCCAAAAAACTTTCCAAAGTTCTCCCCCAGCCATCAGGCCTGACACCCTGATTCAGAGCAGATGACAGGCAGATGTGATACCAAACAGCTTTCGTGCCTCAGGGCGATAGCGAAGTGGCTGAGAACCCAACAGCTTCAAGCTGAGCTGTTGAGTCAGGTTTGCTGACACCCTGGTGGCTGTTGAAACCCACCACTGCTGCTCTTGTGGCATCCTGTGATAAGTGTGGGATCTGTGTCCCCCCCAGAAACTCAGGGTGCACCTTGTCTTCCTGCAGCTGATTGGTCAACCCCATCCTCCCCCCCAGGATGCAAATGGAGTATGTGCAGCACCAACTTGTGAGCACAGATATTGCTCTGGCAGAGGTGAGTTTAATGTGATGGGAGTGAGAAACATGCCTTGGGTGTGGGCATCTGTGTTCCTCAAAGAGAGGGCACTTTGAGATGCCAGTGGGTAGGGACAAACAGGAAAGTTCTGTCTCAGAGGGGCAAAAGTTTTGGGGCAGAAATTAGCTGGCCTCATTAGGAGAGCTTTAAACTAGATTTGAAGGGGGATGGGTTGTAGTGAAGAAGTGTTTTGAGTTGCCAGAAGTCAAGGCAAAGAAGATTGGTGTCTGTGTTGATGAGGACAGAATTAGGGACCTATCAAATCATAGGATAATTTGGGTTGGAAGGGACCTTCAAGATCATCGAGTTCCACCCCCCCTGCCATAGGCAGGGACACCTCCCACTACATCAGGCTGCTCAGTGCCTTCTCCAGCCTGGCCTTAAACACCTCCAGAGAGGGGGCATCCACAACCTCTCTGGATAACCTGTTCTAGTGCTTCACCATCCTCACTGTAAAGAATTTCTTTCTTATGTCAAGTCTGAATCTACCCCCTTCCAATTTACATCCATTGTTTCTAGTCCTCCCATCCGATATCATATTAAAAATTCCTTCCCCTGCCTTTCTGTAGGACCCCCTTTGAAGAAATGGAAAAATTTGTATATTCACACATGGCTATGATGTCATTAGTCTTACAGTTGGAACTAGATGATCTTTAAGGTCTCTTCCAACCCAAACTATTCTATGATTTTATGATTCTATGATTTTATTTTAAAGCTGAGGGTATTGAGCACAGAGTCATAGAGATGGAAAAGACCTCCAAAGGCCATCTATTCCAACCTCTTTGCAGTGAGCAAAGACATCCTGTACTAGATGAGGTTGCTCAGAGCCTCATCAAGCCTGGTCTTGAATGTCTCCATCACCTTTCTGGGCAACCTCTTCCAGTGCTCCACCCATACCAAGTGAGTTGTGCTACTTGCCATCAATTCACAGGATGGGAAACACTGAGAGAACTCCTGGTGCTCATTGCTGGGCTCCCAGGACCACCCACCCCCAGCCTGCTTGTCTCCAATTTGCTGGCATTATCCTGATTTATTTGATGTTTGAGTCATTCATATTGAAAAATAATTTCTAGGTTTATTTTTCTATTTTTCAGCCTAGGGGAAAAAAAATCTGCTGAGAGTGAAACTTAATCTTCTTACTGTATACATCCCTATAAATCCTTACATACTCAGTGGGGTGCTGGGTGGTTTAATGGATTAATTAGTTAATGTTTATAAAGCACTTCAGATATCTTTGGGTGAAAGATGCTGCAGAAGCCCAAATTTACAAGATTTTCACTACTCAGTCCAAATCAAGCAAGCTACAGGAGAGAGATTTATTTATGTAACTTTGATATTTCATAACCCTTCCAGAGCTTGCAAAAACTCCAAGAAGAAATCAAGAGTGGCTGCTGTTCCAGCTCCCAGCTGCTGACAGTGCTGGAGTTTTCTGGTAACCCGTGTCCTACAGGAAGGGAAAGTGTTTTCTACAAGAAGCCCGTGTTTTTCAATCCTTCTCAGGGTGGTGAAAAGTGCTTGGCACCCAGGCTGCCAGCAGATCCCCACAGTTTGAATTCCAGGCACTGGTAGCACTAGAGAATCCATGCGGAGACTCTGGATTTAGGCACTATTTCTGGAAGTCCTCCTCATCACAAGCTAAAAATAGCAATAAATGCCCCAGGTCCTTTACTGGAGGGGTAGCAACATCAGGTCTAGTTCCCACCTATACAGACCCAGCTCTGGAAAAAGGGTCTACATGGGGTTATTTTCTTTCTTTTCATTCATATCTCTGATCTCCATTAATAGCAAAAATTTAAATCAGTGATTTATCTACTTTTTGGATTTTTATAAAAAACTGGAAGGCACCTTTTTCCCCCATGCATGTAGCTTTCCCAGCTGAGCCTGGTTTCTGGCTTGTGCCACCACCATGCAGCTGAGTTCAGACAGAGGTGGGCAAAAAATAAAGCCTCTTTTTCAGGGAAACATCTGCTTTTTCTCTGAAATTTCACTAGGACAAAAAAATTCTGGAGCTGGAATGGGTATTCTAAGAAAATGTCAGCTCAAAGGGCAGTCGTGGGCAGAAAAGCAAACTCTTTGGTGTTAATGGGAGAGAGATATCAATATGCTGCTCCAGCAGTGTGGAGTGAGTCCTCATCATGCCTGGTTCCTGTCTCCCCTTGCCCAAAAGATGGTGCTGAGCTGGTGCAGAGAAGGGTGACAGGCAGGATCAAAGGTAGGGAACAACTCCCATGTGGGAAGAATTGAATAGATTGGGACTCTTCTGCCTGCAGAGCAGATAAACTGAAGGAGGATGTGATAGAGGGGTATAAAATCCTGACTGGTGTGGAAAAAATGAATAGGGAAGGAGACTCTGACTCCTCTCATCCAAGGACTAGCGAGGTGTCAAACAAACCAGCAAGTGGCAGGTGGGAAAGAAATAAAATGAGATATTCTACACCCTTTGTGCACTTCAGTTTTGGAGGTTGGACCATGGGAAACTGCGGATACTGGGTTTTTATTAGAATCATGGAATGTATTGAGTTGGAAGGGACATTCAAAGATCATCTAGTCCAATTCCCCTGCAGTAAGCAGGGACATCTTGCACTAAATCAGATGACTTGGAACCACATCAAGCCTGGCTTTGAATGTCTCCAGGGATGGGGCCTCCACCACCTCCCTGGGCAACCTGTTTCAGTGCCTCACCACTCTCATAGTGAAGAAAGTGGGTTCAAAAAGTGACAGTAAAAACTGGCAGGGAAAAAGTTCTCCAAGGGTTTTCTCTTCACAGAGAATCTGCAGGGTGTCACAGGGCACTGACCCTTTCTGCTCAACTTGTGTTCATGGGTGTTCATGGACACTCAACAAGACTGATCTCTGCTTTGGCACAGGGATCTGTTTGTTATCTACCATTTAGGCTCAGGGGGAACCTCAGAGTAGCTTCTCAATACCTGAGGGTGGCTACAGAAAGGCAGGGGTAGGACTTTTTAATAGGATATGTGATGAGAGGACCAGAAATAATGGATGTAAATTGGAAGGGGGTAGATTCAGGCTAGATTCTTTAGGGTGAGGGCAGTGAAACACTGGAAGAGGTTGCCCAGAGAGGCTGTGGATGCCCCCTCTTTGGAGGTGTTTAAGGCCAGGCTGGACAAGGCACTGAGCAGCCTGATGTAGTGGGAGGTGTCCCTGCCTATGGCAGGGGGGTTGGAACTTGATGATCTTTAAGGTCCCTTCCAACCCAAACTATTCCATGATTCTCTTTGTCAAAAATTAGCTGTTTCTTGTAAGTATCTCAAGATGTCAGCCCTGTTGTTACACATCAGGCACAATGTTGTGAGTGATCTTTGATTTAGCAGACCCTTAGTGATGGGGTTAACCCAGGCATGTTATGTGCCTCCTTCACAAGGGAAAGCTCCAGCTGTGCTTTGAGTGCTTCTCACATATTTTCTCTGTAAGGCTTTCTGCAGTGGATTTCAGCCAGAAAACATTATTCAAGCATTTTCCAGAGAGGAATCTTTAAATCTCTGCAGCCCTGGGAGATGCTCTTCACTCCATGTGATGGGCATGGGTACAGAAACAGGACCTCTTCCAGTTGCAGGGAGAGCCCCAAGATCAGTGCCAGCCCATGTTAATGTTTCTCCTATTCAAACTTTGTAGATGGCTAGATAATTTAACCATAAGTGCAGTCTTAAAAATGCATTTTCCATACAAAACCTCCATGACTCACTCAAGAGCACCCACTGAGACCTGGCCAAAAGCAGGAGCTGAACACTCATTTTCTGTATCCTATTTCATTACCCAAAAGAAGACCATCTCCCTGAGTTTGATTTTCTGGTTATATCAAGATTTATCCTTCATCCTTGAGATGAGGACATTAAAAAATTCTTAGTGGTCTGCTGCCTGGCTCTGTTCCTCCTAAAAATCCCTTCCAAAACACAGGATGATTTTATTGCTGCTCGGTGGCAACAGTTGCCATTTCCTTCTCTCCTCATTTAGCTCAGTTTCTTTTTCCCAGACTTCTAAAATATAGCTACAAATTAATCTGATCTTGCCCACTGCTAAATCTAGATATATTTGACAAAAATCACGTCTGGTTGCCAGCAAGTAGAAGCATGGACAGGGGATATAGCCAAAAAATTAAAAGCTCCAAATCCAAAGTTCTCCACAGATTGTCTCAGTCTTCTGGCTTAGGATAGAAAATTACTGAAGGCACTGGAACAGGTTGCTCAGGGAGGTGGTGGAAGCCTCATCCCTGGGGACATTCAAGGCCAGGCTCAATGAGACAACCTGATCTAGATGAACTAGATGGCCTTTGAAGGTCCCTTCCAACTCAACACATTCTATGATTCTATGGACATGCACAGGTCCATGTGTGTCCTTGGTGTTAGTGACATCTGGAGCCATCTAATGCTTTGCTTTCAGTGTAGCCAAAATGAAACACTAACAAATTAATTTGGTTTCCTATTTATTTTTTTGATTGTATAAATTCTCTCTTCTCTGCTTCACTGACTATATTTTCACTCTTTCACAGCACAGGTTTCTCAAATCTTATGGGCTTCTAATCCAGTGTTGTTTCAGCCCTATCTATCCATCCCCATGTGCACTGGGATAATAAATTTAATCTTTGGGTTTTGAAGCCAAATCTTTAATTTATCACTTTCTTATTTGAAGATCCTTTAGGGCTCCCCCTCAGCTTTGAAATCTCTGTGTATTTGCAGCTATTTTACCCCTCAAAACACCTTGTCACTGAATTATTCCATGCAGGAACTTTCTTATAACTTATCTCCTCTTCTGACTTGTTCACACTTAAAGGTCACAGTTCTCTACTTCTGATATCACCAGTTCTTGCCACAGAAAGGGTTGGAGTCCCAAACTGAGGCAGGAATTTGAGGAGGAGGAGGCAAAGGATTCCAAGACAAAAGCATTGTGGTGATTTTTATTCTTTTCAGATTAATTGGAGAGCAGAGAAAAGAGGGTATGATGAAGGGGATGGAGGAGAGTGTTGGGCTGTAGGTTCAGATGGGCAGTATGGGTATTTCCAACTGGGGTGACCTGTCCCCAACATGCACATGGCATGGTTTTTGCTATCCATCTCCCCTTTCTGAGCAAAATTCTGCTCAGAAAACACTTCACCTGGGTGGCCACCCTGCCAACCTGATAGCAAGGTGCTCTGTAACAGGCCTTTTGAATGCAGCCTCCAAGATGTTTGACTCCTGTGACAAGAGCTCAAGATAGGGATTCTGTCAAAATGCTCTTCATCTTATCAGTTAACTGTACACACCCCCCAAAAAACCCCTAAAATGGGGTTTAAAACCCTGAGCTGGGTACAAGCTAGGAAGCCCCCTGAGATAAAAGAGAGGGGGATTACCCAGGTGAAATAAAGGGAAGTAAAAGAGGTCAGGGATGAACTTGGTGAATGCTTTTGTTCCTGAAGGTCTTTCAGCAGCCCAAACCCTACAGCCTACAGGTGTGCTCAGCTGCACCCACATGTCATATTTCAAAGTCAAAACCAACTAGAAAAGCTCCCAGTGTTCTGCATTTAGACTGGAATCCATAGCATATGGTAAAAGGGGGGATCTGGCAGTAGATTTTGCTTTTGTTTCAGCAGCAAGTAGAAAGGAAAGAGAAGGACTCTGCTCAGAGGTGAACTATATGGGTTACAAAGTCCAGCTTTCCATTTGGATGGGAACAGGTTAAAGCTAAATGAATTTCCTTTGGAAAAAATGAGTAGCTTAAGTGAGAGGATGCAGCATTTTGCCACACTTTAAAAGCAATAAAAATTGCTGCAGAGGCTCTGCAAAAAGGTAAAGCAGCAATGTGCTCCCAAACCAAGGCATATTCCAGCACCAGACATGATACAGGGAGGCAATGAGAGACTGACAGAGAAAGAGATGAGAGGAAATTTGTAGACAAATAGGGATCTCTAAGTATTGAATGTCAGTCTTAATGGACTTGTATTCAATGCCAATAGACTTACAGGGGAAGGATTAGGGAGCAGTTTGGCACCAAGACCTCCATCTAGGAAGGAGCTATTCTGCAATTAGGAGAACTTATTCTTCAGGAAAAACATTTATTTGGGTAATCTTAAGGCTGTTGTTGAAAACCTGCCTCTGATGTACACCTGCTAACTTGCACAATATTCACTTTTTTTGCTTTCCACCATGAGCAGGGGCTGAGATCTGCCTCACTGGTCTGAAATAGATCCTGCCTCTGTAAGGACTGGGTTAGGTGCTGTTGTTGTGCTTTGACACCCACCTCGTGCAGGCTTTACAGTTCAATAGATCTATGGAAATGATTGATCTTGCTCCATCATTGCCACAGGAGAGAAGGTCAAAGGGGAAAGAAGAGTATAAAGTAATGCTAAGTGCTGCTAACACAGGCCACAGCTGAGTGGAACTTCCACAGAGTCAAGATGTTTTCTGCTCCTCACACCACCCCACTAGCAATTCAACTGGGGGTGGGCAAGAGACTTGGGAGGGGACAAAGCCATGACAGCTGATCCCAATTGACCAAAGGGACATTCCATGCCATATGATGTCATGCTCAGCAGTGAAAGCAGGGGAAGAAAGAGGGGGGGATGTTCAAGGTTATGGCATGAGTCTTTGGAAGTCATGCAGATGACACCAACCTGTGTGGTGCAGTTGATACACCAGAAGGAAGGGATGGCAACCAGAGGGACATTGACAGGCTTGAGAGGTGGGCCCAAGCCAACCTCATGGAGTTCAACAAGGCCAAGTGCAAGGTCCTGCACCTGGGTCAGAGCAATCCCAAGCACAGACACAGGCTGGGTGGAGAGTGGCTTGAGTGCAGCTCTGAAGAGAAAGACTTGGGGATGTCAGTTGATGACAAACTC
>VZTY01017580.1:0-43683 GCA_013400935.1 Turnix velox
CAAATTCCAGACAGATGTTAATGACAGAGACCTGCTTCAAGTAATGATATGCCTAACAAAAGTCTTGCATATGTACATCACCACCCCTATGTTTCCTTGTTCTAACCAGCACAAACAGATGCAAGAAAATGTTATAGACTGGTCTTTTTAAACTAACCATAATTTTGATTCATCTTCTGGAAGAAGATAAGCTGGATCAACATGGGTTTTTTTGTTTAGCCTCCACTGTGAGGAAGAATAGATGACTACTCCTGCACAAAGGGTACAACGCCGAAGTTGAGTCATCTACCTCCAAAGAAACTGTTAGTAACTTCTTGACATTGCTATTATACTGAGACTGTGGGCAGCAGCAACAGCAGGAGAGCGTAGTAGAGAAAAATCTCATAATTCATGCAAAACCAAAATGAATTTATAGGTAGGTTTGGGAAAGAAACTTGTTCAATTTGGAATAGTCTCTGGAAGTGCCCCTGCTACCTTAAATAGCATCTAGTACTGGTGGTGATGTTCAGGAATCATTTTCAGTGATAAACCTAAGATGACAGTGAAGCAGCAGAACAAATAAAAGTTATTCTCGTCCACTTGCAGAGTAGGAAAATTGGGGGAAATGCGGCCGCCTCTCATTGTCCATGCAGTCCATACCATCCTCGTCATCTGTATTAAGGAAGAAGTTCAAAATATCATTATATTGGCAACACCATTTTATTATTCACCTGATATGTGGCACATCTTTCAAGGTTCAATGCTGACGTTAAAGGCTCAAGCTGAAGTAAGACTTTATTCATGTAAGCTTATGCTTACATCAGTAGACTGATGCCCACTGAAAAGACATCCTCTCATTAAGTCACTATTTATTTCAGGGTGGTTTGGTAGGTTTGGTTTTTTAATGTTATTATTAATCACATGAGAACTTAGAATCATAGAATGTGTTGAGTTGGATGGGGCTATCAAAGGTCATCTAGTTCAACTCCCCTGCAGCGAGCAGGAACATCTTGCACCTGACTAGGTAGCCCAGAGCCTCATCAAGCCTGGCCTTGAATGTCTCCAGGGATGGGGCCTCCACTACCTCTCAGGTCAATCCGTTCCAGCATCTCGCAACCTTCATTGTAGTCTAAACCTGTCCTGCTCTAGTTTGAAGCCACTGTCCAGTTGCTTGATGCCCTGACAAACAGTCCCTCCCCTGCTTTCTTGTAAGCCCCTTCAGATACTTGAAGTACTGGTAGGCCCCTAACTTTAACAATTACTACCCATTCTAGGCTCATCAAAACACACACCAGTGCATTTTACTTCTGGTACCAAAAAAGCCCAGTGAAGCAGCCTGTTTTCACTGTACTTAAAATTAGTTCAGGAAATCATAATCTTCCTGTTAGTATCTTTAAATATTCTTTGATTTTGAAGGGAAGCACAGCTACAAAATGAACAATTCTTGCAGGTTCTTTGTGTTTCGATTCTTACATATTTTTTAGTAAACTATTTATTTTACTGTATTTATTGGGATCAGAGGAAATGCAGACTAAGCCAAATTCATAAATATTTTTATTTACATAAGTCCTGTAGTGCCAATGGAAACCAGGCACCAGATGTTGCCTAACTCAGAGAATTTGGATCCGTATTCTCACATGGATTTTTAAACAGTGTTTATCCTTCAAGACTCCTGCTGAAGCTGTATTTAACTGGTGTACATATATAAAACCTTTCAGAATTATGTATCTCTGTATATTTTACATACAAGAGCTAGAGTTAATGCAGGTTTGTACAACTGCTTCCATTAGGTTGCTTGACTTTAACAGCAATTCCCTGTTCTATGACCTCAAATACAATCTGCCTTTTGCACCACCAGTTTCAATCAGGTTCATGTGCAGAGCTTGTTTGTTTTGCAAGCAGTTTGATTACTGTAGATAAAAGATACCATTTCAATATTCACTTAGCAAGATTTGTAAAACTTTGATATCTAAATGTTATGAAAATTATTTCTGTAACTATAGAATATCTTTCATTCAGCAATAACTTTCTGACATGTAATTATCAACCTTCCATCCCTAAAACACATTTTAACAATCCTCTGCATAATCACATGTGATGGGGGTGATATCATGTTATAGATCTTATAATTAATTACAGATTTTAAAGGAAAATAATTAAAAATCACAGCCCCCCATTTTATTTTTCTTATAATTGGGGTGGGGTTTCTAAGGCTCATGCTGCAGCAGTCAGACCAGCACCAGAAGCCAAAACATATTTTAAGCAGGTAGGCCATTTCCCTGCATTGCTACTAATCACCTCCCTTCAAGACAATAAATCTAAATCTGAAGCCTTGGTAGAATCCAAATATTTTGTATCACTGCAAAATTTGATGGATAAATAGCCATTCTCATTGCATGTCTGCAGTTTCAAGAGAGGAGTCTTTCTGATATTGAATTAATAGGTTCCAAGTTAATCCAAATTTTAGGAAAAATTTTGTTCAAATTACAAATATGAACAAATTCTTATTAAGACAGAGGGAAGAAGAAAGGATTACATTTTCACAACTGAAAGACTTAAAGAACCTTAAATGACTGTGTTCAAACATTGCAAATGCAAAAATGCAGAAAATACTCCAACATAAAATAAACTAACATAAAACTGCAGCTAAATCTGTGAATGCCAGAACACCAGAAGATGAGATAGGTCTATGACAGGTAATCGGCTTGAAGTATGGCCTTTATTATCTACCTCTGTGATCCTTCTTCACCATCCTTCAATGTGAAAACTTTAAAATTTTTTTTTTAATTTTTTAAAAAAGAAAAATACCACCTTATTTAGAAAGGAATTTAATTCAAGAGCTCAGGAGCAAGACTTTTAATAGCTCAGGGTTGGTAAGTAGCTTTGTTTCATCCTAGTTTGGGTGATGAAATCATGATTCTTGTGTGCATAGCAGAAGGTAACAAAACTACAAACTGAAGTGAAACTGCATTCCCCCAACAAGGAAACTCTGTGCAAGGATCAGTGCAGCAGTTATATCCACATTAGTGACTTCTTTAAGCACATGACTTAGCAAGAAATTTAATTTTCAAGTAAATTATATCTACACAAGAGACATCAACTTGTCTTTGCCTATTTTTTTCCTTTGGTCTTCAAAGTATTTTCAAATATACCTCACTTAACTGAGACAAGCTACTGAAGCCATTAGCAGCATCAGCACACTTAAGGTCCATGTTCCAATTAATTTGCTGATCCAAATCAGCAAAGATTTGAAGCTGCTATTTTCACTTATTAAAAAAAACCAACCAACCAAACAAACAAAAGCCAACAAGTCAACCTGGAATGATCTAATATCTTAAGTTTTGTAACTACTCTATCTTTAAAAGAGCAGTGTAATTGAGAGTTATACTTCCACCCTTCCTAGAAGCAGTGAGAATAGCTTTTCCATTCAAACTGTAAAAACATCACTCAGTGCTTTATTATTACAAACTGAGTGTTTTTAAAGTTTTGCTTACACATAATTTCTGACTTACATTTTTCAGGCGGTGTTATTGTAATAGTCTGAGCTGTAAATTCTTCATCAAAATACCTGGTGTCTGTCTCAGATGTCACTTGAGGTTTAAAAGGAGGTACAAGCTGAAAGGGATCAAGAAAAGAAATTAAATCAGTAAACATGAAACCCGCCAAACTGTTACCAGAAGAACAAGTTCTATTTTTCCCTATATCCCTACACACCACCACCTCCCAGTAGGTCTGTGGAGAGGCAGCTCAGTCTCTAAAGTATAGAAAGAGACAGAAAGAAGCCTCTACAGTCAATCCTCAAAATACTGGTTGAGAATCTAGCTAATAGCTCAACGCATCTAAACTCCAAGTACCACTCTCACATGACTTGCTGATTAATTGAGCTACATTACCTAAAAACTCCTCAGGCCATTCTAATTACTCACTAAGTTGTCAGGCAAGGGCACCTCCAAATGCTTTACCTCAGCGGGGAGGTAGAGAGCACTAAGACAAAAAGGCCTACACAGAGAGAGCACAGGAAGCACCATGCATTTTTTTCCCCAGGGTTAAGGCCTATATCTAAACTTACCTATAGAAGAGATTATGTGAAAATAAATTTTATATTTGAAAAATGGCCACTTCATGTTTAAGCGAATTTCTGGATCTAATCCTGCCCACTGCTTTCACAGTACAGTGTGGTATTTCCCAGTATTTCTAGTATTTGCCCGCAGCTCACAAGCAGGACTTCCTTGCCCCTTTCCTGCACCAGCCTTGCTGGCCACTTTTTCCATCAGAATGGCCAGCTACAGGACAAAGATTTTAAGTGGAATATCAATGTGGAATACCACACTGCATAGTGCCAACAGCAGCTTAAAATGTATGATGCTGCCAAGTGGGGGGGAAGGAGGGCAGAAGACAATGTTTCATTTTGCAACTTGCAACCAATTGGTGTTGCCCAATCATAGACAATTTAACATGCACACTTTAAATATAGTGTATCAACTTCCCTTTCCAGGAAAAGTTAAATTAGGACTGACTGATATTATCAGAGCTTGCATGTGGTTTTCATTATTTTCACAGTATCTCTCTCCCCAACTCCAGAACACCAGCACCAAACAAGTTGCTAATTTACCCCACAGCAAAAGAAGCAAAATTGCTGTTAAACTCCCTCACCTCACTTAAGAAATAATGTACAGGACAAAATGTATATTGCAGAAACTCTTCTTTTTGATGAGAACTTTTTGCAATCAGTGTCTTCACTATTTTACTATAGCTGATGCACAAGGCTTTTTTTACAGCTCAGAGAGATCTAAACTATGACAGTTGAAATCAACTCTGAATTCCAGGAAAGGAAAATATACAATTCACTAACTGAGCCATTCAAACCCAAAAGAAAAGCTAGCCTGGCCAAAGAGGACTAGATTGTGATGGTATGTAGTGCTGTACAACCAGCCAAAGAAAGAACACTTTCAACAAAATGATCTATATATCCAGAAACTCCTAATTCCTAATGCTTTACAGTTTGAGATTTCTTTCAGAGATGAGACATAAACACTTAAAAGTGCATAAATGGGGCACATAAAAACCAGCAAAACAACAGTAAAAAACCCTAAGTAAAAGCATACATAGGCACATACACCCACCCAAAACTTCTCTTCAGTTTTTCATCACTAGGTCAAATACACACACAAACTACTGTTTCCAAATTCAGGTTGAAAACTGCCACCCAGTTTTATTCACGTTTTCCCCCTCCTATGGGTCATATTACACTGGCAACTGGTAATGTAAAACTATGGGAGCTGTAGAAAGATACCTTCATTGTACCCTGCAATATGGAAAATACATTAGGAGACTGGGTAGCTCTTTGGACATGGGACCAGATTCCATCCCCATCCCCTCAGGATTCACCTACAGTACCCTTCATTCAACAATTTGATACTTTTCTTCCAGAAACAGTTTACAC
The DNA here is from genome assembly GCA_013400935.1 of Turnix velox. Classification (NCBI taxonomy): domain Eukaryota; kingdom Metazoa; phylum Chordata; class Aves; order Charadriiformes; family Turnicidae; genus Turnix; species Turnix velox. The sequence continues at coordinate 5,423 of VZTY01017580.1, forward strand.
ATGTGTGTGTACACACAAAGAAAGAAAAAGAAGTCTAAACTTAGTGCAAGTTAAGTGACTGTAAGAGTTGATGTTCAAGACAAAAATGCAATTTCACACCCATCTGTCAAGCTGAATCTCCCCCGGCTGTTTCCAAGGCCTGGTGTTAGCAATCGGAGCAGAAACAGTATCAAATTCTTAGCATCTTCATTAGCTCCAGTGACTGGCATTTCCATTTGTCATCCATCAAGACCATGCAAGAAACACCACTGCTCTTCCACAGTGGAACACCTGTAAAACTCAACCACCCATCTCCCAAGATAAGCAAAGGGGTAGGTACAGTACCTGACTGTTATAGTCACAGAGAGACAAAGCGACAGGCTCTGTCACACACTTTGAGCCTTCTCTCACTTACTGAACAAGTACACAAATACTGGAGTATGAGTATTACTTGCTCAAAGACAATCCTACAGGAATCGTTTACCTTTGTGCTGTGCAGGAAGTGGCTGCAGCTACCTGAAAGTAACTGCAATGCATTTGCCAAATAAAGAGCATGACATTTAAGAATATTAATTTGAACTTCCTTCTTCTTTTAATTTAATAGGAATTTTCCTTCCAGCAAAGCTTGACTCAAAATTTGATGGTTTTTTCAATATAACTGTTACTATTTATTCCCTCTTGTATAAATTTTCTAAGCTTTCCTTCAAAGCAAGTATTTGGTGACCCTATATGTCACGTAGAGCTACTAACAGCAAAAAACAATTAGATCAGCTTTTCAACATCAGATTCTCAACAAGACTATTTTAATTAAAAATAATTAAGTCCTTTAAACACTACCATAAGAACCTCATCCATCAACAGACTGCAGCTGAATAGTACTCTGAGATGAAGTGTGAAAGGAGCAAGAGGTTTAGCTATATCCTACCCCTAATGAATTATTTAAATAAACTAGATACCTAGACCGTAACCTCAAATTTCCCAAGCACAGTGATTCTTTATATGCTTTAGATATAACAAAGAATTTATGAATCATTCTTTGCATATCATAAATAATAGTGAGCACTGTTGTTCAGCTTTTATCCGTAAGGAATAATTATTTGGATCTTACTCATGGTTACACTTCAAAGCAACATTCTGAGCAGCCCAATTAAAAAATAAAATTCTAAAAATTGCTGAATCAGAATGGCCAAAAAAACCCTAGCTACTTAATGACATTCTAAATAAACAGTCAATTTTCACATAAACTGCAATTCACTAACTCACTAAATAACAAAGTAAAACATTCTAATGGGATGGGAGCAAAGCTTGACTCAAAATTTGATGGTTTTTTCAATATAACTGTTACTATTTATTCCCTCTTGTATACAGTTTCTAAGCTTTCCTTCAAAGCAAGTATTTGGTGACCCTATACCTCATGCAGAGATACTAACAGCAAGAAACAATTAGATCAGCCTTTCAACATCAGATTCTCAACAAGACTATTTTAATTAAAAATAATTAAGTCCTTTAAAGTATTGATTTTCCTCTCCTAACAATATTTTATGTCATTTTGCTGATATTACCTCAATTACCAAAGGAAACAGGAGCTGATGAGAGTATGCACTCTGTCAGTTGGTACATCCTTCCCTAACAAATTCTGAATGGCTTGGCAAATGCAGCAAGATGAATACAAGAAAGACATCTTGGTTCACCTGCTTTCAACTGAGTTTCCACTAAGGGAAACATGGTAATTTGAACTGAGGTTCAAGCCAGTCAGCAAGCATTCACACAGGGAATGGACTGGTCCATCCCCATTCCTGGCCCAGAAGCTGGCAGCCCGCCGCCCAGGTGTGAAAATACCTCACAAGCTCTGTCAGGTCCCTGCATACATGGTCCCAGGCAGAGGGAGGATGAAGAGCTGAGATTTCAGTGGGGTGGATGGACATAAAGCATAAACCCACAGGAAGGCAGGCTTACACAGGAGTTTTGCTCCCAGGCAAACTCTTTTCCAAGTGATACAATGCAGATATGATGGTTACAGCCACCATTTAAGAATCAAATATACAAAATTTGTTATTTTTTCCTCCCTGTAAATTCAAACAGCAGGGTTGGAAGGGTGGCAACCAATCACTAGGGCTGCCTATGTAATCCAAAGTATCACTGGAAACATTAAAAGATCAGGCTGGTTAGCAGTTTTTTTATCCTTTTACTACAGTGCATGGCAACAACAAAAACAAGTATGGGGGGTCATTTCCAAAGGCTTTGCTGTACTGCAGATAAGTGCACAAAAAAAATATACAACACAAATAGCAACAGCCTTAAAACCAGATGCTGGGATTTTCCTGTTCCCCTTAAACTCTGATACATTAAAGCACTTAGCATGCATTGTTAAATGCAGATTTTGCCAGTACTGAACCCAGGGCTTCAATCCAGGGGAATTCATGCTCTTGCTGGTGTTTTGTCTTAAGCCAAGCAAACGTCATCACAGCTGAAGGGGAAGGAGCACCTTCTCAGAGCCATCAGACTTCATAATGAAAGCTGCTGATCCCATACTGAGGTAGGTGGCATCACAAGCAGAGTGCCTGCAGCTAAGTCAGACACCTCAGCTTTAACCATCATCGACCCTGCTCCCTTCCTTGCACTAAGAAATAACTTTGTCAGCACTTCTTCATTTGCTTCAGGAACAAGTGGAGGTATTATCAGAGATCAAGAGATCCCCACACAGCTCTCTATCCTTCTATCATTGGTATCATGTGAGAGGAGGAAATCCAGGCTTCACTAAAAGCTCTGTCTCTCTCTTTTCACATGAAGATATCTGTGTGCTTCAAGACGTATCCAAATTCCTACTTTTCAATTTATGCTCATGTGCTTTTTGTTCAGTGAAAGATCTTAGACAGAATATCCAACAACTAGAGTGGTATTTCTGAAACCCAAATAAAAGTATGCTATAACAATTCTTAAGCGAGTAACAGAGAAATTTCATAAAGCTTCCTGATTCTAACAAAAAATAAAACAAATATTTAATTTAAACATTTTGAAGTCTTCAGTGTTTGCCAAACTATTGAATTTCTCAAATTCAGGCACAGAGATGAAAACTCATCAGGGCAGAGATGATCACAGGAAGAACCTGGCACAGGCCACTCACTTTAGTATGCCTTCATGGTTTTTCTGCCAAAAATAAATACATCTGATCACAAATGCAAACCATTATACATTTTTCATCTAAAGGCAACGACCTTCTCTACTCCAGTGTGCCATACAATATTTTATTATCATTGTGGAGTGTTGAATTAGCTTGACTAGTTAGCAGTAACAGAAAGCTTGACATTTTGGATCCATATAATCTGACAAAGCTACTGTTTGTTGCATTAAATAATCTAAGTTTACAGGTATACAATTCCACCTTTAATCACACCAGTAAGGTGATAACCTAGTAAGTACAGAGATGTGCTTAATCTCTAGTAAAAATGGTAAAACTAGTGTCCTAGGAGCACAGCAGTACTTCCACTACTAACAGAAACACACTCCTGAAATGCAGCCAGAAAATTACAGTTTCATGGTGCATAAACCTCTGGCAAGAATATTTTGAAATATTTTTACTATGCAAATAATTATATCAGCTATCCATTCCATTAAATGACCTTACCGCTGAAGACTGTACAACTAATAATAAAGACGAACAGAAGCAAGCATGGAATAAATCTGTTCCAAATTCTTGATTTGTTAGATGCACATTCCCTCTGAGTTACTTTAGAATAGCAAAACCTCAAAAATATGAATCTAAGTATTCTGATAAACATACTCAGTGAAAGTCCGTTAACCTTATTATTATGTTCGAAGCGCACATTTCCAAAAGCACTCTTTCATTCTGCACACTTCAGAACCAATAAGACTGTGTGTGCAGAAGGAACAACTGGACATTTCAACCAACCAGACAAATGGCTTTGTAATTGGAACAAAACTATTCTTAATTAAAAAGAAAGTCAGTATGTTTTACTGACAGAAGTAATTTTCATGAGTAACTTTTCCATAAAAAACTGTGTCAATGATGCATGAAGCAATTCCTACAATCCTTGAAGTTAACTGTTCAAATTGATTTTTTTGTTCATAAATTTAGTTTCTCAAAACAAAAGAAAGCAAAATAACCACATTTATGTAGTTGATATACTTACATAAGTTTTAATATGTTTTCATACCTACAAAAAAATCTTTGTAATTTAATAGCTCAGAATAAGGTCTTGCTTGAAAGACATTTGACATGTTTGTTTGCAGAGACTGAAGGCAAATGCTTAAAAATTGTTCTTATGTTCTCTTAACTAAATGTGATGTTAAACACAGTATAGAACTGAGCTCTACTTCAAAGGTAAAATAATTCAGAAATCATTTTCACCACAGTACAAGTCATGTAACAGCTTCTTCTTTCTCACGCACTCCTAGCACACTGCAATCCAATCAATTTTAGTGGGCTTTTACTTAACTCCAGAAAGGTCATCATCTTATATTTTCAGATTTATCACCAAAGTGTTTCTCCTCTATGCCCTTACATAACCAACCAAAGGCAGATCTGATAAAGTAACCTGATTAATATACTAGCTCTGATTATTTATCTTAGGATTTTTTGGAAAACTCATGATCCTGCCAGGGGAAAAAAAAAGAAATCACACACATAACTTCCAAGTACCATATTTTGTATAATCATCTACAGGCTCTTATTTCAATTCCGGTATTTGTCAGAAAAGTACCACACACCAACAACCACACATTTTTAAAATTCCAGTTCAACAACAACTGAAAAAACAGTTTGTATCATTGACATTGTAGCATAAACATATTCTGTTCACTCGTATGTCTTCCATTTTCCATTTATTTGAACATAGCAAAAAAAAAAAAAAAAAGAAGAAAAACCTATCTTTTAAAATTACACAGCTCAACTGGCACATTAACAATGTGAAACAGTTGGGGGGGTAACAAAACTTCATCAAAATAGAATGGGTTTATAGCAACAAGTAAATTCTTACACACGTACTGAGAAAAAAATCAGCTTCTGTATATAAAACAACATGAGTCAAATTGAGTTTCACTACTGAGTAAGATAAATTCATTTTCTAAAATCATCCCCAAAGTGTTGAACATTACAGGAACAGGACTGTGTTTAGAGACAACTGTTCAAATTGAATTCCCAGTACCCGCTTTCTCCACAAGCTGTTTTGCCTCAATATTAGATATCTCTTTAAAATAAAAGTTTGAAGAAGATTTCTCCTTAAACACCAACAGTCAGAAAGCAGATTTTTGTTAAAAGTCACTTCCAACCTATTTCTATTAAACAACATTTCAACAAAAGGCAGAAGAAATGGACAAATCAGGATAAACTACCATTACATTTTCTAACATTATCTTGAGTCATACACCTGCTTGTTTCTTGGAGGCCTAGGAAGAAAATCAAAAGATGTGGAAATCTACACAAGCAAAGAAAAAATATTTGTTGAGTTTAGCTTGGTTTGCAAAATTTTTTGTCAGTCCACAAATTATAACTAAAAACAGGTGATTAAGTAAGTACACCTAGTTCAGAATAATTGCTCATTTGTATTAACACAAAAGTATGGGAAAAAAACAGCTAAATTCAGAGAGCAGCAGTCTAGGACTATAAACTGAAACTACCTTGTAGAAGCCAAATTAGTCAATGTCATGTAAAGACATACCTTTTTATCATATACATCTTGCCAATTTACTCCAGCAAAGAAACTGTGACGCATGATTTCTTTTGCATCATCTGGACCTCCACCAAGTCTAAAGGAAGAGGGGAAAAAAAAAATCTACTAAACAAGCACTACTCTTAAAGAGAGATTGCATCCTTGTAAAGATTTTAAAAGTGACCATTTGTTTTTGACTATTTGGGAACAATTCTCACACAGTTAATGTGCAATTCTTACCTGTTTGTTATGAGTTCAGGCGATCTCCAGTGAAAATGTGATAGCAGAAGTATCTATGTCACAGCATATTCCATTAGATTATCCCAACTATGGTGTTCATTACTGCCTATGATGATCTTTTCTCAGTAATTCATTCGTTTTAAAAGCATACTTAGGTTTAGTTTTCTTGAAAGACCAATTAATATTCTGGCACAATCAAAAACCTAAACCAACCCAACAACGCTGACATAAAATTTTGCCACGAAGGTGCCAGGCACTGAATCAGTAATGACTCACACATCATTTTTATACAGTATTCACTGCTGTTGCATCTGGGTGCTGTAACAATTAACCAATTACCATAAAATAGTCTCAATCTGAGTCAATTAGTATAAATTAATAAATTGTAGGCCTGCTGAGAAGGTTATTTAAAGGCCATTGTAAATACCACACTATTCACTGTGGCCTGTAGCTTGCCAAAGCCAGACTGGCAAATCATTTGAAGAAGTGAATTTCACCTTCTTTGGTGAACTTGCCCAAGGTGATCTCAGCTCAGAGAAGTGGTCACCACTGTCCTACCACTGCCCATACCTCTCCCCTCTCACTTCCATCTACAGCATGACTCATACATGACTCATGACTGTGAGCTGAGTCAGCTCACTATACTGGAAGAAAACCAACCCCACAGTGAGAATATGAGAAATAAATGGCTATTTTTTAATGCATTAGCAGATCAAACTTGACTCAACAAGTTTAGTGAGCTCTCATGAGCTGCTGCTGTTAGAAGGAGAACCACACATCTAGTGAAGGGAACCTCTGATGCCTTTCAACAACAAATAGGCTTTCAGGACTGTTTAGCAGTCATTTAACTTTCCTGAGACTGGCTCTAACATAGAAGTAGCAACAGAAAAAAATCCAATCTTAACTGGGAAAGCAGCCCATGCGTGTTAAATACGGATGAGTGTCACATCAAGTTTGTGTTTCATTAAAAGAAACTGATAAAGAGGCAAATTTTAAAAGCAACCTTTTAAGAAAGATAAATTCCTCTCTAAAGTATTTATTGCATGGTGCGGTCATTCCCACAATCAAGAAAAGATATTAGAATTATCCCGCTGGGAAATTATAGATATATTCTGAACTACTACCATCATCTTACAATAACCGAGTGTGAAGTTATTCTCATTTCCAATCTGTATTCCTGTTTGTTTCTCAACTACACACTGTAGAACTTTCTACATCGCTGCAAAATATCCCAGTTACCCTGCAGTCTCCAGACTTCTCCAACGTCTTTTCTTCCAGCAGCACAGAACCTCTGTTCTCCACCCTATTTAGCATTTGCAATCAACAAAACTTGAAATTGAATAAAGCTTGTAAATGTAACACTACTGACTGCAAACATGAATTGCAAGGGAGTACCTAAAGGTTAATATATTTGATCATTCAGATTGTTTGGAGGTTAAATGCATTAGGAGATGCTACAGGAACAAATTTTTAATTTATTTTCCATGCATTTGGTTAGTTGGTGCCAGTCACATAGTAAATTCACAGCAACCCATCTTGCCCCAGGTGCCAGCAAGCAACATCTGCCTCTGAAAACTTCTGCAGAACAAACTGGGGATGAAGAAGGACTAGAGAAGAGAGACAGATGGACAGAAGTATGCTTGCAGCCTTAAAACATGCTGAGACACTAGCAAGAGCATCAGAGAGACCGGGAAAAAGAGAGGACCAACAGACAAATCTCACTGATTTACAGAGATTTGTTTTAGAACCACAGTGGACTGAACCACATGCCCAGTGCAGGTGCCACAAGAAAATGGCTCTCCTTGGCAACAACCTCAGAGGGAAAAGCCCACCACGAAAGGGCACAGTTATCAGCTGAGTGATACTTGCTTTCAAAGCACTGTATTTTCATTCCATGCAGAGATGTAATCTTTAACAAGTTACCAATTTATATTGTCTAATATGTGGTTTATTTACATGCCCTCACAAAACTTAGCTGAGGCTGACTGGACATGTCTTCTGGTATGATCACTTCCAAGAAAAAGTGCTGTAGTCCACACAAGACATTGCAATCATCTTAGGGTTAAGTCATAGTCTGAGGAACAGTTGAGAGCTTTCTCTCTGTTGCAGTACAGAATATAAACTCGGAAAGATCCCTGTTTGCTGTGAATTATTTTAGAGTTATCTTCCACATGATTTGTTTCCCTTTTTGTTAGTTAAGCTCACTTTGTATATCAATATCATTGCTGTAATGAAAAAATGGGAATCTGAGACAGTATATCTGCATATGGTCCTTTTCTGTGTCTGACATGTCTTTTGGTTAGGAAAACCAGGCACCACCGGCCTATCTTTACAGTCTAATTAAAATACTTATTACACCTGTATACCCAAGTAATTTCACTTACCGCTTATTTGGATCCTTTATCAGAAGGCCTGATAGTAATGATTTTGCATCTGCAGAAAGAGTTCGAGGAAATTTTATGTCCTCCATTAGTATCAGTTCAAATAGTTTCTCATGATCTTGGTTGTAGAATGGTAATCTTCCACACATCATTTCATACATGACAACTCCTAATCCCCACCAGTCCACTGCACGACCATAGTCATTATCTTCCAAGACCTGAGGCAGAAAAGCAAAGACAGATATAAGATGTGCACTATTTCAGACACAACCATTTCAATCTATTTGGTGCACCTCTCCATGAATGAGTTTCCAAAACTTTATTCTCAGAAGTAAGCTCCCAGAACATGGGTCAATACATGCAGCTGACCCACACACCTGAGCTCACTAAAATTCCAGGCATAATGAGGACTGTGCTACTAAAGGCAAAATTAAAAAAAAAAAAAATTAAAAATCAAGAATGACAATGACTGCATTTTCTCCTTTCCTATGTCCTTTACCATCCCATTTATAGCACATACAGCTTAAGAAAGAAAAACTTCATTTCCAGGCATTACTGTTTGGTCAGCATTATTCTGAGAAAACTAAAGCATTTCCTCGCTCAGCCACTTCCATCTCCTCACCTCACCTGTAAGAATCAAGCCTCACATTTAGAAATACTTGAATCTTACTAAGACAAGCTTAACGTTTTTATGATCTTTGTTTATATTAAAAGTCTTCAGTGCCTTTCTCCTGACAGCTTATGATCCATGAAATAATCCAATGGGCTGAACCACACTAATGCAAACAAATATGATGTTTATATGATACTGCATTTACATGATATTATATGATCACAGAAATATGGCAAAGTTTTTATTATTTGCTAACATAGAGCCTCCAATGTTGTGTACCTAAAACCAACCTACTCCACAGCCCTTCTCCCAGTAGCCTCAGAGAACTAAGGAATCTGTGACTTGACCTTAACACACCTTCATTCTGAACTGTAGAAAAGGAGATAACATTATAGCAGCATATTTCCATAATGAAACCATAAGCAATAAGGAAATTGAAAGCTTTTGAACAGATACATGTATAATTCCATTTTAATGATTTTTTTTAATTCAGAAAAGAGACAACGGAATATATGGTAACACAGAAAGCACTACAATTCTGTTTCAAACTGCCACTATTCACTGCATGAAAGATCTATTAAAAAGATCTTAAACCAAAAAATTAGACTTAAATAATATGAAAGTCAGAGATGTGCAGCTGGACTATGTTTATTAAGAATTAAATAATTCTTTCTAAATAATTGTTTCTGTATCATCAAAAGGCAGATGCTGAAAGGCAGCACACATGGTTTTTTTTTTAAATAGCCAACAAGTTAATACACAGAAGATAAAATACTTTTTACAACAAGCAGACACATGCAATTACCAATACAAAGAGCTCGCTCAAACTTTAAGTAGAATGATTTATATATACAATAGTGAAAATCTGGTGACATGTAGTAAGGCAACCTCTAGCAGACCAGAAATAATCTTCTTCCATGGGTACATTATCTTGTTATTGTATGAAAAGTATAAGATGACTTCTGTAATTTCCTCTGACGTAGAGGCAGACACAATCCTCACCCATCTGGGGACACTAAGTGGCAATGACTACATAATAGGACACCTTCAGTTCCAACAAGGGGTGCTGAGCTCATTACTTTGCCTCTCCTTTTCTCTTTCAGTAAATCCAGCCTTGCTCTGAAGAACCTGGTAGATACTATTAGTAGAAACAAAATGCAGCCTAATCCAGTGAATCAATTTTGACAATTTCACAACAACTAATGCATTAATTTCCCTAGTTTTCACTGTCCTTGAGGATTAGTAGTATAAACATGCTGAAAAGAAGTGTATTAAAAATCCCTCTTGTGTATAGAAGATTTAAAAATCATAAATATTAACACATTAACACATACTACTTACAACTGTGCCAAAACAGACTCGTTACATCATTGGTATTTCCAAATAGAGGGTGAAATTTTGGAAAGTGTAAAATACAACAAATTATCTGAATAAATACACATGACAAAACCAACTAAAATAACTCCTGCATTTTAAATTTAATTAAATGTTTTATGAGTTTGAGCATATTGCAAGCTATGTGCTGAAAAAATGTACATGAAATCTGCGATGCCTGACTTTAAATCACCGTTTCTTCAGCCACACAATGAAAGCATCATACATTTTTCTGCTTTATCTATTAGCTACACTTATGTTTCTCCTATTTGTACAACTGCTAGTCCTTTCTTTTGAAGCTAGTAAAATTTACAAAATTGTGAGGCATCAGTAGATTCTTTTTACAAGTTGAGGCGTGGTTTGCACGTGTGATTTATAAAAGAAAACCACTGGAAGATAAAATGTCATATTCTCTGAACAAGGCAAATCACATGGCCAACAGCTAAAGCAAACTGTATCTGGGGCTTTACCTAATTTATGCAGGACTTTACCTAATAATAATAAAAAGTATGAGCAACCTTTTGCTGCATTCCCACAACAGCAACAAAACTGTGGTACAAAGAAAGAGCCAAATGTAATTTTTAACCTCTTTTTACATAAAATCATAAAAAAGCATAAAAGCTGGATTAACTGCCTCCTGAACCTGCATATCACCAGCCGGGTTCTCATCCCCAGCTGGCAAAACTGGCAACTCTTTATTTTTGTTTAAATACCTGGTTTACAGCCAGCCAGACAGCAAGAACATCAAAAGGGTTTCATTTAGACTGGAGGAAAACAGCACGAAAATAGAGTAAATAAAGCAAAATGAGGCCCAACTTATTTTAATAAAAACATAATAAAATTATGCATAGAGCCTTCACAGTAAATTTTCTTTAAGTAATTTCTGCTCGTCATGATGCTAAGAAACTCCAGGATCTGTAGACTGTGACAAATCAATGGAAGAGCTGGAGTCCAGCAGCTCCTACAACCAAATCCATACAATTAGGGCAGGGACTAGAACATGTCTACATGCACTGCACTAGCAGTACAGAATCCTTTCCAAACAGTTCTTGGATCTGAGGGATTTGGTTTTAATTACACCGAGCATAGGTCAAGAAAGCATCAGCTCGGTGCTAAAAATGAACATGACATACAGCTGCAGGCTTTGTACCCATGAATAATTCAATCTTTTGCCTACCATGAGGTGGATGCTTGCTTTTAAAATGTCTCCTTTAGCCTTGAGGGCTGATACCACCATGCCTCTAGTATCTGTGGAGGACCCATGTATTTGTGGGGTCGCAGTGTTAAGCATCCAGCCAGGCACTCACACAGTGGAAAGTCTGATCTCTTGGACTTTGAACACTACCTCCACTGTCTCTAGCCAACTCTTGTTGCCAGCTATAGGGACTGACTAATTGATCTTCAAGTGAAATACACTGTCCTAACAGCCCAGTCCCTTCAAGGTCACATCAACAAGGGCAGCAGGCCCACCAAAACCATTGTAAAGGGCACAAGCTGAACCACTCTGGTATCAGTTTTAAAGTAACATATTAAATTTTCTAGGGGTAACACACAGAACTCTTATCTACTCCAGTTAGATGTGTTTTCATGTAATAAAGATGAAGTTACTTTCTATTTGTTTAAATGATCCAATCATTCAAATATTTTATTTTCCTTCCTTCACCTGCCTCACAGACAAGGAGTGCCAAAATCACAAGCCATCTCATCATGACCTAGGTGGGGCTTAAGAGATGAGAGCTCCAGCATAACACAACTTCATTGTGTGGGTAATAAATATAGTAGTTTATCCCTATTTTTTATGTCTCATATCATCACTATAGCCAAGTGTCTTCCCAGTGTTGAGCAGAGCAGGCGGTGGGGTGGCTGCATTTGCAGTCTAGATGATATCACAAATTATAGGAAATAAAGCTCAAAAAATTACCATGATTTTTATCACTTAGGGAATCTTATTGCCCTAATTTTTAAGGCTCTGGTTTAATAACTGTCTGTGCCAGCCTAACTCAGACTCTTGTTTGTTTTCTCCCACAAAATCTTCTCTTACACATTGCATTTTGAGAGCAGACCAGTACTAAGAAAAAAAAATTTTCCTAATGGTTTATTTTTCACCTAAATCAAGTTTTCTGATTTTAAGCCACTCAATCACCACATGAACAGTTGAAGCATTTTACTGAGATAGCAGGAATAGCCAACCGGAACATGGGAAAGCAAAACACTGTCTAGTGCCTTCACTGCTGGTGGACACTTTGGGGCTACCAGAGACTATTATCAGTACTGGACCAACATACAATGGGACAAAACCCATCAGGACAGATACATAAAATGAAAAATTCAGTTCACTGATCTTTGCCTTTGTGATGACTAAAGCAACACAAGCCCACAGCAGTACCACTAAGGTCACAATAATTGAATTCTTGTTTCTCACACATAACAATTAATTTTGCCAACATGTAACTACAGATATGAAAAAAAAAAATCCTGTATTTGCATTTAATGACAAGAAAGTAATCTAACAACACTCCCCACTGCTGAAAAGCACAGTGTCATGAACATGAATTGAAAATATTAATAAAAATCATTAGTACTACTTTCCCAGAAAGCAAAATGCATTAAGTAGGCGTCCTCTTCGACTACACCAGTGGTAGCAGATTTTAATCTTTCAGATGACAAGTCAATACATCTCCAGGTGTCCTTTGCTTTAGGTACATCACTCCTTTGAGAGCCTAATGTACATTCCACAGAATTTTATGTCCATTTAATTTTTATGATGAAAATCAATGAAAAGACCTTTCTTGGAAGGGCTGAAAATTTCTGGGCTGCAGCAGCTTGAGACACATCTGCAAACTCTTATTTACAAGGGCTTGGGGTAGAGACTAAATAATCAGGAAATTAAATGAGTCAGTCAAATAGAAGCCGATACAAACACATGCATTGCTTTTATAGATTCTGTGAAAATAAGTCTTTCTAGGAGGTTAGCCTGAAGTATAACAGGTGACCACAAATCTGTGCCTATAACAATCATGTTATTTCCCCTTGCTTACACTGAAACAAGGATTCTTGGTTATGTCACTAATCACAGAGAACTGGACTGCCTCAGACACAAACTGAGCTGAATGCAGAAAATTCCTTAATTCCGTTTTTACTCCATTTTCTTGAAACAAAACATATTTTTGGAATATTTCAGTTATGCAGTGGAAATTAAGTCAACCAAGACATGTGCATCACCCAGACCTCTAAATGGCAATTAGTTGCTGTAACTTCTGGCCTCTGCACAGAAAAAAATAGCAATAGCCGTGAGCATGAAAAGTTCCATACAATCCTTTGCCAATCTTCTACAATAGGGCAAACAACTTAAATTTTATCTTTTTAAGAACAATATCAAGATACAGTTTCATACTTTATGCTGGATAAACCAGGCAGCTTACTGGAAAAGCAATTACAGTTTTGACCAGTTATGTTTTCTCTTAATATGTTGAATACAGTCTTTCTGATAGAGCATTACAAATAGCTTGTTCCTCAATCAATAATTTTGACAGAACAGATGGGAAAATATTTAAACATCCAAACAAACTGTCTGCACACCTATGTTGTGAAAGAAAACTGAGAACTTGGATACACCAATGTACTGTTAATTTAAGGGGAAGAACTGTTTTCAATTAACCTTACAGTTCAGGTGGAGTGTATGTTGTTTAAGAATTCCTGATACCCTTCACGTGCTTTTATTGCTACAGTTGTTGATCTGCTAACAAATATTCACTCACATAGTATTCAAGAGAAGTTCAAAAGTGTATTTGCTAGAACATTCTATTAATTCTGGTAACAACTGCAAGTATTAGAAAGTTTATAATCTAACACCAATGAAATAAGGTAATGCCTATTTCTTTATAGAAACAGATTTTTATACAAATATATGAACCTCTGTCTTGCAGATGGTATGCTTGCCAAGTACTACTCAAATTCAGTTAGTATAACTGTTTTTTGCTACTAACAGTTGAAATATTGCTGCAGCAACAGTAAACACTTGAATGAATACTCATTGCTTTTTCACACAAAGACAAAATGTCAAGGTCAGAGATACCTCAAGAAGTGGATACTTGTGAACTAAGAAAATGGAGAAAGTTTTCTACTATTTTCTGATGCTCTAATTTTTGCAAGTATCTGGCTTGTGCTGCTGCTTACTTCTCGACCAAACTCAGATCGTCTTCCTGGTACATTTTTGTACTAGAGATTTCTTTCATCTTACCTGAAACCTTAAAAAAGCATGGGAAGCTAATTTTTTTTTTTTTTTTTTTTTTTTGCTGGTACACATCATGCTACTTCAGGAATGGTAGAGTCTGTTATAAGTGTGAATTAAGCAATACTTCCTAGAATAAAGCTTGTGCAATATTTATTAATACATTTCATCTCCTACAAGGGACTTTGATTTCAGCAGCATTTAAAACCCACAATTCTTCTCTCTAGTTGCTCATTCTTCCTGAAATTATTTTGAATTGTTACTGATATTAAACAGTATTAGTTCAGCTTTTGTTAATGCTTCATAACTCTTGGAAAAACTAAAGTATTTTGCTGAGATGGAAATAATGGTTGCATTGAATAAATGAAAATTAATGGGAAAAAAGCTTCAAGCATGTTATTGAAATACTCTTTGTAAGAATTGTCACACTTACTTGTTTTACATAAAAACACTAAAATTGCTCCCAGCTTTTACGTTCTGGTTTAAGTACAAGAGTTCATTCATGGTCAGCATGGAGCTGATGTGTTTTCTACTCCTGCGTTTTATTTTTGTTACATCTTTCCCCTTAAGAAGTCTGACACTCTTGTGGACAACTAGTTTTTGTGTCTGGTAAAATCAACCACATTACATGAAATTCTAATCCTTGTTAGAACATTAGTTGTCTGGCTTCAGGAGAAAATCTCACTCTTCTGTTAATTCATCTGCTGTTGCAGCAATTCTTCTGTATGTGAAACTGATGCCTTCCATACCCTATCTAAATGCTCCCTGTCTTTTGACTTTGATACTGGTTACTGCAAATTGATTACGTTCTGCTTTGGTCACCCTACCCTGGCCACATTTCAACATGATCATCTCAGGATCCCATTGGCAATGCCAAGCTGACAAAAATGCCCAAATTCAAATCACTAGCTTTTTTGATGACTTAATAATAAAATGGCACAATGTGGCATGTGAAAATACCATAAGTGATAAGAAAAATGAAAAAAGATCACATTTTCACAAGATGCTAATATTTCAGTATAATAAAACTTTTTGCATTTATTATTTCATTTCAACATCAAAAAAAAAATTTGGATCTTGGAAGTTTAGTGTAAAGAAGGTGGTTCTCCCACAGATAAAGGAAAACATTTTCAGGCACAGATGCTATTTCCACTCACAGCCCTCACTGGTCCTCACCAAGAAATAAATTTAGAGAAATATACAACAAACAGCTGTTCAGGAGCACACAACAACACATTTCTACAGGTAAAATAAATTCCATCATGCTTCTGCTAAGAATAAGACAATGCATGAAGCATCTAGGTAAAACCAGAGTAAATAAACTTGAACTATCCATCTGAAGACTGGAGAAAATCAGTTCATCAAAGTACAATAATATAATGTTAGTATTTGGGTACACTAACTATACTTTGAGGAAAATTAGTATAATTTAACAAAAGCTTTGGGTTTACGGATTTAGGCAAAAGTCAACAAGCAAAAGCAAAGCTTTGATGAAGTAAAATGCATCTTACCATTGAAATTTTTTCAAAGGTTATTTTTTGGGGGTTTATACACCTAACAGATAAGGATGTTAAGACTCCCATTTCATAATAGAAATTAATAAGTAAATATTCAATCCTCATACTAGGGTACGATTTTGGATGCGGTGGTCTTCACACAAAAGATGTTATTTCTTTGTTGATTATGCCTTCTCTAATCTGTTTTACATTTGCTTATATGACAGATAAGTGATGCCGTTTACTAAACAGGTATCCCCCTACATGCATGATCTATTTACTGCTATAATAAAAATCTTTCTCTTGACATCAGAAGCAAATACCGCAATGCACAACACCACTATCATGTAACATTAAAGAATGACCTTTCTATAGCCTTCTTTGAGCATGGAAAACAATAGATTTGAATGCATCTTCTGAAAAGAAACTAAAAATACAGTTTCCTTTTCTCCGAGTTTTTGGCTGATAAAACCATGTTCTATCCTTGCTCTCCTAAATATACACTGAGCACTTACAGATTCCATTTCTTTTCATTAGTAAAATTCTGGGTGTGGAGTTTTTTTGGGGAGGGGGCACTATATTCTGTTCATTCTAACTTGGCGATCAAAGAATTTTTATTTTTACACTATTACAGAAGTGCATTTTTCTAGGTTTCCAAAACCACCTTATTCAACCTTCCCCATCTGTCACCATCTGCTTCTTTTTAGCATGTACTTTTTGTGTGATCACATAAGCATGTGAAAAATAACTAACATTCAGATGATTGTCTGCTGGTACATTTGAGGACTGGGCATAATAAAAGTGAACTGCCAAAACGTACTTAACACTTCTAATTTTGTTGGGTCTTGCATGTAAGCTACATTTGATTTTCAAACTGTTTTACAGTTGGAAAGTTGATCAGGTACTCTAACTCAACAGTAAAACTGAGACTACATAATTAGCTCAGCACTAAAAAAGATTACATTCAAAGAGAGGAACAAAACCCAGAAATATATCCACACGAGTTCACACATCCATCTTGACTGAGTCTGTCTGCTCAGTGTTGCCTGAGGCACAGGATAAGATGTTACAAGCAACCTACTTCTGGCCAGCCACAGACTGTGTCTTCTCTCTAAGCTGTTACAGGACAAAGGACCTTCATACACAATGGTGTACGAAATCTCACAGCAACGCTAGAGAAGCAAAGACACTAAGCTAAGAGCATAAATATACTAAAATGTAATGTAATTCCTTAACAATTAGGCAGATACTACTTCTAAGTGCAAAGTAACTGGAAACCGCCATCAAGGCACAAAAGCTGCATAGTGAAGGTACCTGTTTTCAAAACCCATAATACACCATTTCTGATTGTAAATTCACTTCTTAATACAGGTTTTACTCTTCAAATAATGGTAAAAAAAAACAAAAACAAAACAATCAGATTTTGAAGAACCAATCTCAAGTTCTCTTTTTGTAGCTGAATTTAAAAGAAAATATTAAGTCAGCTGTCAGGGCTAGATATAGATTCCCACCAGAGGAAGGCTCCTGCCTATGCTGGTGGACAGAAACCCCTGAGCATTAGTTACACAGTACACTGTCCTCATGTTCTCTACCATCAGCCAGCAAGTACATAGGAAATTGAACTAGAAGGACTGCAGAAGGGATGCACTCATCACTACTGACCTAGATCAAAGAGAAGGATGCAAAGAAATCACTAAAAGGATAGATGCTGAATGGATTTCTTCACGTAACTGGAGAATATCTTGCTTAGAAAGAAAGGCTAAAGCTATCTGCCTTTGTACTTACCACAACCATACAAAACATAAGTATATGCTGCCATTTGTCTTGGGATAAACAAGCAGAAATTCACTGTGCTAACAGGATTAAAGTCCCACTGTAACATTAGGTTGTTGTGATCTGCAGTTTGTCAAAAGGAAGTAAGTCCTTGGCACCTGGTGATCTCTGTGGCCAGAACTGCAAATAGAAGTGATTTTTGTGCATTCACATTCATAGACTGGAGAATCCAGTCTCTTGATGTTCCCTTTATTTGTCAGCTGTCCCAGGGAAGCAAATATTCATCCATCCATCCATCCAACCAGTAAACATTATTGTAGCAGCAGCAAGTACAAAAGAAAAGTTTGTTTTTTGCAATGGTGCCCATACACAACTGACTTCACCCTTTGCAATTAAGAATGTGTGGATAAAGGCATTGAATATTCTTACACCACACTGCTAACCTGTCCAGGCTATTTGCTCTAAACATTTTATCTCTGAGGTAAAAGGTAATGAGTTCTGTGGATTGCAGGGTTAATGAAGAGTCAGGTTCTTTCAAGACGGGTGTGCACAGGGTGGGTCTTCAAAACTACAATGGGATGTGGAGGAGAATACTGGGACCATTAGAGAACAGGAAGGGAAACTGGATCAAGAAACTAGTGATAAGTGTCTAAGACTCAGAATGATTCCGTGCCAGGTTCAATGAAAGAGAGCAGAAGTTTCCAAAAGCGAGAGAAGGAGAAGCAGATGAAAGCAGTTGAACAGGATGTTTGCACTCTTTGAGACTGTTTTCAAGACTGCTGAGAAGAAGACAATGAGATGGTAGGTAAGAGCTGGCAATAACACCTGCAGTCTATGCCAGTGCTGACAGTATCATCCCTTGTGTTCTTATTGAATAGATTCTGAGTGTTGAACAGAAGTGGCCACTGTACTTCTGAGTAACCATAAAAGATTCAAAGGAAGTTAAAAATAGCTCTATAATCCCTAAATGTAGTTAACTATGGAGTGTCTCTGCACTAAACACTAAGGATATTTCAGAAGTTGACAGACAGGATACCAACAATTGGCATTCGAGTTTTCTTTGCAATACAGGGGATGGGGTTCTGCAGAGGAGGCCAGGTATCAGTGAGTTTGTTTGTCTTCATAGCTAGAACAGCTGGTAACTACAAACCTGCAGTGTAAGAGCATGACTGCTCAGGTTTCACTCCTGAAAGAATCAAGAAAGATAGAATCAGATAGATGAAGATAAAGTTTGTGACTTCTAAGAGGTTTCCTTCCAGGTTGTAGAAAAGCAATGTATGAGAAGACCTTGCTATGAATCACAGAATGGTAGGCGTTGGAATGAACCTCTGTCAACCCCTTGACAGAGCAGGTTCACAGGAATGTATCCAGGAAAGTTTTGAATGTCTCCAGAGAGAGAGTTCACCACTTCTCTGCAGTCTAGTTCTAGTGCTTTGTCACCCTCAAAGTAAAGAATTTCCTCCTTATGTTTAGATGGAACTTCCTGTGTTCCAGTTTGTGCCCATTACCGCTTGTCCTGTGCCTGGGTATAGCTGAAAAAAGACTGGCTCCATCCTCCTGTCAGCCACACTTTAAGTATTTGTAAGCATTGATAAGATTCCCCCCTCAGCTTTCATTCTGCCAAAATGAAAATACCAAAATCTCTCATGTTTTCTTCTAATGAGAGATGTTCTAGTCCCCTAATCATCTTTGTGGCCCTTTGCTATACCTTCTCCAGCAGCTCCCTGTCCTTTAACTGGGGACACAGCGCTCCAGATGCAGCCCCATCAGGGCAGAATAACCTCTCTTGATCCTCCCTATGATCCAATATGGTATAATCAACTCTACGTATCATATTAACTTTTAACCAACTAATTGCAGTTTCAGTTTCTTTCATCAATGCAAAGTGGACGAGACTTCAAATTTGCTCTAAGAGATTTAGAAAGACTCTCAGACCTACAAACTTGAACATCCTAAAATCTTCATTTCCAGTTAGCAGTATCCAGAAGGTAATATGTCCCAGATTTCCTGATATCTCTGAACTGTGAGATTCAGAATAAAGAATTAAAGGCAAACTTTAATTGCTTGTTGAAATTGGACTCAGAGCTTGTTGCTGTTTCTCAGGATTTAATACTCCTGAAAGTAAGAGGGTAAAGAAATATACTGAATCAGTGCCTCCTCATCTACTCTCCTTAAACTACGGCACATTCTTCAAAGTAAAGAGACTTTCTGGTAGTGACAAGCTCCTGATAGATGAGAGGAATTCCCCTGAATAATGCTTCTGGAATCAAAAGGAAGAACTGAAGGGTTTTTTGGTTGTTTAGAAAAGTTGTCTCAGTATTAGGAGTGTACTAGGTTAATTAGCAATCTTGAATGCCAGTAAGAAGAAGGGCTAATTTGGCATCCACAGAATCCCTGCCTCTAAGTAAAAAAATAATGCTGTCTCTTGTGTCAGTACTGGAGCTGCATTTAGCAGCCCCAGGGGAGAAACAGAATGACATTGCTGGCCACCATAATCAGTACTGTTGACTGAAGTCACACAGGGGAAAAAAAAAAATTTAAAAATTTTAAAAAGCCACAATTTTGGGAGTGCTTCCCTTGCTTTTTTCCAGGGGCATCAGTGGCAGAGCTGTCATCACTAAGACTGGAGCAGATCATTTAGGTGACTTGAGCTTCTGCAACAGATTCTCTAGTGTCCACACCACAGTTGCAAAGGGAACCAAAACACTGTCTTCATATCCATCTTTTAATCAGTCCTCAAGTGTGATGTTTGGCACTGAATTCTAGTTAAAGGTACAGATGTTGTGGAACACACTGGGATGCCACTTCTGTTTACAAATGAGGAAACAAGTAAGTTTTGGTGCACACCTCAACCAGTTTTCAGGCTGATTAACTCAACTGCTCTTAGCAGATCTATTTAGAATTTCAACTCCTTCTCCCTGCAACTTGAGAAGTTCAGATAAATTCTAGCAAACTCAGTACCTTTCTATTTCCCCTCGCCTCCACTGAAGCTATATAAACACTAGTTATGCAGCTCAGTTAAGCAGGATCATATGCTCCAAGTGATAGACAGATGGAAGATTATTTTTGAAGAAATCATGAGAAGATAAAATACGAGAAGGAAAATGTATGTTAGAGGCCTTTTTAAACACTAAGAAGCACAGCATCAATATACATACGGTCACCACCAAGAATGGTAGCACATGCGATTCTGAATAACAACTGCCTTGGGCAGACTGACAGTTCTTTACTACAGGGAACAGTTTTCAACACACAAATATCACAATCAAAAATTAAATTCAATATAAGCACTTTATATTGTATTACAAGAATATAAGTCATACCTCAGGTGCCAGGTATTCTGGAGTACCACAGAATGTTTTCATAGTTGCTGCGTCCGTGATTCCTTCTTTGCAAAGTCCAAAATCTGTAATTTTTATGTGTCCATCTTTATCCAACATTAGATTTTCTAACTGTGTGTTGGGGGAAAAAAAATGTTCCCTTAGTATTTTTTAACAGGACTGACTGATGCACTACACCAAACTTGCAAAAAAGATGAGTTATTCCTTGCAATAAAATGTAATTTTTTGCAATTAAAAAAAATTACAGCATTTAACAATGTTTAGTGTTACTCAATTTATACAATTCTTTAATATTTTAATACAGTTTACAACAGTAAATCCCAACTCAGTTTAAGCATTACCTCTCATTCTGAAGTTTACAGATTTGGTGCATCTGCCACAGAAAGAAAGCAAAATAATTTTCTAAATATGCTGAAGGTATAATCAAGTAATTCAAGGTCATGTGTCTGTGATCTGGTAGGTCTCCTTTGCTTTCCTTTTGTAGGTTTTCTTTGCTGTTTCATAACCTCCAGCTATCAAGATGCATTTTACTTACTACACTGTCCTAATAAAGTTTGTGTATATCTGTGAATCCTTACAACTGTGTCTTCCACAACCTTTTCAGTAACAGACAAGAGAGTCTACTGATTAAAAAGAAATTCTCAGGTCAATTCCTCCATCTGTATTTGCAAAGGACACTCTTGAACTGTGTATGTATACCTCTGCATGCTTTGCATTGCTTTTTAAATATAAGATTCTTGCTTTGAAACATGAAAACAGAATGCAGCCTGTTATGAAGTATTTAAAGAACAGAATTAAAAACTACCACCATATTTACTGTGAAGTATCTCAAAAGCGAGGATAAAATCACTTCCCCAAAAGATTCTTCATTAGCAATATTTCAAATACAGATAGGACTAAAAACAAGCAAAACATATTTCTGAACTAATTTTCTCAGCAGAAAGGATGTGGTTTTTTTCTAATCACAAGGTGTGGTGAAAATTCCAACAAAGAGCAATCACAGCTCCACCTTCCTATGTCTTCATAAAATCTGAAATACAATTCAAAGCTATGTATTTCCTGCTCCGTATAACATTGGCATACAAAGATGCAGAATTGATCACACTAGCAATACAAGATTAATGCATCAAATTTGTCTTTCCTTATAATGCAAAATTTCAATCAAAAATGATGACCTATCATTCCCTGACCAGACAATCCTATAGTATTACAAGATGTCACAGCATTTCACATTATTGCAACAGTTTCTGCTGCAAACAGCAGCAATATTTTGTTTCTGTCTTCCTTCCCCAGCAGAACTTTCCTACCCTTGCCTCTCCCTCCTTAGCTCCTGTACAAAGGTGTCCGTGAAGCAAGTCCAGCAGTGCATACATGTAATGGGAAACCACAGTTTCCCATATGAGAAATTAAAGGCCTGGGACAAAACCAAAATGACCTTGTGGAATTTAGAGGTTCTTCCTACTTAAGTCAGAAAATGTTCCTGTTGAAAGTAGAGGTCTTCCACGTAACACAGTCATGCTGTATCACAGAATACCTGGAGCTTCGGGTACTAAGGGATATAAGTGCATATGGAGGGAAATCTGAGACACTATGAACCACAAAAAACAAAATAACTTTAAAAATAAGGCTGAAATTCTTACCCTATTAAAGCATTCTAAATTGTTTTAAAAGTTTTCAAATCATACAAAAACATAACTCTTTGGTGGGACAAACAAAATGTAGTCATGTTGTCCCACGGGTACCCTGAGAATTGCAATGTAGATTTGTGTTGAAATCCAAGTTAAGTAATAAGTAATGGTGAAAAAATAAGGAGAAATTCAAATCTCTTTCAAGAGCTATCACTAAGGTATGCTGTTTCTCTTTTCATCATGTACTCATCTATAGATTACGGTATCAAACAGCTTCTTTCAGCATATACTGAACTTTAAACTGAACAGAGATTTTTTTTTTACCCATTAACTCTGAATAGTGCAACTTTGTAATTACTTTGTGTTTGTCCCAATAGTCTTTGCAAAAACAAAAATTTGATTACTTTTTTTCCTTTTTTTACCTTGAGATCACGGTATACAATCTTCCCAGAATGCAGATAGTCCAGGGCAGAGACAATTTCTGCACCATAGAAGCGTGTGCGGTCCTCTGAGAACACCCGCTCTCTCGACAAATGGAAAAACAGCTGCAGGGTAAACAGCAGGGACAGGATTGTAATAATTACTGATTTAGTGGGGGAAATTAACACAAACATAAAACACCTCTCATCACCATATTGTGATGATAGATAGTGTACTCTCAGTGGACACTCAGCACTCTTAGACAGCAGCTGGCTTATCTTTTCCAGGTTTCCAAAGGGAGAAAGCGAGCTGTTAAATCAGCGTTTTAATCAATATACCAATCTTGTTTAAGGCATTCTGCTTGCTACTCATTTAACCTTCAGTTACCAGAAGGGGGTATGGTGGGGGGGAAGGGGGAAAAGAGAAATAAGCAGCAGCATTCTGTACTTCTCCCTCCACCACCTTCCTCAGATTTTTATTTTCAGCCACTGAGAAATATCACCAAAATATCCATAATCTGATTTAACCCTAAGTTTTCCAGATACTCAGTAACTTTTCTTTCAACTGCAGAAAGTCCAGTTTTTCAGCAGGTTTAACAGCACTTTACAAAACCAGCACATTCACACTACCAGCAATATTGCTAGAAAAAACAAGCCAACTGTTTAGCGCTTACAAAAATGAATGCATTTACTTTGTGTATTTCTCTGCTACAATCAAAATCTTTTGGGGGGAAAGGGGTCTGTAACTTCTTTAATACTTTATAACTGACAACACTTTGAGACGCTTTTTCAACTGAATTCTTCTAGTGAAAAATGTCAGTCGTTAATAACTACCAGTAACTTCAGCTACAATGAAAAAGTTCAAGGTGACATTCTGGAAGGTTGTCAGCATCTTACTGGATAAAATATTACCCTTAGAACCTGGAGTGACACCTAAACAAGCAGAATTTGGCTATGTACTGGAAGTGGCTTCTAAATAGTAATTTTATTTACTGTGTTAACAAAGCTTGGGAAAGTCTTTAAACAAAGATTAGAGGGTATGTTTCTGTATTCTGCTTCAGAACTAAGGGTCCACCTGCTATGCTCCATCAAGTTACTATGCTCATGGGAGATAAAAATCAAAAAAGCAGAAAAAGAGAACATTCACCGTCGCTGCTAAAAAGATTAAGTAATAGAGAATTCCAAAATGGCAGGGCAGGAACAAACAAACAAACAAAAAAAACCACAAACCAATCATCCAAAAACCCAGTAATCTGCGTAATCTGTCACTACCACATCCTACTTCACACCTGTAGGAAATCTGGACTGCTCAAATGGCCAGAATTGTGTAAGAATTACTGCAGCAATTTTCAAAATGCAGACTTTTCAAACTGTAATTCAAGTCAATCATATAAACAGCAAGAACTCAAGTTCTTTCCTGAAAGTTTTACTTTAGAAAACATTCATACTTTCGGCTGAATCTAAACAAACTTCCAACTAAGCCAAATCTCTTCCCAGCATATATTTGTATAAGCAGAGACTTCACAGAAAACAGAAATTATACTATAACTTAAACGCCTCTGCATTCTCCTTCCAATTTCTTTTTGAATTCTCAAGACACCCTATACAAAAATAGAATACCTGAATAACAAGGAGGATCGTTGTTTTATAGGTATTTCAATTGCTGCTGCTGCTGTTTCCCTGTTTAAGAACCAAATCCTGGTGGTGACATCAGTCCTCCCAGTAGTCACTTGCATTCTGTACTGAGGACTGCTTAATTGCCAGCATCAACAGAAGACCCCAGCAGACTAAGCAATAAAGTCTGCCTTCAAGAAGTGCCTCACACACTATAAAATTGGGAAAAGCATAAGTATTTTTTCCTCAATTTGTGGAGGTTTTTTCACACATTTTCACAAGATTTAAATGGGAAACAAACAACCCTAAGTGGATCTTCATCCAAATAAAGGAGAATATAAAATTTATGTGATTTATGCATTTATATCTGGTTTGTGGTCTCTTTTGTAAGTAATGAGCTAATGCCACTAACTTTTTAAGAGTTGCATTTGTTCTGATAGATTCAAAATACAAGCCAAGTTTCGGATACCTTTTTAATGTGTACAAATAGCAAAATTCTAAAATTTTACAATGTCTCCAGTTAACCCCAAATTCTTAGTATGTAAAAGCACAACTGTGATTTTCTATATGAAAGGGAGTAATTCACTAGTTGAGCATCAAAGTCTTAGAAAATTCTATACCTAAAACACTTGTCAGCAAAAGATGCAGTAGTTTCTATAGAAGACTCTCAATTTGAATCTAAGAGTTAATAACCTA
This sequence comes from Turnix velox, assembly GCA_013400935.1. NCBI lineage: Eukaryota > Metazoa > Chordata > Aves > Charadriiformes > Turnicidae > Turnix > Turnix velox. Next base: position 30,877 of record VZTY01017580.1, read on the forward strand.
GCAAGTTAACATAACAAATTCATTTTCTTACATCTTTATTTACAATAAAATGTTCTTGACATTCATTAAAAATACTACTTTTAAAGTAAAATTACCGGCAAGAAACAACTACCTACAGTTATTTGCCAAAGAGACCATGAGTTCCAAAGTCAGCTTATTTTAATATAATATACAACACTAAAGTCATTCCTCATAAGCATTCTTCATATAGTCATGTCAACTCATAGAACTGTCATCAAATAATACATGCTCGTTATGAATGTACATTTAGATATAGAAATGCATATTTATACACTAAGATACATGCTGAAGATACTAAAGCAAACTTTAAAAAAGTGAGATTACTGCATTATTTTCAGCTCATTATTTTAGTAGGTTCACTATTTTGGAATAACTATGCCACCAGGCTCTGTTTACAATTGCCACAACATGAAGATCAGACTTATTAAGCAACAGACAGAAAAGAAGAAAGCGTATCAAAAAAGCTTCCAACGTTTCCACTATTTATTGACTTACAATTATTAAATATGTGCTATAAAGTCACTAGAATTGCAACAGAAATAGCTTTGGCATAAATAACATTTTTGATGGCATGCATGAGGGTGCTACAGTTACAGTGAGGATTTGAGCTATAAATTTTCTGGTATCTTTATTTAAAACAAAACAATGTTGCTGTAGGGCTTTTTCCTAATAAAAAATTTTAATGGAGAAATATATTCACCTAAAGACCCAAGCATGCCAAATACATGAAAAACACAGCCTCCTGTCAATCATTATGCTAAACTCTTACAAATGCTAGTGACCTATTTAAGCATGTAGAAAGTTTCAAGACCGTCTTATGCTGCTTGCTCCACTTTGCAATTAAACACATTTTATACCTGACTGTTGATTTGACTCTTTTACAAAGTATTTGCTGTAGCAGCCTTGATGTTTTTAAGTATTTGTTTATTGTTTCAGGCTTTGTACCACTTCTAGGCACATTTGATACCCAAAGAAATATAGTGCCCATATCTTGGACTATTAGAATTTAGAAAACAAAACCAGTCACAGCTGAGACAAAAACAACACCGTTTCCAACAATGTTCAGCTATTTTTCATTAGGTAGGTTGTAAATCCTCTGTCCATTATTCTAGACAGTAATTGCATTTTCTCAATTGCAACAAATCATTTAGTTCTCTCTTGCCTAATAAATTGAAGTAAGAGCTGTGGAAAGAAAATGCCAAGTGGAGCAGAGATTCATAATTTGGGTGTGGATAAACCAACCCTCTGAACAAATTTTAGATTGCAATTTTATTATACAGATAATTACCAATTAAGTTTGTAACAAAGTACAGAAATTGGAATAATCCTCAAAGTAAAAAGCACAGAAGTTAATCAACTTATTACTCAGCTGAATCAATGTAGTTTGCAGAATAATGTATGTAATAGATTTCATTCCTAAAGTTTTTCACCTTTAGAGTAAAATGTTGGGAATAAAGACGAGAAATATACACTCCAAAAATATTCCCAAACAATAAAGAGCCATTCTTAGAATACCATTTTTATAAAACAGTTTATACTATTCTGTATGGCCTGGAAGTTGAGGATCACAGGGATGTGTTACTAATGTACTGCAACTAACCATACTACAACATGATTTACAGCCAATAGACATTGCTAAACCATCCACTGAGTCCAAGACCAACTCTTAAAAAAAGTTAAACTTTCAGCACGCAATAAAGATTCCAAGACTGAATAGAAAATTAACTATAAAAGTTGTCACTACAAGAAAAATTCTCACTGTGGCGAAAATTCAAGGATAGCTTTTCTGCTTGGGGAACCATTAGCAAAGAACATGAGCCACAATGACAAAGGGAAACATACCTGAAAAAAAGTGACCCACTCTTGGCAAAGCACACTGCAATCATTTTGTCTGAATAACATGCTTGAAAAAAATCCTCTACTGTTCTGCTTAAATGTATTTAGCTACTGAATGCAATTTTTTTAATTTAAAGAAAGTAAAAAGATAATTCAATATAGTAATACTTCATAAAGAAGCACACATATAGATCAGCAAAACCAATGCAGTTACATTTTCCTTTATTAACTGAGGCTAACTAATTTGAAGTCGTAAGGGCAAGGTAAGGCAAAGATAAATTGCTACTGTTCTGGTGGGATATTAAATCTAGATTTTTAACTCATATAGAAGATTCACATTATAACAAAATGTCTTCTTCTCCAGAATGAAATTCAGTGATCTCTGATGTGACTGTTTTCCTTCCTAAGCACAGGAAGAGGAACCAAAGACTCTTAATACTGACCACACTTTTTATTACTGTAGTAGGGAAGAAGTCTCAGTCATAACATTTGTTTGCTTGCACTTGAGAGTCAAGAATATGGAAACATTTTTCAAGAACTTCTTCATTCAGGGGACTGTTTGGCTAATGTGCTTCTGAAAGACATAATCCATGAAAATTCCCAAGCAACTGACACAGGCACAATTGTTTACAGTCATCTTTAAAGGAATCCTAAACAGAAGCACACTGAAGGTAGTACTGCTCTGTAGAGAATCAAAAGCAACTTGGTACTGCTACAGTCCATTTCCCACTGAAAGGGTATCACTAAAAGATGAGTTTCCAACACCTTCAGCGGAGAGAAACCATTGTAAGGAAATTAAACTTCCTTAGAACACAGACACAATAATAGGGGGAAGCATCAAAGGAAAATGCTTGTGTACTGCACAGGAGATGTGCTTCTCAATGACTAACATGCTGGCTAAACTTAGTGCAACTTACTTGCAGCAGTTCTGAGTTAATAACAAGACTATTTGTGGCAAAAATTCAAGGATAGCTTCACTGTGTTATGGAACCATCAGTTAAGAACACGAGCCACACTGAAAAAGAGCATCATACCTAGAAAAAAAGCAACCCACACTCATCAAAGAACACTGCAATCATTCAAATCCCAATAAGCAAAAGCAAGGTTGCCAAAAAGAACCCCATGACCCCATGTTGCCACAGAGTCGCACTACCCAACACACAGAAATGCAGGATACAAGTGTGCTCAGAACACAGTCTCAGAGTATCTTGAGTATTATGGAAGAAGTAAAAAATGTTCTCTGAGGCCTATATTCTGCATTCAAATAGGACAGAAAGCTATCTCTGAAAAGATGAGTATTTAAATGCTAGGCTGACATTAAAAACAAGGTTTCAAAGAGCATCCTCTGGGATTACAAAAATGCAATAAGGCTGTGTGAAGAGAAAACTAGGAGGAATTAGCTAATTTATAAAGCAGCACTTTTGAAACTCACTGTAGATATCAATGACTTAAAACTGAGGACCTAAGCTAAGTAAGTCAGTGGAGTGTCCAAGAGAAGGTTGTTCTCCCAATATTTGTGTGTCCAGTTCAACTAGCCAAAATGGTTCAGCACCCATGATGTCCAGAACTGGATTTATACATATTGACTTAAATATGTCTCTCATATCAGAGCCCTGTGGAGCCACCTTTAGCCACAGGTGGTGGAAAACAGCCATGGCTGAGTGGGGATGTAAATGGGCCTTAGACTGGGCCCAGAAACTGCCAGAGAAATGAATGCAAGACTGGTCTTCTGGGGGTGCTCAGGCATTAGGAATATAGTTGAAGATAATTTTACTGTAGGAGAATACAGAAAAAGGATAATGCAAAACATAGGATCATGCTGCAACAATTCCTGGATGAAGAAACATTTGTGAGATCAAAGTAGCTAGTGGAAAGTCTTACTCTACACAGTAGACAAAATACAGAGAAGTATCTAGTTTGCCCAGAGAGGTTGTGGATGCCCCCTCTCTGGAGGTGTTCAAGACTAGGCTGGACAAGGCAATGGGCAGCCTGGTCTAGTGGGAGGTGTCCCTGCCTACGGCAGGGGGGTTGGAACTCGATGATCTTTAAGGTCCCTTCCAGCCCAAACTATTCTATGATTCTATGATACATCAAAAGCAGATAAAGTCTGAACAGCAAACACCACCTAAGAGATTGCATTTCTCTTTAATTCCATTTGATAGGTATAGTTTTTGATATTATGTTCTTCAGTAAACAGCTACAGGATGGTAACAGCTTAAAGACTAATAATGACTCTCTCTGAACTTTAGTATGTATTTGAAATTTCCAGCAAAGGGGACAAAAGTAATGAAAAATATGAACATTCTTTTCTCATAGGTATTTGCAATGGTGATAGCAAAGAAAAGTTTGTATTTCACATTAGGGCACAAGGAAGACTAGAAAACATTCTTTCTGCTTGTTAGCACTGCATCAAGTCACAACATCCTATATTATGCTTGATTAAAAAATAGTTCAGTAAGATATTTGTAATTATTTCTCTACCGTGAAACTATCTTTCAAGATATAACAGCCCAATTTTTCAAGAATTGGATCAAATTATGAGAGTATAGTTATAAACAATACCTACGCTTTTTTTAAATAAAACCTTTTTTTATTTTTAAAAAACCTTAAAAATACATCAAAGCAAAAATGCAAGAAAAATTATATCCTTTAGAAAGAGTAACTCAGGGAGGGCACTACCATTACAAGCATAGAACATCTCTTCTAAACTTACCTCTCCTCCATTAACATACTCCATCACAAAACACAAACGATCCTTTGTCTGGAAGGAATATTTCAAAGACTTGCAAAGAAAAAAGCAAAAAAAACCCCAATTATCATCTTGTATTAACCCATTTTTTGCACTTAAACTGTAACAAAATTTAATTTTAATTCTTATTTGTTGAGAAATTACAGAGCAATTTAAGGTGTAATTTCCTATCTGGAACTTGAGATGAATTAATATAAAACCCTTCACAACTTCCCTCTTCTCTCCCAGTGGTCATTGACAGGAAAACACTATGCTTCCTGTAACAAAACACTAAATAGTTAATAAAATACACTATTTCCTACTAAATTTCTGACTGCTACATACACAATATCATCTACACTCACACATCATACTTAACATAGTTAAATGCTATTGATAAATCCTCTAGATATAAAGATGTCCACTTCCAGAATGCCCACGAAGATACAGATCATCATATAATTTTTAATTTCTCCCAAATAAAATCTTAAAAGCAATTCCACTTTCACTTCCAAAGCAATGACTCTCTAGTACTGCAGACTATGCAGTGTTAAAACACTGACTGTGGAATTAGTATTTATCTTAAAATTGTAACAAACATTATTATCTTATTACAAATGAGGGCTTGGGCTTAAAGAAATAAAATGCAGGAGAATTACATGTAATAAAATTATAAGGAGACGCACATTACTTAAACACTGCATCTCTCTGATACTTGTTTGATAGTAACAGAAAGATATAAAAATACAACTGCAGTGATACTGTTGAACAATGTGATTGGAATTACCCCTATTCCTGATAGTCCTTCTTAGCTTTAAACTCTAATTAAAGAAATTTTTTGTGATCTCATTTTTCTTGAAGGAATTTTCAACAACATGGCCAGGCAATGTAAGTGCATTTCTCTGCTTTCTAATCAGATTGATTATGATCTACTAAATAGGAAAGTTTCGACACTATACTTTGATATTTTAATACAAAAAAGAAACATTTTCCCCTATCTTAAAGTGCAACATATTAATTATCTTTCTAAATCAATGTAAAGCCTTTCTAATACATTCTCAAAGGAGGGGAGCTAGAATTAATTCTACAGAACAGTCAGTTGTAAAATTAAGCCTATTAATCACAATTACTCATGAATCTCAAAAATTTCATCTGCATTTCAATATTTTCTTTCTAGTAAATGTTAACCCTATAAAGACAAAGACACTAAAGTGGAGTTTAACTTTTGTTACTCCATGGGCTACTTATGTCAAGCAAATAGCTGTATTTATAATTTTATGAAATCATTAATTCTTCTTGGTAAAAATTACTTAGTTGACATTATGTGAAACCAGTAAATTAAAGATTCAATTTGTTTTCAGTGCAGTTAAGCTTTACAAAATTGTTAGAAATTTAATTTCTGGTATCTTACATAGTATTCTAATAAAGGATATCATAAGTACCAGACAGCTGCTGCTTGTTTACAAATCATTATGAGAAAGACTTCAAAATTTGCATAACAGAATACCCATCATGTTGAAAATTACCTGTGAATGTAACTAAAACTAATTTCTAATACTTACTGTTAAAAAAGGGTGTCTGGTGTTTTTCAGTACTCTGCTTTCTGTAAGTGTATGAGCCACTTCATCCTGAGAAATAAAAAGAAGTGCATCTGAATTGAGATATAAAATTGTTAATTAATTATGAGAAAAAGTAACACTTCCAAAAAAGAGAGAGTGACATCACACTTTTGGAAAATGTATGAACTTGAAAGAAACATGAAGAATACCTCAAGTTTTTTGAGGTAAGATCTTAAATTTAATCTACAATTTAATCTACATTACTTTATCTTCTTCCTTTCAAATGAAGTCCTTATATCTATTGCGGGGAAGAGAGAAATTAGAATACTGGATTTGATGGTTTAAAAATAGTCATCACAACTTTGCAATTGCAGCATGACTCATCTGAACAAGTTATTTACAGAGATCGAATCAATCTGCAAGACACATAAAGAGGTAGTAACTTGCAGGAGAGAGTAGGGGTAGAGGATGAAAGGAAGAGGGTTTGCCTGTGCTACAGTGGTGAGCAGCTCCTAAGGACTGGGCAGAAAAGCAGAGCATTTAGGAGGCTCATATTATGAATACACAGTCATTTCATGCAATTCTGTGTATAATACGTGCTGTGCATCATCCCTCCCCAGGCTGCCAGGGACCAAGAACCTAAAAAGTCCAAAAGCCATAGGGGTTTTAGCCATTTTCTGTGTCACTAAGCCACCACTGAGTATGATGTTAGGCAGAACTGAAGACTAACTTGTTGTGACTCCAACCTTAGTCCTGCAGAAGCAATTATGTTTAGTCAGAGTGTACTTTATTATTGCTAGAAATAATACCGATACAATATCATTGTACTGCACATGCTAATCAGACTATGCTCTGAAGATATTAAACTAGAAAGTAAACACAGATGTCAGGAGTTTTAAATTAGAGTTTTTAAATTGTCAAAATAGGCAACTGAACAACAACAACAGAGTTTGTGGTAATAAATTACGATGCCATTTAGCTGAATAGCAGTGAAACACTGAGTGTATACACTACAACCTTATACTGGGGGGAAAACAAAAAACACTTTAAGCTGAAAGTTTTAATTGTTTATTTTTAAACCTCAGTGATTCAACATATATGGGGCATAAAAAGCTGACAGTGACCAGTTTTTCTGGCATTGCCTCAGATGTTTGTACTGGTAGCAATTCCCTAGTAAGTGAAACATGGAAGGTTAAGATCAACAGACTTTGTATGAACTGGACATTGCTATAGTGTTCCAGACAGAGCTGTCAATACACTACTTCTCTGCTTTGTACTATCCTGTCATAGGTATCTTCTATACTGCATATTATATCACATTGTAGGCTGAGTTGGAACTGCAGATCGATCGATCTAGTGACTGTTCCCTTAGCACTGATCTTCAAAGTAAAATGTTATGGATAATATTCATGACATATATACACCCTGACTGGGCTAGAATTTCAGGCTGAAGTCTGCTTTTTTAGTTTGGGGAGTAGTATTTGGTGATTACAGGGAAAAAAAATCCATGATCATTTCACTTGTGAAGACATAAGCATTGTCTGTTTTTCATTCCTCCATCAGTTACTTACTGACGTACAAAGATACTATGGAAAACTTAGGATGACTACCTTCAAAACAAATTCCCATTTCTGAGGAAGTCACATTTAAAGACGGAGGTACTCCTATTTACATCATTGGATGGAAGGCATGTTTCGTCACACACTTCATCGTCTTCTAGTCTACAATCAGACAGCAAAACAGACCTTGGTCTGCTTCAGGGAGTGCCTGGTTCTGCCTGATGTATCACTGTGCTTTCTACTTTCAGGTAAACAGATCAATGAATCTGATCTTGTCAAAATTTCTCCGGTTTCACACATGGCTCATACGAGCAAGAATTTTCACTCAGAAACAAACTTATCCAAGAGTCAATTTTAAGCCTTCTATAAAATTTAGAGATGTTAAGCAGCTAGCAAAGTGAAAGGAAAAACACCAAAATTCAAAAATGTAAGGTTTCTATTTCACTGATAAGAAACAAGCTAAAATGCTCTGATGGCTGGAAGGTGATAAACAAGCAGTAGCAGAACAGGAGCTCATAGCAGTCAGAGGGAAGACTTTCCTGAGGACCCTCTGGATGCCATGAGGAGCTGGAGACTCGGCCACAGTATGCAGTACCAGATAGACTCTGAGATTCACAGGGCAACCCACAGAGACCACTGCCATTTATCTCATGTAGGATAATTTAAGATAAAATATATGTAATATATGTTTATATTTACATTCAATTTTTACAAATACTGGTATTGTTAGCATCAAGCTTTGGACATTTTCATTCAGTCGGGTTCACATTCCTCAAAAAATTCCTATCTTATAATTGGAATAATTTTTAATTGGGACTTATGGTGGTAAAAGCATGTAGGTTTCTTCCATGCAAGTGGGATTCCAAGGTTTAAAATTGCTAGAAACAAAGTACAGAGTAAATGATCTTTGAGTTTAAACTTAGTAAAATTATGACCAAGAACAAGAGCTAATAACACTAAACTAACCAAGTTTAAGTGAATGGACAATGTCAGTTTAAATCACTTCTTCAGACATCAGCTTCAGACTTTTCTTGTTCCTCAAAAACTGAAAAAATGAAATTGTTAGTCCCATGCACAATCATCTTATCTAACTCGTCAGGAACAGCACACAGACACATTAAACGGATTGCGTTTCTCTCAATAAACCCACAGTTTACTAAGAAAAAAAAAGTTTAAGAATGCAATAGGCACAAGAGTGCACTTTTTCTTGTTTTTAAACTTGGATTGTATTTCTGTCCATTGAACTCTCACAATGTTTTAGCACACTCTGGATTATAAGACACTAGAAAAAGGCATGCAAAACAGGTACACATACATTTTAGTACTCTTGTGTTCTGAAGATACATAGATATTTCTATCAAACTCAGCTGCAATTAAAAATCAAATACAACTTATGTCTTACATATTGAATATTCCATTAAGTAATATTCTAAATTCAAAACTATAATCTTCCTTACCTTTGCAATAATGACTTCTTTTTTCAAAATCTTCATAGCATAATATTTCCCACTAGCCTTCTCTCGGACCAGGATAACTTTGCCAAATGTGCCTTTACCCAGTAGTTTTAAATAGTCAAAATCATTCATTGTCTGTAAGGAGCAAAGAACAAGGATTTGCAAGACTTATGCTATTCAGTTCCAGTATGCATGCAAGAGCATCTGCATATAACCAAAATGCCATTACCAGTATAACAAGAACAGTTCACAAAAAATGACTAAAAGTACACTTCTATGATTAAGTTCATAATAGTTAAGCATATCCTGAAACTACCATGATAGTACTGTTCAAGTACCCTAAAGTCTCAGCCTGTACCAGTATTTCATGAACGCTCCACATCTAAGAAAGCACACGAACTTGCATATTACCAGAGACAGAAAAACAAGGCCTATGAGTAGGTTTAGTGCAACCACCAAACTGATGACACTTTTGAAACATACATGATCCTCACAGCAATTTTATACCAGCAGTCTTCATATTAGAGATGGACTTTTAAATATTTGTCTTAGTTCTGCAAGGTCATTTCAACATCATACATTAGAAGCAAAGATGAGGACAGGGACACCTTGGACTGATAGCTGGGTTCCTCTGGCCAAGCACTGGTTCCCACTGAGTGTTTCCACTGCACATCTTCCAGCATGCTTGGTTACTGGCTTAGATGCAGCATCACACTTCCATACACAAAACATTAAGGCAACCAGGGACCTTCAGGAAAGCAATTTAAAACTCTGAAAGGCAACACACTCACTTGTACTGTCCTGGAGTAACAACAAACTTCCTTTCTTAAAGAGTAAGACACCTCAACATTTATTTAAGACTGTGTGCCTCGTGCAGGAAGATGCAGACAATCAATATGATTGATAGATAAGCAAGCTTCGATTCATTGGGGTTTTCACACACTTATATACAACCCACTCATTAGTAAGCATACTAGGCAATATCTTATTGGTTGGCAAGTAAAAGTTACATTTGCTCATCCTGTCCCCTCTGCAATTACTGCTGCTTCTAACTGCAGCACCTTGTTATTGTAACACAGCTGGATTTAAGGACGTGTTATCTTTGCCTTTCCCATGAGTAACTTAGTTAAAACAGCAGAGCTCCTTCACATCTACTTTGTCACATAGCCATTTTCCCACAACTGTGGTTTTCCTTTCATCTTCCTAGTGTCTATTTTCTAGTTGCACTCTCATTTCAAGTGTGGATCTATTGGATCAGTCAACAATCCCAAACAGTGGCAGCAAAATACATATTCTCTTGTGAGAAAGAATAAAGGCCAGAATTTCTTTCTGAAATTATTTATTTCTTTAAGCACAAGAGCATGATACTTATTTCAAGTTGCTGTAGACAATCTGTGAAAATAATTTATGCAATTGCTCACTCAGACTCAGTTTGAAATCTGCTCACTTAAGGGGCAGAACTGACTTTCCACCAACCAAATCGATGCTGGTTTGCTCACAAAGTTTATAACCAGCAATTGAAAAGTTGCAAAAAGGTCTCCAAAAGACTGCTTAGGCTAATTTCTGAATAACTAGGTACTTCAAAGCTTTATTGAAGAGAAGACACTTTCCATATATCAATTTTTCAAGCTTTATCATCAGGAATTAAATCTTTTTCCCACATAATGGTTGATTAATAGGTCCTTCCATTCTTTGTTCACACATAATCGTATTTAGACATTAGTACTGATAGATCTTGTTTTGCTGCCAAAAACACTTCAAGTCAGGAAGAACAAAATTGCATTTACCCCAATAAGCAATAGGAGATTTCCAAGCTATTATACTTTTTACCTCAAGCAAATCCACGTAAGTGAGTTCAGAGTTGAAGTTTATGATCACAGACAAATGCTTAAACAGACAAGCTTTCCAAAAACTAGTGTGATGTCTTACAACTGGGTAAGAATTCTCAAATACCACAGTCAGTACTTTGGAAAGTCAGATTACCTACTTTGATAGTTCTACAATAAAGAAAAAAGGAAGACCTCTGGAGCTACAGGCCAGTCAGTTTCATCACTATCTCTGTGCCCAGAAAGATAATGGAGCAGATCCTCTTGGAAACTATGCTAAGACCCATGAAAAATTAGGAGATGATTGGTTACAGTCAACAAAGCTTCACTAAGGGCAAATTACATCTGACAACAGGTTTACAGCATTGGTAGACAAGGGAAGTACAACCAACATGATCTACTTAGACTTGTGCTAAGCATTTGATACTGTCTTCTATGACATCCTTGTCTATAAAGGGGAGAGACATTGATTTGACAGATGGACCACTCAGAGGATAAGGAATAGGCTGGATGGTCAGTCTTAAAGAGTTGTATTCAACAGCTCCATGTTCAAGTGTCAATCAGTTGACAAATGGTATCCCTCAAGGATTGCACTGTGACCACCACTGTTTAGCATCTTTGTAGGTGACCTGGAGAGTGGGACTGAGTTCATTCTCCGCAAGTCTGCTGAGAACATCAAGTTGTGAGGTGGAAACGTACTAGAGGGAAGGGATGCCATACAGAGGGACCTGGACAGGCTTGAGAGGTGGGCCTACTGGAAGCTCATGAGGTTTTACAGAACCAAGTGCAAGTTTCTACCCATCAGTGCAGGCAATCTCAAACAGAAATACAGGCTAAACAGAGAATGGATGAGAGCAGGATTTGGGGGTGTTGGTTCATGAGAAGCTCAATACAAGCCCATAATGTGCACATACAGCCTAGAAAGCCAACTGCATCCAGGGCAGCATGAAAAGAATTGTGGGCCCCGGGTCAAGTGAGGTGATTCTGCCTTGTCTCTTGTAGGACTCCACCTAGAGTACTGCATCCAACTCTGATGTCCTCAATACATGTATACCACATCCCTAGAAGAGTTCAAGGCCAGGATGAATGGGGTTTTGAGTAACATAGTCTAATGTTCCTGCATATGACAGAGGGTTGGAGTTAGATGATGTTAAAGATATTTTCCAATTCAAATCATTCTATGAAAAATACAAAAATCAATCAAAACATAATTCGGGTAGAAGATAAGTAAACCAGAGCAGAATCCTTCATGTATTCAGTCATAAGCTATCATGCTCCCTGACAAAGAATGGACAACAGACTTATTGATAAACTAAATCAAAAGACTTGTTTGCCACAAATTTTCTAACATAATGTTCTTCAAAGCAGTCATGAACCTAGCTTACATTCAGCAAAAACAAGTTTTTATTTATATAGGTATATATAGATACATAGATATAGAGTCTGTTACAGACTGCCTGACCAGGAAACAAAAGTGGATGAAGCCCTCTATCAACAGCTAAAAACAGCTTCATGCTCACAAGCCATGGTCCTCATGGGTGAATTCAACTAGCCCAGTATCTGTTAGAGGGAAAAAACGACAAGGCAACAGCAGTCAAGGAGGTTCCTGGAATGTATTGACGACAACTTGCTCTTCCAAATGATACAGGAATCCACAAGAAGAGGTGCCATGCTGGACCTTATTCTCACCAGTGATGAGGGTCTAGTGAGTGATGTGGTGCTAAAGGGCAGCCTTGGATGCAGTGACCATGAAATGGTGGAGTTTATTATCCACAGAGCATCCAAGAAGGGGCACAGCAAGCTCACCACTCTGGACTTCAAGAG
>VZTY01017581.1:0-15610 GCA_013400935.1 Turnix velox
CAAGGACACTGGGTGGCCCATGTCGGGTTTTAGCCAGTTGAGGGACAACAGAAAACAGCTCAAAACTCAAGTGCAAGACAACACGGTGTTTATAATCCTAAAAAAAGTGATGTTGGGCGTAGAAAAAGAATAAATGAAGGTATTTAAGGTCTCAAGGTGCTTGGGAAACTCTCTCTCCAGTAGAAGGAGCTGTGAGAGCATCATCTACAGCTCAAGGACACTGGGTGGCTCCACGACAGCTTGGGAAATGCTTTCCTCTCTCCTCAAGTTCTGAGAACATCAAGTACCACTCAAGGACAGTGGGTGGCTCCACCACCACATGTTCTCACACTACTTGGAGCCCAAAATCTTGACTTACAGCTTCACAAAAGGGTCGGAGTAGCCGTTGGCATCCATGGCCGCCAGATGAACGCAGCGCACGATGCCCACGATCAAGCCACCCTGCTGGGTGCTGTACATGAGGGACACCAGGATCTTGCCACGCTCCTCCACGTCCCCACCACGGTCTACCTGCAAGAGGAAGCCACCAGAGATGGGGAGAGATGGCGATGGAGACGGCCAACAGTGGAGAAGATGAGAGGAGATGGTAAAAATAAAGGAAGATTTTAAACCTGGGATGTGCAGGAGACATGATGAAGAAAATCTCATGGAGAATGTTGTCCTCCAAGGACACCTACCTCTTCTTCATACAGTGCCATCCCACGGGATGAGCCAGTTGTTCCAGTACGCTTCATCTGTGGTGGAGAAGAGGAAAAGAAAGAGTGCCATGAGTGACCACAGGTGGAAAAAGCATCACCTTGCATCAAAAACATCCCCCAGGAGACCATCCCAGCTCTCTTTCTGGAGTGGAAGAGGGCTTGGTTCCATCAAAATCCACCTCAGCTGAGTCACTGGAGAGCAGAACCTGGAGATGGAGAACCTGTAGTGTCCTCCACAATGACATACATCAGGAACATAATTGCACACAGCATCTTCCCATCAAAAAGGGTAGAAAATTAGAGGAAAAAAATGATAGCCTAGAATGAAATGTGGACACCCCTTCCCTGGAGGTGTTTGGGGACAGGCTGGATGAGGCATTGAGCAACCTGGAGTAGTGGGAGGTGTCCCTACCTATGGCAGGGGGGTTGGTACTAGATGATCTTGAAGGTCCCTTCCAACCTACAGCTCTTGGCTGGTTCCATCTCCAGGGTCACCACCAGCTCCTTCATGTTCGGTGGCAACCTCAAAATCAAGAGTAGCAGAAAGATATTTCGCAGGAAAACTCACAGGGATTACTCTCTCCAAGCAGATGTTGAAGTTCTTCTTCTGATTGGCTTTGAGCTTTTTCAAGGCAACTCTGGTTTCTCCAATAAACTCGTTGTGGCCAAATTTGTCCTCGTCACACACAGAAATCCTGAAGGGAAGAGCAAAGATGAACATCAGCCAAGGCAGGACATGACTCCAGAGCACAAAACCACTCCTGCAAGGATACTCTTAGAGGTGGACAAAGCAAAGCCTCATCCATCTGGCTCTATTCTGGCCAAAAATGGTCAGAAATCCATAAAAATTAACATTTTGAATAGGGGCAAGAAATCAGAAGTTTCCTACAGGAAGGAAATACCAAAAGTTTTAGAGACATGGAATAGTTTGGGTTGGAAGGGACCTTCAAGATCATCTAAACATCCAAATGTTTTGCTGGGGCACTGTCAAATCATGTACAGATACACAATATGCAAATCTCTGTGCTGATAAGAGTAATATTTTAAGAATTTAACCTTAAATGGCAGGGTCAAAATGCCTTTCTTTCAAAAGCAGCATGTTCATGTGAAGGACAGGGCTTTGAACAACCTGGTGTAGTGGAAGGTGTCCCTGCCTATAGCAGAGGGTTTGGAACCAGATGATCTTTGTGGTCCTTTCCAACCCAAAACATTCTGTGATTTCTCTGTCCACACCTGCACTTTGTTGCCAGTGCCCTCCCAAGGAAGGCTGGCTTGAAATGCTCTGTGTAAGGAGATCCATGGCCCCAAAAAGAAGGACATTGAGGTGTTGGAGATGGTCCAGAGGAGGGCTGGAGCCATCTCTCTTATGAGGACAGGCTNATGGATGGAAATTGGAAGAGGGGAGATTTAGGCTGGAGATATGAAAAATTCTTTACAATGAGGGTGGTGAGACACTGGAAGAGGTTGCCCAGAGAGGTTGTGGATGCCCCCTCAATCCCTGGAGGTGTTTAAGGCCAGGCTGGATGAGGCACCGAGCAACCTGGTGTAGCAGGAGGTGTCCCTGTGCTTGGCAGGAGGATGATCTTGAAGGTCCCTTCCAACCCAAACCATTCTATGACTCTAAACCAGTTCCTCTACTCACCTGAGTGTTTTCCTTTGCATGTCCTCATCTGTGATGCCATGGTACACCAGGGTCTCGTTCCACACCGGGTTACGGGTGTTGCGCAGAGTCTTGGTCCTCAGCTTGTTTGACTGTGGCAGCAAAACAAAACAGAGGCATCATCAGCCCTTCCCATCTCAACTCACACCCCAAAACACACCCCAAAAACAGGCAAAGTCTCACCTTGCTGGCTCCAGGCAGGAGGTGCAGCTTGACATAAGGATCTGCCAGCCCGTTTGAGTCCATGGGTTTTAAGCCCTGGAAAATAAGAAGAGACAGTGCAGGAACCCTCCATAAGTAGAGATGAGGAGGAGAAAAAAACATCTGTGAAGGATCTCAGGGAAGAAAAAATGTGTTCAACAAGTCCAGAGTCTTTCTCTCCACCCTGAGACAGATGAGACCCACTCAAACCCCATGGAACTCTCTTTCCCAGCCTTGGCTGGGTGTCCTGACTCTTCCAGCATCAACATTGCTTTCATCCCATCACAAATGGGAAAGTAAAGAACAAGAAGAGAAAAAACTATCCATGAAGGACCCCAGGGAAATAAAAAATGTGTTCAACAAGTCCAGAGTCTTTCTCTTCACCCTGAGGCAGATAAGACCCACTCAAGCCCCATGGAACTGTCTTTCCCAGCCTGTACCAGCCAGGGCTGGGTGTCCTAACACTTCCAGCATCAACATTGCTTTCATCCCATCACAACTGGGAAAGTGAAGATGAGGAAGAGAAAAAAACTATCCATGAAGGATCTCAGGGAAGAAAAAAAATGTNCCATCCCATCACAACTGGAAAAGTAGAGATGAGAAGGAGAAAAAACTATCTATGAAGGATCCCAGGGAAGAAAAAATGTGTTCAACAAGTCTAGAGTCTTTCTCTTCACCCTGAGACAGATGAGACCCACTCAAATCCCATGGAACTCTTTTTCCCAGCTTGGGCTGGGTGTCCTGACTCTTCCAGCATCAACACTGCTTCCATCCCATCACAACTGGGAAAGTGAAGATGAGGAAGAGAAAAAACTATCCATGAAGGAGCTTGGGGAAGAAGAAAATGTTTTCAACAAGTCCAGAGTTTTACTCTCCACCCTGAGACAGATGAGACCCACTCAAATCCCATGGAACTCTTTTTCCCAGCTTGGGCTGGGTGTCCTGACTCTTCCAGCATCAACACTGCTTCCATCCCATCACAACTGGAAAAGTAGAGATGAGAAGGAGAAAAAACTATCTATGAAGGATCCCAGGGAAGAAAAAATGTGTTCAACAAGTCCAGAGTCTTTCTCTCCACCCTGAGACANGTCTTTCTCTTCACCCTGAGACAGATGAGACCCACTCAAACCCCATGGAACTCTCTTTCCCAGCCTTGGCTGGGTGTCCTGACTCTTCCAGCATCACCACTGCTTCCATCCCATCACAGCTGGGAAATTAGAGATGAGGAAGAGAAGAAACTACCCATGAAGGAGCTCAGAGAGATGAGGAGGAGAAAAAACTGTCTATGAAGGATCCCAGGGAAGAAAAAATGTGTTCAACAAGTCGAGAGTCTTTCTCTCCACCCTGAGACAGATGAGACCCACTCAGGCCCCATGGAACTCTCTTTCCCAGACAGGGATGGGTGTCATGATTCTTCCATCATCAACATTGCTTCCATCCCATCATACCAGGGAAACTGGGAGCCAGATACACTTAAATTAGGGGAAAAAAAACCCATGAGAAGGACTTACTTTGGCCTTGATAAGGGTGCAGTGGAGAGAGCTGTTGTCCTGGTCGTAGAGCAAGCTGAACTCCAGTGCTCCCAGTGTAGCTGGCAGTGGAAGGAGGAGAAAGGAGGTGAAAATGGGACCTCATTAAAAGTCTGGTTAATAACTGCTTAATTAGCACTGATTAGGAACAATTAGAAAGGGCTGTGGTTCAAATCTGGTCTTTTAAAGTAGGTGGGTGTGCAGAGAACCTCCCAAAGAAAGGGGTTACATACTGCCTTCATCAGAGTCATAGCTGTTGGCATCCTCTTCCTCTTCCTCCTGGGGGGGCTGTCTCTGGGGGGCAGCAGGGGCTGGTGGGACAGCAGGGGGCTGTGAGAAGGTGGGGGGCTGTCGAGCTGCTCTTTCCTCCCTGGCAGGGGGTGCAGTGTAGCCCCCTCCTCTCTCCTCCCTGGCAGCAGCACGGGCTGGTTCTGGAGGTCCCAGTGGTGGGCTTGCTGCAGGAGAAGACCCCATTAGCCCTCAGCTTGCTCTGCATCCCCCTCCCAGCCAGCTCAACATCACCTTGTCTCTCTGGGAACCGACCAGCCACCCCAGGACCTGCTCTTCCTGCTGCTGGAGGAGCTGGGGAGAGATGAAGGATTAATTGGTCATTCACCTGAGTGATGCTCTCCATCCCTCTCCCACCCCAACACCAGCACTGCCCCAAGAAATGGGGTCTGTGACCATGGCAGGACATCAGAATGTCCCCCCCATCAAGGACTCACCTGCATCCCCATCACATCCTACCTGCAGGTGCTGCTGGAGCAGGAGTGGGGCCACCAGTGGCTGGTGGAGGTGGCCTTTGGGCTTGCATGGAGTTGGTCCTCTTCACTCCTGCAAGGAGAGGGGACAATCAGCAATGCATTTCATGTCCCATGGGTTGGGACTGTGTTGTAGGGAAGATTACAGGCCAAGAAAGAACATCTGGAGGAAACAGAGAAGTTTGGCTGATGGACGGAGATGACACATGGAGATATCACCTCAGTCCTGCACATTTTGGGGGACAGTGATATGGGGAGAGGATGCTCCCAGGTTGAAGCAGGGAGTGATTTACTAGACAGACACCATGCCAGGCTGGAGGGGGCCTCACCATCCATCTCTGGATAGAATCATAGATTACTTTGGGTTGGAAGNAGGTCCCCCCTGAGCCTTCTCTTCTGCAGGCTGAACAACCCCAACTCCTTCATCCCATCCTCATAAAGGAGATGCCCCATCCCTCTCATCATCTTCATATCTCTCCTCCAGACCATCTCAAACACATCCCCCACAGATCCCACCAACCTCCCCATCACCAAACCACACCCAGCAACACAAAGCAGGGGAAAATCAGGGGAAGAAGCTGAAGTGAAACCCCTCAGCATCACTTCATGCTCTCACCAGGGCTCCTGCTGACCCCACTCTCTGCAGCGTAGTCCCGGCTCTCGGTGTCCCCCTCGCTGCCCTCCGCAGGCTTGCGGGTTGGTGCTGCAGAGCTGCCCCGGGCAGTCAGTGTCCCCTCACTACCTGTAGGGACAGCAATAAAGGGAGTTTGGCACCCAAATCACTCCTTCATCCCCAGGAGAAACCGCTGAGGTGATGCCCAGCAGGGTATCAGTAAGAAAAAAGGATGAATCATAGAATAGTTTGGGTTGGAAGGGTCCTTAAAGATCATCAAGATGAAGGTGGGGATGGATTCTGCAGCATCACCCTCACACCACTGAGGACTGACAACCAGCCAGCACCCATGGAAGTCTCTGCACCATCAGATCTGCTCGTGGAGGTGGAAAAACCCCAAGGGACACTGCTAAACATGGGGACACCAGAGATTCCAGACCCCTATGGGGGTGATGAGACACTGGAACAGGTTGCTCAGTGGTGGTGGAGATCCCATCCCTGGAGACATCCAAGGCCAGGCTTTCTGAAGGTCTGAGCAACCTCAGGATGTCCCTGCTCACTGCAGGATGGACTAGATGACCTCTGAAGGTCCCTTCCAATTCTATGATAAAAAAAAAAAAGCCAGAGGCAACCACCAGCCAGTCCTCAAACCCACAGCAGCTCCACATCCCCCAGGAGAGGGGCATCATATTTTCTTCTTGATGAACATCATCCATTTATCTGCCAGACAGTGGTGACAGCTTTGCCTCTTGCTTCCATCCACCCAGCAGGGGCCACCCCAGCAGATAAATCCCAGACAAATCCCCACCCCCAGGGTGCTGAGATGCTTCAGGGTGATAAATTGCTTGATGGGAAAAGGTCTCCGTGCTCACCTGGTTCGTGCTGGAGACACCAGGTATAAATCTTTGCAGTGACACAAATGAGATGTTTCTCCTTGGCCAGGCACAAGGAGAAAGGGAAACTCAACAGATTGCAGAAGGGAGGGAGGAGGGAGCAAGGAGGGAAAAAAATGCCACCAGGATGCTGAAAAGGAGCAAGGAAAAGGGGAAAAAAAAAAAGAGCATCCCACAAGCAGGAGCGTTGTGGTGCAGAAGGAGCAGTGCAATTAGTGATTTTTCCAAAGAAACTTGAGGAAAATCACAGGCACAAGCATGCTGCTGGCTGAGAGGGACCTGACAAACCCTCCCTGACTGGTGGCTTAATAAAAATCAGCCTGTTGTAGGGTCAGGAAGCTTATCCCTGGTGATGAAATAGTCTTAATTAAGTGGTTTTCCCCAACTGCTGCTGCGTGGGAAGATGAGGATTCATCACTCAGCATCACCAAGGCTGAGCTGGAGCACCCCCAGCTATCAAAAAGAGCCATGGGATGGGTTCTAAATGAGCCCAAATAACCCCAATTTCATCCTCACACCATCACTGAGACAAAAAGGATGTGTCCCACAGAGAGGGGTGTCACCACCCTGCCCACAGCCCACCCTGGCAATTGGGAAAGCAAATTCTGCCCTAGGAACCAGCCATAAAACAAAACCCTGAGCTGGCAGAAGGGTGGGAAAGAGGATTTGAGGATTTTTATAGGGGATTCTCAGCCCCCAGGTGCCTCCCCCATGAAGCTGAGAGGAAGAGGAGGGTTTGTAGCCACTGGGTTGATGATTGCTCAGCCAGGAGCAACTGGGAATCAGGGAACCTCATTGCCAAGTGTTCCTGCCCCAAACTGTCAAATTAGGGATTAATTAATCATAATTAGCTCCACATCACACAGTGGGGCCACAGGAGCATTTCCAACCTCAGCTTCTGCCAGAGTTTGGGGGATGTGGGTGCAGAGCAGAGTGTGGGGTTAGACAGAGGAGCCCTGGGGAGAAAGATGGTTTCACCCCATAAATAAAAGGATTTAAAGCAGCCTCCTGAGGTGGCATCACTATTAATCAATGGAAGGGTCAAGATATAATCATAACACCCCCCCTTCTTCATCCTCACCCTGCTCTGGTACAGCTTGGATGAGTTGAAGCCAGAGAAGAGAACTCATCTCCTCCATCCCTTACACCCAAGATTCCCCCATGAGCTTCCTGAGGTTTCTATAGGAGGGTTTTTTTAGGATTTCCATAAAATAACCAGAAAAACACCCCACAAACAGCAGCAGGAGACACCACCAGCAGGGGCAACCCAGCACTCAAAATCACAGTGTTTCAGCCCAGGAATGTGAAGAAACCCCAGAAAAACTTGGTCTTTGTGTCATGGGTGGTGGCAGCAGCAAGGAGAGGACCTGCCACCACAACCTTGAGTAGGAGAACACCATGGGGGAAGGAGGGAAGGAGAGAGAAAGGGCTCAGCACAGGCAGCAGCACAGGGGAAGGTGCAAATGCCAGTGCTTACCATCAGGGTCCTGCTCAGCTTCCTCCTGGCCTTCAGGGGACAAAGAGAGCAAGAAGAAGTGAAGCTGGAGCCCATCAACACCAACCCAGGCTGTGCTGCCACTCTTTCCCCAGTTTTCCTTCTTATTCCTAATTTTTTTTTTCCTTAGCTACATCACTGTGTACCCAAACAATGCCCAAAACCTCAGCTGGGCACCCCACAACCCCACCCCAGAGCTGTTTGGCTTGAGGTTGTCCCTCAAACTTGGCTATCATGGGTTGAAAATGAAGTAGAAGAGCCAACATCTCCCTTGGGTGGTCACCACCCTGCTGGTACCTACCTCTGGTGGGTGCACGGGAGGGGACTTTGGTGTCCTGGGGGGGTGGCTCCGATGGACTGGGCTCACTGGGGGCTTGGGGTCCCTTGTTCTTGCTCACAGGCATGGGTTGGGGCAGCATCTGCTTGGGCAAACCCTTGAAGAACCAGGCACCAGAACGTTTCCATACCTGGGGAGGATGATGTAGGCTTGAGGGTGGGATGCTTGGTGCAGACCTGAGAGCCTTCCATGCTTCCCATGGTGGTGCCTCCAGCAGGAAACACCACCAAGGACATCCATCTCCATTTCCCCCTGTCCCACAGGGATCCCACAGCACCTCCTGAGAATTATCTCTTTGGGGTTTGCAGCCTGTAGGTGGCAAAGAGTTCATCTCCAGCCACAAGAGACTCTTCAACCCCTAGACTTTGTTTTTGAGGGAAAAAAAGAGCAAAAAAAGAGGAATTTCATCTGGAAAACAAAATCATCCTACAAGAACCAGATTTGTGCAGCTGGGCAAGGTTCAATGGGGCTGAGAAGGTTCTTGGAGCATCCCTTGGTCCAGAGTTGGCCCTTCCAGGAGGTTTGGGATGGTGCAGGGGTGAAATCAAAGGGAAGGACCATGTCCCCACCCTGACAGGGAGAAGATCCAAGGCAGGGGAAGGTGCTGAACTCACCTCCCTCTGCTCACTGCAGATCTTGCAGAGCCAGATGGCATGGGGACGGCTGTTGGTGGTCTCCACCCCACACTTGGTGCACACATTCTGCAGAGAAAGCAAAGCAGTAGTGACACCACAGCCACCCCAAAGGTCCCACCACACCAGAACCACCCCAAAGATCCCACCACCACCCCTTGGGAACATGAAATTAATGAGAAATTGTTAATGGGAGACCATTAATGAGAGCTCTCACTGCAACAAACACCCATGAGTGCAGAACCCCCTGGAGATGCCCTGTTGTTCCACAAGATGAAGTCTGATGGGCAATGAAAACATGGACTGAAAGGACAAAACATCCATTTTCACACCAGTAGGGATGTGTGAGGAGGTTCCTCACCTTCTTGCAGTCCTCACAGACAACACAGGCAGAACCTCGTGGTCCCAGCTGCTCCCCACAGAGGATGCAGCGGTTGACTCCATCCCCCAGCACGCTGCGGCGCATGTCCTCCAGCCTGGTCATCAGTCTCCTGGCAGAAAGGGGACAGGGAACATCAAGAAAATCACCACAAGGATGGGATTTGAGGGTCCTGCTCCCAAAGGATTGGTTGCAGCCTTCTCCTGGTGCAGTTTCCCAAAGAAGTCACAGATGCACCATAAATGGAGTTGTTAAGGTCAAGGTCAGATGGGTCTTTGAGCAACCTGGACTCATGGGATGTGTCCCAGGGGGTGGAACTAGATGATCTTGAGGGTCCCTTCCAACCCAAACCATTCTAGGATTCACAGAATCACAGAATATCAGGGATTGGAAGGCATCTCAAGAGCTTATCTAGTCCCCAACTTAGAGCAGGAACACCCAGATCAGGTCCCACAGGAAGGTGTCCAGGTGAGGTTTGACTGTCTCCAGAGAAGGAGACCCCACACCCTCTCTGGGCAGCCTGGGACACTCTTCTCTCACCCTCACCCTGATTTGCTTTTATGCTGTGTTTCTGTGGAACCTCCTGTGTTCCAGCTGCCCCTTGTCCTATCACTGGAGGTCACTGAGAAGAACCTGGCTCCATCCTCCTGACACTCACCCTTTCCATATTTCTCAACATGACTGAGGTCACCCCTCAATCTCCTCTTCTCCAAGAGCTTCTTCTCTTCCAGCTATGGGAATGCAACCAGGGGAAAAGACACATCCCAGGGGAGATGTTGGTGTTACCTTCCTCTGTAGCTTCCTATTGACACTGGCAGAGAGTGGACACTGTCCCCACTACCAACACATACACATGCATGAAAGCCACCAGAGTCAACATCTTTGGACAAAGCAGTTTGGCATCAGCAGAGAAGCTTTTTCACCCCATAAAGGGATTTTTTTTATAGAATCATAGCATAATTTGGGTTGGAAGGAACCTTCAAGATCATCTAGTTCCAACCCCCCTGCCATAGGCAGGGACATCTCCCACTAGATCAGGTTGCTCAATGCTTTGTCCACCCAGTCCCAGCAACAGCCCATGGAAAAGCTGTGAGAGGAGCTCTGGAAAAGGCTCTGGTGGGAGGAAAAGGCTCTGGTGGGAGGAAAAAGTGAATTAATTATTTTTTACATTTTACAAGAAACAAAAAAAACCCTGAATTTGGTTCAATTTATGGCAATTCTTAGCCCTTGGAGCAAAAGGCAAAAAGCCCACTGGAGGACAGGCTATAAAAACACATCTGTTTCCTGCAAAGGTAAAAGAAAAAAAAATACAAACAACAGCTAAACTTGTGGGAAAAAAAAGATGAAACAGCAGTGATAAAAGCAGTTGCAAAACAGGAGCAGGAACAAGCTGCCCATAGAGCATCCGAGGGCTGAGTTAACCCAGAATCCTGCCCCTAAAAATAGAGCTGGGAAAGGAAAAAGGGCTGCATTATTTATGGCATTCAGCAAGGAGGGAGAGAAGGAATTAGGGAAGGGAGGAGAAGACCTGAGGCCACTGGAGGGAGCAGCAAACCTCCTCCTCCAGCCCTGTGGGGCAGCCGTGGAAGCCTGACCCCAATGTGACAAGAGCTCTAAGATGGTTTGCCATGAAAAACATCCCATATTTAAAAAACATTTTCCCACATGCCTGATGACAGCTTCAGATTTCTGGCTGGTTCTGCTGCCAGCACCTCCAAATGCTCATAAACAATGGAGAAGATCTCCTCTAAGGAGGATGCCTCAGCCATCCATCTCTGAAGAGAATCAGAGAATGGTTTGGGTTGGAAGGGACCTTCAAGATCATCTAGTTCCAACTCCCCTGCCATGGCCAGGGACACCTCCCACTCTACGACCTAACCCGGAACCAAATCCCCCCTGGCCTTAAACACCTCCAGGGATTGAGGGGGCATCCACAGCCTCTCTGGGCAACCTCTTCCAGTGTCTCACCACCCTCACAGCAAACAACTTCTTTCTTCTCTCCATCCTAAATCTCCCCTCTTCCAATTTGCATCCATTACTCCTAGACCTGGCATCACAGATCCTATTCAGAAGTCCTCCCCCAGTCTTTCTGTAGCCCCCTTCAGGTATTGAGAAGCTCCTCTGAGGTCCCTCCTGAGCCTTCTCTTCTCCAGGATGAACAACCCCAACTCCTTCAGCCTGTCCTCATATGGGATCTGCTCCAGCCCTCTCATCATCTTCATGGCCCTCCTCTGGACCCACTCCAACAGCTCGATGTCCTTCTTATGCTGAGGGCTCCATGGCCATGGACTGCACATGGAAAACCATAAAATCATTAAATTACATTGTAAGGGACCTTTCAGATCATTGAATCCAACCATCAACCCAACACTGACAAGAACCAGCCCTAAAACAAACTTCCAAGCTCTGTATTTGCCCATCTCCTAAATCCCTCCAAGGATGGTGCCTCAACCACATCCTGGCATTACCCCACATGGATTCTTGATGGAGGAAGAGCAGTAAGAAGGGAAAAAGATTAAAATATCATGGAACAACCTATTTCCATTCACAAAATGCCCTGTTGGAAGCTCACTGCAGCCAACAGGAGCATCTCAAAGTACTTCAAAAGCCACCAAATGAAGCCCAAAGAGGGGGATGGTGCTCCAAGACTCAGCATGAGTCTGAATAAAATCACATTAATACAATTAATTGTTACAATCAATTAAGTGGAAGATATCAGACGTGCTAAAACCCACCAATGACTTCTCCACTTCTCCCCATGCAAGATTTTATCTGATCTCAAGCACATTTAGGGCTGCTGATGTGGAGGTGCCTCCTGATGGTCATAAATGAACCTGCAAGCCCTTTCCCAGTGAGAAAATGAGAAAGATGGGCTGGGGGTTGGTGCAGCCGAGCCAGACAGAGCCAACAGCCAGAAGAAATGACTCTTTTCACAGCTACAGTGTCACCAGACAGCAGATGGGGGAGCTTGCAAGTTCCTCCAGTTTTCATCGCCTGGAGCTGAGGCAGCAACATGGTCATGGGGCTCCTTAAATCCAGCACTTCTCACCCTGAGCTGGTTCCTTTCCTCAAAAAAAAAAGGTTTTGATGAAAAAAAAGCATCCTTGGACCATAACAGGGTGTTTTAAAGCCTTCCCACTGTGGTGATGGGGCCATCCTCAAGATCAGGCTGGACAGTGAGCAACGTGGTCTAGTGGGAGATCTTCCAGCCCAGGGCAGGATTTAGGAATTTGAGGTTCCTTCTAACCCAAATTATTCCATGTTTCTGTGATTCCTTCCCTTGGGCACCCACTTTCTGCCCTCCTAGTGATCCATGGGCAGCTTTTTCCTATAGAATAAGCTGCTAGAGGTGCCACCCACTCTTAGATGAGAGAAAATTTGAAGGGAGAGAAGCAAAACCTTCATTTTCCCAGCAGTGAAGCACAAGCCCATTTTTTTCCCCCTCAATTCAATGCTGCAAGAGAGAAGCTCTGCTCCAAGAGAAGCAGCTTCCAGTTGGCAATCTGCAAGCCCAAACAAACTTATTATAGAAACTAGAACAAATGGCACAATCAAAGCAAAGAAGGAGGAAAAAAAAAATAGGAAAAAAAAAAAAGAAAAAGCCTTTGCATGTCAAGAGATTCATTATTTAGCTGCAAAATCTTTCCCAGCCTCTCATTTAGCAGAAGCAGCTTCTTAAGAGGATTTTTGTGGTGTTTTTTATTTTTTTTTAAACCAGAAAAAGAGCTGCAGCAGCCAGAAGACACACCTGTGGCAGCAGCACCAAGCAAAGCACTTTTTCCTAATTAAAATGCCCATTCAAGCTGCAGAAATTGGTTTCCCCCCTGCCTCAACCCCCACAATTAAAACACCCCTGAGAGAGAACTGTATAAAACATGAAGTCCTGGTGTGAACCTGGCAGAAAGAGGATGGGGAAAGGGGTTGGGATGGTCCTTATTGAAGGGAAAGTCCTTATTGAAGTGATGAGTGGGAGCAAAAAGCCCACTTTGCTCTTTGATTTCATCCAGCAGCACCCTATATAAGTGCAAGGTGGGGTTGGGGCAACCCCAAGCATAGATAGAGGGTGGAGAGTGGCTTGAGTGAAGCCCTGAAGAGAAGGATTTTGGGGTGTCAGTGGATGAAAAACTCANACAGGAAGGACCTCATAGGAGCTTCTAAATACCTGAAGGGGGCTACAGAAAGGCTGGGGGAGGACTTTTGAATAGGATTTGTGATGGCAGGACTAGGAATGATGGATGCAAATTGAAAGAGGGAGGATTTAGGACGGAGAGAAGAAAGAAGTTCTTTCCTGTGAGGGTGGTGACACACTGGAAGAGGTTGCCCAGAGAGGCTGTGGATGCCCCCTCAATCCCTGGAGGTGTTTAAGGCCAGGCTGGATGAGGCATTGAGCAACCTGGTGCAGTGGGAGGTGTCCCTGTCCATGGCAGGGGCTTGGAACTAGATGATCTTGAAGTTCCCTTCCAACCCAAACCATTCTATGATACTTTATGCACTCTAGGATCTTTGCCCACAGAAGGGACACCCCGCTCTTGGCTCAGGTAGCAGCCAGGAATGAGCTTCCTGCCTTCCTGAAAGCTTTTCTCTTCCTCTCCCTGTTTGTTTCTCGTTTTTATGGCACATAAAAGAAGCATCCAATCCATCACCCTCCCCTGTGCATCTCCAGGGCTACAGCAACATCTTCCTCACCATTATTGAGCACTTCAAAGTGCCCATCCCTCTGGCCTCAGTAAAGACTAACTTCAAAGAGCAGGAAATATGCCTCAAACTGTTAAAATAGGGTAAAAAAAAGAAAAAGAAACCCAAGAAAAAGGAGTAATTGAGGCTGGTGCCTCAGAGCTGGCTAAGCCCAGGAGCATCACCCCAACTAGAGTCTGCCCCTGGAGAGGAAGAGCATCCATCATCTACCAAAGAAATAGATGTTAGTCACTGATGGGAGCAAGATATGAAAGAGGAGGATGAAATGCTGTATCTGAAACCTTTAACAGGCACCTAAGATGATAGCAACAATAAAACAGTCCCCTGGAAATGCAGAATATCTGCCTGATCCCCATAAATATGGGTTGGAAGAGGGAGGTGATGGAGGAAGGGGATGCAGGATGTCTGACTGGGCTGAATCCCAGAAAGTCAGGGATTGGAAGGGATCTCAAAAGATCATCTAGTCCCATCTCCCTGCTGGAGCAGGAACACCCAGATCAGGTCCCACAGGAAGGTGTCCAGGTGGGGTTTGGATGTCTATAGAGAAGGAGATCCCACACCCTCTCTGGGCAGCCTGGGACACTCTTCTCTCACCCTCACCAAGTTTTTTCTCCTATTTCTGTGGAACCTCCTGTGTTCCAGCTGCACCCATTGCCCCTTGTCCTATCACTGAGGAGATCCTGGCTTCATCCTCCTCACACTCAACCTTTTTCCCTATTTCTAAACATAGATGAGGTCACCCCTCAATCTCCTCTTCTCCAACCCAAAGAGCCCCAGCTCCCTCAGCAGGGAGATGCTTAAATCCCTTCATCATCTCTGTGTCTCTGAGTCCTAGAGAGGACAGAAACCCACAGAGCTGTGGCATCTTCTCTGAAGCAGAGAATTCCAGAGAGGAAGAGCAAGTTATGGGGCATGAAGTGCTGATGAAGTCAGGAAACAAGGCAGAGCAGCAAAGCAGGCAAAGAGTTTGTTGTCTTTAAATATTCATCACCACTCTGCAGAAAGGAATGGCTAAAGAAGTGCCTAATGGGGTGGGGTTGGGGTGTTTTTTATTTCCACCACACCTCATGGAGGACATTTAATGTATCAGACAAGGAAATGGAGAGCAGGGATGGGAGATGGACACAACATGAGAGGATGGACCATGCATCCCCCTCTCAGGAACAAGCAGGGACTGTCCCAGTCATCACTTAGGCAGCATAAACAGCAAAAAAAAAAAGAGGAAATTAAATATAAAAGAGGTCACAAAGTGCCTGAGGAATGAAGCACTGACTGGGCTCCGTGGGGAAATCATGTGCCTTAAAGGGCTGAATATTAAATTAAGGCTAATTTTAATGGTCTAAAAGAGACAAGAAAAGAAGGGCGAGCAACAGATTAAAGAAAACATAATTAAAACCAGGATGAAATATTAAAAAAAGTCATCTCCTTCCCTGACAAATGCACAGGTAAATAAAGGAAAAGCATCACTTGGGCTTTTACAGGTGGACTTGCAAAGAGCTTCCTCACCATGGAGAGAAGATGCCCAGGGAGGGCAGAGGGATTCAGGCATTTCCAAGTATCCCATCCCCATGATCATGTATCACTCCATCAATATCTGAAGGTGACTACAGAAAGGCAGGGGTAGGACTTTTTAATGGGGTCCAGGATGGCAGGACTAGGAGTAATGGATGCAAACTGGAAAAGGGAAGGTTTAGGCTGGAGAGAAGAAAGAAGTTCT
>VZTY01017583.1:20018-30272 GCA_013400935.1 Turnix velox
TATATATTATATATATATAAGCTATTTATTTCACCTCTCTGTATATTGCAGTTCCATGAACCCAAGTATTACTGCCTCAACAATTAAAAAGAAAAAAAAATTATTTAAAAACACGTGTATATAATTTTGCTGTTCACCTTTCTTTCCCCTGCCTGTGTTGTTTTTGTTTTTTTTAAAGTATATTTATCTTTTATGTTAGTATTTTGGGGTAGTTTTTCCCAGTATAAAGTGTATTTCTAATTCTGTAATTCCTCTTTTTCTTCCTCCTCCTCATTTCTTACTCCCACCAGAAAGAAATCTTGCACAAGGCAATGCTGGGCTGAGAGTGGGGGAATCCATATTAGAATTTTTTTGGAGAGAAAAAAACTAAATTTGATATTTTTCTGCCCCAAAAATTATTACCTAAAGCTTTGGCCAAGCAGATGGTTAACTGGAATGATTAGTGTCTGGTTTAATTAACATGTGGCTTGTTTTTCCTTCACTGAAGGTTTAGAGAGGAGGCTACAGGAGATCTTTAATTCCATATTGTGTCTTTTAAAACTTGTCCAAGACCTCCAGATCCCTTTCCCTTGCCCCTTGTAGCTCTCCCAGCCCTTGGTGGACCCTTCAGAGTCCACTCAGTCAGGGAATAAAGCCCCAAGATGTGATTTTGGGTGACCATCTCACCCCTGTGGTGGGTTGGGTGAGACACTAACAGAAAATGAGTTAAAAAAAAGGGACAAAGCAATGGTTGAACTTAAACTGTGACTGAAATGACAACAGAGCCCATGGGAAGCTTTGAGGAGACACTCTCTTGATTTTTTTCCCTTCTCTCTCTGTATGCAGACACACCCAGGGCTGCAAATCCTCAAAGCCACTAAGGTTTTTCTTGTTAATCACAGCAGCTCTCCCCCAAAACAAGCTTTCTCAAGATAACTTTTGAGAGCCAAAGCCAAATCCTGAAGATCAAAGCCACTGGAGAGATGGAGCAGATAAGTGTGCAAGCTTGAGGATGCTTATCTCCTCCAATCTCCAAACCTCACAAGCCCAGAGAAAAAATGAACAGGGTCTCTTCATGCTGCTCCATGAAGAGCCAGGCAGCCATTGTAGGTGATGCCTTCACTCCAGGAGACTTTCTCACAGTGAATATTCTAGAACTGCTCTCTTGGAGCCCCTGGATGACTAGCACAGAAGTGGGAGCTGGTGGGAATTGGTTGGTGGGAGTTGGAAGGCTTTGCCATCTTTTTGCCTTCAGATTGGATTCATGTGGGAGAGATTTGGGGGAAGTTCAGAGGAGTTTTGGGAATGGCTGGAGACCTGCTGTGTTGGAGGAACCCAGTTGATTTCCAGAGGAAGGATTTTATGGGTGCCTTTTTTTTAAGACAAGAATGGACACATGGCCCATGGCACTGATGGTTTCACTGTTAGAATGGTTTGTTTGGAAACATAAAGTGGGGGGGAAGTAGCAATTTCCAGAGAAAGTTGGGTAGAAGGATGTCCCCTGTGAGGCCAAAAGCAAAGAGGGAGGATCTGCTGCTTGTCCTGCAGTGCCCACTGGGTTTAGAGTTGGCACTTGGCAACTAGGGGACATGAAATTGTCACTGGGAGAACTTCTGTCATTGAAGACAAGAATGGACACTGAGTGAGATGGGTTCCTTGGTCAGTGTGGTGAGGTTCTTACCTGGGTTAGGTGCTGTTGGAGAGGATTTCTGGCTGAGGATGGTGTGCCTGGAGTGTTCCTGTTTGAACATCTGCTCTTTAGTTTTTATGAACAGCAACAAAAGCAAGGGCAGAGATGAAAAGAACTCACCCCAAGGTTCCCTTCAGGCACACCTTGAGGTAAAAGGGTGCTCTGGGGAGGAGGAGATGCTCAAAAAATGAGCAGAAATAGAGGAAATCCATTCTGTGACCAAGTGATGGTGCTTGCAACCACTAAACGTGGTCTTTTTGTGCCTGGGTCATGCTTGGTGGTTAGTCCAGAGGGTTGTCAACATCCCTGGTGGATAAATCTCTCTGCTGACCTCCAGGCTGAAACAGCAGCAGCTTGTCTGCAGTGTTTCAGTACAGAAAGTCCTCAGGCTCCCTGAATACAATTCCTTGCCTAGGCTGTTAAACTTGATTTACTTTTCTAATTGAAAATTTTTAATGAGGATTTAATTGTTATTTTGTGGAAATAACCTCTCAGCAGTGAGGGGTGTAATGCTCTGAGATTGCTTGAAGCAACTGACAGCATCAATGTGCTCAGGGTGGGCACGTTTTAAACAAATATTAGGCTTAATTTGATTTAATAAAAGCCTATTGTAGATGCTGTGTCAGAAATACTGCTGGATTTGTAGCAGTGTTTTCATGGCTGAGATCAGATGGTGCCATGCTCTGGTTGGTTTTGGAAGGTTAGTTCATCTCAGGAGGTTCCTTTGTAGGTCCAGAGAAGTTTCTTAGTTTTTTTTTAATACACTTTGAGTGTGTTGCACAGACCAGAAAGCTGTTTGGTGGAAACTTCTGAGTGGTGGGTCTCCCATCCTACTGCTGGGATGGTGGAGGGCTGGTGGTCAAAGCTCAACCAGGCTCAGTGTCTGGTTCAAGCAAGACAAACTTCATCACAGACTTGTCATAACCTTCATGGGGCTCACCACTGGCTGAGAAGACAAAGAGTGTCCAGGCAAGATGTCTTCCATCTTTCCAAGGACACTTCCTAGGCCATGAAGATGTCAATGAATGAGTCCAGTTGACCAAGCTGACAGCCCTGTGGCTTGACCCCCAAAGCTTGTAGGGTTTTTCCTGTTTTACAGCTGATGGGTTTGCTCTGTCTTTGCCTTTTTTGATTCATTGCAGACTCCACACTGGTCTGCCCCATTTGAGCCTGAGCTCTCCTTCTTGCTCACTTCTCACATGTGGAACTTGTCTTGGGCTGTCCTTGTAGCCTTGTTTACTTGGGATCATCTCCACAGTTCTCACAATTAAATATGAGCATTTTATGCAGAGGAGAAGCCTTCAAAGCACACTCACAGGTTTAGCTCACTCTTCCAGAGGTCTGCCCAAAGGCTCAAGCCCCTCAGCTCCATCACCTCCTTGACCAATGTAGGACACCTGCAAAATTAGAACCAACTTTTAGGAGTGCAACTGAAAATATATGTCACAATAAATGTCACAAGGGGAGGGACAGTGAGCAGGAAGCAATGGGTACAAAAATAATGAAGGCTGGTGAAGGTTTGGTGCCTTAATGCTCAGTGGTGAGAAGACAAGACCCAGATTTTTAAGTCCTTGACTTCTGGAGTCAAAATCAGCNGTCCTTGACTTCTGGAGTCAAAATCAGGTGGATGAGCTAGTCCCCATGAACCCACAGGATTTGTAGGGACACACATGTGGGAGCAGAGCTTGAGGAGGATCCTAGAAAGCACTGCAAGACCTGAGCTTGGCTCACCACAGCCTCTAGGATCATCTTGGTCTTTGCAAGAGCTTATTTACCTTGGCTGGTGGAAACAAGGCAAGGAAGGTGAGAAGATAAGACCCAGATTTTTAAGTCCTTGACTTCTGGAGTCAAAATCAGGTGGATGAGCTAGTCTCCATGAACCCAGAGGGTTTGTAAGGGCACACATGTAGGAGCTGAGCTTGGGGAGGATCCTAGAAAGCACTGAGAGGTCTGAGCTTGGCTCACCACAGCCTCTAGAATCATCTTGGTCTTTGCAAGAGCTTATTTACCTTGGCTGGTGGAAACAAGGCAAGGAAGGTGAGAAGATAAGACCCAGATTTTTAAGTCCTTGACTTCTGGAGTCAAAATCAGGTGGATGAGCTAGTCTCCATGAACCCAGAGGATTTGTAGGGACACACATGTGGGAGCAGAGCTTGAGGAGGATCCTAGAAAGCACTGCAAGACCTGAGCTTGGCTCACCACAGCCTCTAGGATCATCTTGGTCTTTGCAAGAGCTTATTTAGCTTGGCTGGTGGAAACAAGGCAAGGTGGATGTTGGGTCTGGTTTAAGCAAACACCCAACCCCCACCAGCTGTCAGAACATGGCTTGACTGCCACTTGTGCTGTTGCCCCATGGATATCTGTCAGTTTTCCCTGGATTCACTGTGTGTTTTGATGTTTCCATGTTATGGAAAGCAATTTCAGCCAGGACTGCAGCCTCCAACTGGAGAAAGGTGTTCTGGCATCTTGGCTAGGAGAGCCTGTGCACCAAGGAAGACCTGACTGTGAGTTGGCTTTAGGTTGAAGAGGTCAAGTAACAGAAAACACACATCACTTTGGCTCCTACCTTTGAAAAACAAGGTTGTAATATGTGAAAAAGTGTGTGTGTGTGTGTGTTTTTCAGGGCACTGAATAACTGTACAAGGCTGATGAAGGAGGAGGAGGAGGTGTGTGTGAGTCCATATAGCTGGAAGTACCCCCTGCAAACCCCTTTGCCCCCCTCACTCAGTCCAACCCAGCAGAAAGAGCCAGACAAAGCATGGGTACCCCCCAGGAAATGAGCTTTTTTTCTCCCATCCACTCTAAAAATATTAAAGAGCAGGGTTTTCAAAGCAGGTATATTCCTCTGCATAATTTCCTGGGCTAGAGCCAAAGGGTGGAAGTTTATACTTAAGATTCACAACAGCTGTTTCGAGTGCCTGTGCCTCGTGCCAGCCATACCACCTGAATGGCCAAGGGATATATATAAAACTTCAATTATTTTTTCTTGTTTTTGTAATGTTTGTTGTTATTCATTTGGAGAAGGATGAGAGGAGATTCCTCACAAATGATGTAACCTACGTAGACTCTGTTATTTCCAACGAACGGTGTGAGCTGAAAAATTAGGGAGGAAAAAAAAAAACCAGGTCAAACTGAAACTTTTTATTCTTTTAAGTGAGACAAAGGACTGGGTGGTTACCAAAAGCATTTCGTTCCCCCTACTTGTTTCATCTCTATAAATGCAAGTCATTTTAAAGGACAGGATAAAGAAATGGGAAGGCAGAAGCTTCCATTTGGAAAGCGTGTCAACTGAAAAATAGATTTTCTACACATCAAATAGTGGTTTTTGCTTTCAAAGTCTCCCAAAAGTCTCCACTTTTGTGGCTGTTTGTCATTTCTTTAGCAAAAATCACCTCACTCCACTGGCCACTGGCCTGGATAATAATTCCTACTGCCTTTTTCCAAACCCTACTGAGGTCTTCAGAGCCCTAATCTTCTCCAGGCTTATCTGTTTCTGTTGCCACCCTCTTTTCTCCTGAAGCTGAATCCTAACTGATGGCACGAAAGTTCAGAGCATCATTTCCTTTTTCTTTTAAGCTTCTTGGTGACAACCCAAGAAGATGTGGACTGTGAGCATCCCCTTCAATCTGTCCCATGCAGAGTCCCCCAGCAAGGTCTGGTACACACTGGGATTTCCCCAGATGTGAAGGATTTAGAGGCAAGTCAAGCTGTGAGCTCTGATTTCCAGACCAAAGAATAAGAGTTCTGCCTATCCCTGGTGTCTGCCAGGCTGGAGGGCCCATGGCTGAGCCAAACCAGTCTGAAAACAGGTGAATTGATCTGCTTGGACCTAAAGGATAGAAAACCTTGCCTTTGTTTTGAAAAAAAAAAACAAAACCCAACCTTGGAGGCCAGGAATAACTGAAGATATAACTGCATCAAGGATTCTAATAGGTTTTTCTTCCTTGGTTTAATGTCACAAGGGTACAGGTGCATAGTGAGGTCCTGGATGAAGGACATCATGGCCTGCCCAAGGGAAGCACTGCAGGAGATGCTGAAGTTTCTTCTCAGCCAGGTGCTGAGAACCTGCTCCTCCCCAGGCTGTGTTTTCCACTGGCTGATGCAGCCCTAGGCTTGGAAGAGCCCATTTCATTCATTTCCCTTCAATAAGGGGGACAATTCTGAAGCTGAGAAATCAAAAAAGCTAATGGAAATTACTGGAGGAATTTGGAATGGAGAGATTTCACCCCCAAAACTTCCCATCAATGGGACCCAGACCCACTGTTTCCCCTGGGAAAGATGGTCCATCAAAACTTGGCTATGGCT
Source organism: Turnix velox (assembly GCA_013400935.1). NCBI lineage: Eukaryota > Metazoa > Chordata > Aves > Charadriiformes > Turnicidae > Turnix > Turnix velox. The sequence goes on from VZTY01017583.1 coordinate 25,993, forward strand.
GGAGAAGAAAGGACTCAAGAGAAGGTCTGCCAAGGGGTTTGTGAGGCTGAACAGAGAGCTGGTGTCATCTGGGTGGGAGCCAGATGTCTGCTTGAGGGATGTTGTGTGTGAGGACAGGAGGAAGCAGTGTCAGGAAGAAGGAGGGAGCAAAATGAAAGTGATGGTGTGAGATTGGCCATGGCCTGCAGCACCCCAACCATTAGTGCATTAGTTTCTGGGAGGTAGCACATGTTGCTTTGATCCTCTGATCCTATTTGCATGAATCAGGATGGAAAAATCTTGGCTGGGCTTTACAAAGGAGCCTAGAGGAGAGAGAGCTGCCTATCTATCTATGTATCAGACACAAGCACAGAGTGAAAACCCTTCCACTCCTCTGTGGGACTATTTTTCCAAGGAGGGACAGCCATGTGGAGCTTAAGTGTTGTTTACAGCCATGGCAGGCTCTAGGGCTGTGATCATCCCTGCTCTGAGAACTTTCAAAAGGATAAAACCTCCTATTCTAAGGGCTGAAAACGATCCTAAATGAATAACACACACATGCAGCCTTCACAGGCACATTTCTGAGCCATTGGAAATGTTGGCACATGCAAACAAACAAAAACACATGTCTTGGGGCTCTGGTTTTCATAGATTTCTGCGTGCCATGACATTTGGGGAGGGGGGGTGGCATTGCCAAGAGCTAACAAACTGCATTCCCAAGCTTGGCTTGGTGATGCAGGGGCTTGTTGGGGGGGGATTAGGGGAGGGTGGGCAGGCTCTGTGGACTGAGATATTTTGTGCAGAGCCATTGAGGAGTGTCTGCCTGCAGGAGAGCCAGGCAGAAGAAGGGCTTACCTCCTCCTGAGCAAGGTTTGTGATGAGGTGGCTTCTCTACAGGTTTCTTGCATCAAGAGGAGTGTGACCAGCAGGTCAAGAGAGGTGATTTTGCCCCTCTACTGGGCTCTGGTGAGACTCCACCTGGAGTATTGCATCCATTTCTGGAGACCTCAACATAACNTTTAAGTGGTTGCAGTAGCTATTACTACGAAAATTAATGTCCTTATGTGCAACCCTGTGTGTTTTAGTTTGCGATCTACAAATATGAAAGCACTATCCTGTGAAACCCCGTTCCATTAGATTTCAGAAGCTTTATGTCCACCTTTATAGCTTCCTTATTTTTTCCAATGGAATATAAACACTTGATTCAGTTGAAGAGCTCATAGACTTCAGACTTGTCTGCAGACTAAATGTGAACATAAAGCCAGCAAAATCTACATAAAATTTTTGAATTAAATATTGCAGATGTCTCTAAAACTTGGGTGTCTGACACCTTCTCATAAAACTCAGTAATTTGAGTTATTTCATTCTGCATAATTTTTCTGTCTTCTAGATTTAGTATAATGGACCTTGTTTTAATTGATTCCTTTGATGAAGACAGGCTGAAGGAGTTGGGGTTGTTCAGCCTGCAGAGGAGAAGGCTCAGGGGGTACCTCAGAGTAGCTTCTCAATACCTGAGGGGGTCCTACAGAAAGGCAGGGGAAGGACTTTTTAATAAGATATCTGATAGGAGGACTAGAAACAATGGATGTAAATTGGAAGGGGGTAGATTTAGACTCGACATAAGAAAGAAATTCTTTCCAGTGAGGGTGGTGAAACACTGGAAGAGGTTGCCCAGAGAGATTGTGGATGCCTCCTCAATCCCTGGAGGTGTTTAAGGCCAGACTGGAGAAGGCACTGAGCAGCCTGATGTAGTGGGAGGTGTCCCTGTCTATGGCAGGGGGATTGGGACTTGATGATCTTTAAGGTCCCTTCCAACCCAAACTATTGTATGATTCTATGACCTGAACTCAGGCAAAGAAGGGAAGAGCCATAGCTGATGGCAGTGCCCAGAACACTCTGCCATGTGTATGGCTCCATCCAAGCCTAAAATCATTGGTGATCACCATCACAACCAGCACCTGGGGTGAACTCTGGGGTGGAAGGTGAGAGACAGAACCCCTGCATCAGCTCCCAGAGAGCTTTTCCAGGTTGCTTGTGCCACCCGGGGTGCTCACCCAGCTCTGTCTGCCTGCCTGTCTGTGTGTCTGGGAAAAGGTAAAACAGCATTTCCTGCAGGGTCAGGTATTTTGGAGGGGGAAGAAAGCAATTTGTGGCTGTGTTGTCTGCCTGATCAAAAGTGTTACCGGACTTGGCTACACAATGCTCACTCTTTCAACCAGCCCCAATTAGCCCTCCTTTGCTAATGCTGCGTTTCATTCCTGGGAGACTGCACTGGGAGAGCTGTTATGACTTTGTGATTGTGCACATACCTTTATGTGCTTTCATTCCTAATCCCCCTTTTTGCAGAAGCCAAAAGGTCTCGCAGCCAAAAAGGAAATCAAAACCTTTTGTTGGCTGCTTGGTAAGAATTAAGGGTGGGATGAAGGTTGTAGCAGGATCTTAATTAGCCATTGTAAATAAGGAGAGCGGCAGTGCCTGCAACCATATACCACCTTGGGTTGAGATATTGTCAGACCACACAAAGCTAGGTGAATGGGCAGCACAATGGCAGATAAAACTCACCCACAAGGACTGCAAGGCAAGGCAGAGTGAGGAATTATTTCAAGCTCTGCTCTGGGATCCAAATTAATTGTCATCATTTATGATTTTATTGAGCTATGTGCAGAGAATCCAAAGTTTTGGGTTTTGTTTTTTTTTTTAGCTTTTTGCTGTGGGGAAAGTAAAGCAAAATGTGAGGATGGTTAAAATGAGGGATGTAAAACATTTGTGAAAGCCTGCCTGCTCACAGCAGAGATCCTGGCTAACATGCCAGGCTCCTCTCTGGATATCTGATCTCCAAAGGGGATGTAGTGGAAATAATAAGTGTTCAGAGGCTGACAATGCAAATGATTAGAGGCCTGGGGAGGGAATGCTTTATGGAGGTATTGAAAGGACTGTGCCTGCTTCATTTAAAGACAGGAAAGTAATGAATAGTCTAGACTGCAGAGAAAGTAAATTGGGATCTCCCCCTCACCTGCTCTCCAAACACAGGCAGGGAAATTTCAATGAAAGGCAGAAAACTTCTGAAAGAGAGTGGTTCTTGACTTGGGGGAATTAACATATGGCATGGTGATTAACCTTTGGGCTCAGACTGAGACAGCCTGCAGATCAGCCTCAAAAGTGCAGCACACCCCTTTATGGCAGGTGCTTCTCCACTCCCTCCCAGCAAAAGCCATGGTGGTTTCTTCTTCTTTCATCCATGCTAAGAAAAGACCTCCAGGTATGCTTTGGGTCCTTTCCCCATCCCATCACACTTTTGTAATGGCTAAAGGAGCAGCAGAGACCCTCTGTAGGGTCTGTCCTCTTTCCTTTCCCACAAGCAGCACCTTCTTCCAAGGAGATCTTTGCCCAGGTGGCATCAAACAGCTCTTTGCATTTTCTCCTGGTGCTTTTTACAGAATCCCAGCATGTCAAGGGTTAGAAGGGACCCCAAGAGATCATCTAGTCCAAGATCCTTTCCACACCACAATTGTATGGCCACCCTTGCCATCTGGTTGGAGTTGGAGAGGAGAACTACTTGCTCCAGCCTTCACAGAGTCATCCAGGTCTTCTCCAACTCTTGCTGCCATGTCAGAGAGTGATTCCCTCCTGGCAGTGGAGAGGTTGAGATTTGATCTTGCACAGGGCAAGTTTTGAGCTCAGTGTTTTGGGGGCCTGATTTTACAAGTTCCTCACATGCATTCAGGCTGAGATCTTTTGCTGCCTGGAGGATCTGGGTGTTCAAGTCCCATCCATCTGGCATGTTGTGGCTGGATTCCTCCTGTGATTTCAGGAGGAGATCCATGTAGGCAGCGGGGCTGTTTGCGACAGGATGGCACAGTTTGCTGGGGAGCATCAAAAAAATAACTGCTGGGTGGGAGAGGAGTCTGGCTCCCAAAACACCAGGGTGCTGCAGAAGAACACCTCTCCATCACCTTCTTTGGGGAGTGGGTTTGGCCTGGGCAGCCCAGACACCACAGTAGGTGGTCTGAACCTGGTCCAAGTTGCTCTAATCTATGATCTGCTGCAGCAGCCAATGATTCAGGGCTGGATGTTTGCTTCCTACCTCTTCAAGGTGTAATCTGGCATCACGTCATGCTCTAGGAAGAAGACAGTGAAAAGCAACCTTTACACTTCTCAGGTGGGTTCTCCAAGTGAACAGTGGCTCTACACCAGTGGTGGAACCCACTGCTGTCAGCTCAGAGGCTTAGGGAAGCCCTTCTACCTCCCCAGGTTGTCACTCCACAAATCATAGAAAGGTTTGGGTTGGAAGGAACCTTCAA